>JARVJO010000164.1:15290753-15301058 GCA_031762555.1 Cynodonichthys magdalenae | reverse complement strand
TTCCATTTATTTCTGAAGATATTCACTCAGCTATGCAAATCATGAAGGGGTGCCAATAATGTTGAGCAGGACTGTAAAGGCTAATACACATGAGCTTGGAAGACAAAGTGAGCTTGTCAGGATATGGTTGAGGACCCTGCAGAAAGCAAGTCCATCCCATATCCTCTTGTCTAAAAACTGAGATGGAGGGTCGCTCCCTAATCCTTGTTCCCCCTTACTTCAAAATACACAGTACTTTAAATTAAGTGGTATGAATGAGAATCATCGAGCCACAAAGAAGTGAATTGTTACTCCTAAGCAAAGCTCTTTTTTTTTCTTTTTTGGTTTCCTAAAATCTCATATCCATCTTTCAACTTTTTGAAAGTTTATACAGAGAATAAATAAGTACAATCTAATAAATACATTTAAGGATCAACAATATGTGATCCCAAATGACTTGATCAGTGTCTCAAAGCATTTTGTTTCAGCTAAAAATGTAGATAAATATTATGAAACACACAGAAAAAAATATTTATACAACACATGCAGGTATTAGTGCATAGGTTTCTGCGAAAATAAATAAAACTAACAAAAATTATATCATGGAGTCTTGATTATTTCCCCCAAAAAACACCAGATGATTTAGCATAGTCTTAAAAAAGAAATGTCCTTGAGAAGATCACTTTCACACCCTCCTTGTCCAATAGATTTTAAATAGATCTATATCTATATACAGTGTATATGTATAAATCAAAGTGTAAAACAGATAACAAATAGGGAGTATTCGACAGCTTTGAGTTTCCTGGCAAAGTTGTTTTTCAAATCACAGTAAATTAAAATAATCTTGGTAAAATGAGAGGTGGACCACAGTGAAATATTAGGACATAAAATAATGTCAAAAATGAACATACTAGGTGTGTTTTATTTCAGGGCAGCAGAGGAGGGTGTGATCAATTCTCACAAATTTGAAGGAAGTTTAGAACGAGTAGTTTGAGGTTCTAAATCTGACAAGTAGGCACCAGAGCCCCTCTGTGGAGGCAGCGCCGGTGAAGCTTTAGGGGACTGAGTCTGATGAGAGTGTCCTGGTGACTCCGGTATTGGGGGAGTCATGTGTCCTGGTATTGAACTACAGGGTTTGGGCACAAGAGTGGGTGAGGAAAACGGTGAGGGGTAATATTCCACAGAGGAGCAATGAGTTTGGTGGCCTAAGGCCTGGGCCACCTCCAGGGGTAGAGATGGGTGTGAGCTGGATAAAACCTTTAGGTCCTCAGAAAAGGGTCCCAGGGGTGATTCTCTCCCTGTTTGCGGCTGGTTAGGAAGCTGTGAAAGGAGAGGAGACTGAGACATGAGCAGAGAACTGTGGGATCCCGTGATGCTCGAAGGTTCACTGTAGTGAAAAGTCCTGCTTGCTACTGGACTTTGAACAGTGGGGCTGCGTGCCAACGGGGTAAGGCAGGGAGAGGCGTTTGCTGAACCGTATTGGGCCAGGGAAGCCAAAGCAGACTTCTCTAATGACTTGTGGTGTGGAAGGCAGCCAGACTGCAAGCTTGCCAGGCTAAAATGACTGATGGAAGAAGGGGAACCCCCTGAAGGCTGTTGACTATGTGTTCCTCTACTACAAGATGGGGAGCCTTGTGGGGGAGACTGGAAGAGGTTTATGCCACTAGTAGTCCTACCTCCTCCAGTAAACTGCTGCAAAGGTACCAACTGAGGAGGCTTGGGTTGAGGTTGATTATGAAGACCAGGCGTTAGGCTGGATGAACTGGTAGATAAAGAACTTTGACAAAAGGAAGAATTAATAAGTCCAGCTGTAATTCCACCTGAAGCTCCACTAGGTAAATGTGTTACTTGTGTTCCTACTGTACTCCCCACCGCTCTGCCAGTTTGTCCTACATTTACGACGTCTCCTGGTTCACTTGGATCTCCTCCTGTATGGCTAATTACTGACCCACCAAAAGACCTTCCCAACGATCCCCCAGAATTTCCTACTATCGCTTCATTCAGAACTCCTCCAAATATTCCACAAGAGGTCATATCAGAGACAGATACCAATGATCCATCATTGATTCTCCCCAGTGCTCCCCCAGTGGTTGTCAAAATCAGGGATTCTCCCATTATTCCACCTAACATTCCTCTAGAAGCTCTTTCTATTGATTCTTTAGAAGTCCCTACTATTGAGTTTTTGACTTTTTCATGTATTAAACCACAGGTAACACCAGCCACTGATCCACTAGATGTCCCACCTGTGAACCTGCCACAAGCAGTACCCACTGATCCTTCTGATAGTCCACCCACTGCTTCCCCTGAGATTCCATGAGTTGATTCATCTGTTGATCCTTTTAAACCAAAATGCCCTCGAGGTGTTAGGTCTGTCACCCCTGTTGTAAAGTCCTCCCCAGCCCAAGTAGTATCCCCTCCAATGGCTTCTTCAACAGAACCTCCAACAGTTCCTCCTGAAGACCATCCTGTCGCGCCACCACAGGCTCCAACAGTCCCCCCACTTAGTCCTGACCCTGTACTTCCACTTACAGATCCTTGGTGGAAGAGATTTGAAAGGGGTGGAGTGTTGGATCTAAAAGGTTGCTGATGTTGTGGTTGTGGATGAAGCTGGGCTGTGCTAGAGGAAGGAGAACCAGAGGATGAATATGGTCCAAACGGGAAGACAGAGGCAGCTCCTTCACTGGATCCAGACCCATTCCCATTTGGTCCAGACTGCCCTGCATTACCTGAGGCATGTTGAAAAGAGCCAGTTGTTCCGGAAACTGATGTCATGTGCTGAGCTCGAAAAGCAGCCAGCAATGGCATGTCCACACCAGAGTGCAGTTTTGAGGGTGTGCTGGAGGGAGAGTCTCCGGAAGAGCCAGGCGCTGTGGATGAAGGAACAAAAGACTGGAACTTCCTAAGTCGAGTAGATGGGTCTTTGAGGGAACCCAAAACCGAAACAGGAGGTCTGAAAAGTGTTGGCGGAAGATGGGGATGGTGTGTCAGTGCAATGGCAACTGAGGTGGTAGCAGCAGCAGCCTGGAGAGGTGCCTGGATGAGGGGGGCCCAGATGACAGGGGTGGGTGAGGGCGGTGTCTGTGGTGGGGCATTCTGCATGAGGTGAGCACAGTGGGCCATGTCCCTGTCGTGTTGCACAATTTGTTGGATGATCTCATTCTCCTGGTAGTTGAGTACACCGGAGCTCAGATCATGTTGCACCTTGTGCTGCAGGATGGAGTTCTTCTTGCCTTTAAAAGCATAAGGACCAGAGACACAAAAAGAAGAAAAACACAGTGACATTAGAAGCAGATTAGACAGAAAGGTAAACAAACAAACAGATAGGAAGGAGGGAAATTAATTTGTCATAACAGCGTACAGCATAGGAACAGCACAAACAACATAATTAAAAACTGACATATTTAATACAAAGATAATAACAACAAATACCAACAGATACAATGAGAATGAATCAATTTAATAAAGTGTTCAGAATAAATTTGAAGAATTTTTGAAAATCTCTATATTTTCCTGCAATCCTTTATGCTACAATATAAAGAGCTATAAATTAAAAGAACAATATATACACCTGACACTCAGAAGTAGAAAAGAAGAGAAAAACAGATTTGACAAATAGGTATCAGATGGAGAAGCATGGGAAAACACAAAGCACAAACGAACATGGAAGAAAAGAAACAACAGAAGAAAGATGAGGGAGAGAGAAGCTCAGGTTGAGTGGCAGCCTGACTTTAAATCTCTGGGTAAAAAAGTGGAAAGAAAACATCACAGTATTTGGATGAGACATATTTGAGCTTTTAACTACTTTCACTGGTGGTATATTTTCAACAATCTTATTAGCTCTGATCTGAATATGTTTTTTTCTTTTTATTATTGGCATTCTCTGAAGTTAATATTAGTAATCAAAATCTTACCTTGAGTAGTCAGTGGTCACAGCTTTATAAGTATGGAACATTTTCTCGGGGAAAACAAACTATTGGTTTGTTTGAGTGAGATTAGTTTCAGAGCAGATATCTGCTTTTCTAAAAAAAACTTTAATGATATTATAAACTGACAATAAAATTTCAAACCACATTTCTGTGATGTCCTTTATTTGGAATAAACATGTCAAAATTCAAAGTAACTTTATTATTATTTTTAGACGTTTACTCCAAACTGTATGAAGGTTTAGGGCCACAGAGCAAAACCATTGTTTTTTCCTGAGTTCCTGACTTTAATTTCAGAATTCTGAAGAAAAATGTTAGAATTCTTTTGGCTCTGTGTCACTAATTCTCTTCAATAAAACTGTGATCTTTGTTCATACACAAAGGATGTGTGTCACCATGTGTGGCATTCAAACTGCATATGTTAGTTGGACACAAGACATAGCTACAGACATTTTTGCATTGTTAGGCCTGGCTCATCTCGTTACTGAAGGCTATTTCAGACCATCCAGCAGTATGGCACCTAAGACGAGAGGGCAAAACGACAGAGAACGATAAGCTAATGCTAGCTAATGTTAACTTGTTGTAGTTTGGCAGCTTGCTACTGTTGTGCAGTTAAACTTGACTGAAAAAAACATTACAGTCGCTGTTCAGGATTCACATGAAGTTACTCCCATCTGCATGACGTAAACACCCCACCCCACCCCACTCCACACACACATACACATACACACTCCCTCACACACCCGCAACAGTAGCTGACGACAGAAATGTGGCCGAGCAGCCCTGGATAGAACCATGGGTCTCAGGGTTCCAGAAGTTGGGGTGGAAAAGGCCTGTAATGCTGACACTGATTCTGGGTTTGAAGCCAGCCCGACCCAGGCAGGCCATGCAGGACAAAAATTACTTACATGTGTACTATTTTTCAATACTTTGTTAAAACACAATGTAGTGTGACCCAGATTAGCTTCTCCAATTCCTACTGAAGAAATTTTGTAATTGACCAACTGAATGTTTGATGCAGTTTAATATTTTACACTTTCTGTTCAGTGCAGCAGTAAGTTTAAAACAGACAGAGTTGGTCGGTGTGTCCTATCAATGTTCTTTCTGTCTCTATAAACAAAAGTTAGTTACGTTCTACGTCTGATGTAAAAGGTACCACCTTCAGGGGTGTAACCAGGAAGACACTGAAGAGGTTATAATGTTGATGTTTTTTAGTAGGAGAAGAAGAGTTTCAGATCCAGTTAGGACAGACTGAGATGTTTTGTTTTAGTTTGACTCAAGGTCACTGAGGCCTGTAGGGTGTACTGCTAAAACTGATTGGAGTCAGAGACGAGAATAAAGCTTTTGAGAGTAAATCCAGTGGATTCCTGCATTTATTCGGACATACCATTTTGAACATCGCATCTTTTATTCTACACTACCATGAATAGGAACATATTAGTAGGGGTTTTTGTGCCTGTCCTGTTTTGGCACTACCTGACTTTATCATTTTCACACCTATATTCTGACAGTCCAAGTCTGTAGAGTAATTAATTTTTGGATCCGGGCTGTATGAGTTACTTTGTTAGGAGAAAAGAAAAAGATGACACATGAGCGCCAAACCCAGAAGAAAGGACTACGGAAGGGACCGTTCCACTATCAGCTGACCATTTCAAAGCAGCTTTTTTCTACAAAGAAAAGCCTTAAAGCAGTTTCTCTATCTTCAATTCTAAACATAGCACTGGATAAAACAGAGCACACTAAGATGGCAATGTGATAATACAGGCGTGCCTTTTATTGTGAATTTTTCATCTGCCCAGACAGAGCACAGAAACAATAATGGATCCGGAGAGAATATCAATTGCATGTGTAAGAGAAGGCTTGCAGGGATTTTAAAAGCACAGCTTTATCTGCAACTCTGCATGCAGATGACTTTGAAAAGGATTTTGAATGGATGTGATTTCAGTCTTGTAATGCTATTTTTTTCTTACCGATTCGGTCCAGCCTGTCCAGAGCAACGGTTTCAAAAGCTCGTCTCATCATAGGATACTCTTCCAGGACTTCATTGAAGTTGTCCACAGAGAGCGAGTACAAACGGCAGTATGTGTCGGCTCGAACGCTGGCTGTCCTCCTGCCTCGTGTCAGCAAACAAATCTCTGCAACAAAAACACCACAGTTAAAGACACTGTCACAAAGTGAGCATAAACCCTAGAGCTCACCTGCCTTTTACCTGGATTTAGAAAACAAAGCAGTACCAATTTTTATGGCAGACAACAATTCAAACATGAATCTTCCTAACAGTCAGAAATACAAAAGGCTAGTATTTTTTTCTGTTATCAACTTTTGCAGCTTTGTAGGAATAGTGGTAGATTTGTTAAGACCATTCACAACTATTTTGTGTTCTTAAATTTTAGCCGTTTTGACTTGCTTTAACTATCCTTTTAAAGCAAATTTGCACAGCGAGTCTCAGTTTATAACTAAAACAGGTTATATACAGTATACATAAGTACACAGGATTTTGTATGCCATACAAAAACAATGAAATTATCTCAAATGCACAAAAATAAAAAAATTAAATTGTATGTTATGGTATTCTGTTTTTTCTCACCCAGTTTGGTTAGGTTTTTAAACCCTGAGAGAATTCATTAAAGAAAAATGATCTGAATAATTTATAGGTCCACACTCTCCCATGATCTTTGACTGATGAAATCAATATTTAAAATATTCAAAGTTAGCTTGCTAACAAGAAATTTAGATGTCAGTTTTAGGTTTATTAGCTTTGTGTCCATGTTTCATAGAAAATGTCAACACAGCTATTCAGAAAAGAAATATAAACACAAAGACCTTTTTTAAGGTTAAACACATCTTAAAATTCTCCCGAGTAGTTGTGAGAACAGAAATGTAGAATATTTGACATATAAATATTATGTTTGATCAAAGCATTAATAGTTTCTTGCAGAAGATACACATTTTTTAACCTCAATAAATAAACATATTTTCTGTGTTCTGAAGCGGACATATGGATGGAATTTACCTTTCGCTAAGAAATATTTAAAGCATATTAGTTCTTGATATTTTTTTCATGGCAAGTGAATTCAACTAAATGCATTTCTACAAAAGAGCATAAACCTTTTGTTTTGTTTCATCCTTCAGAATTAAAAATGTAAGTTTTTGTAATCCATCAGAGCAGCACTAAGTGCCATTTTCAAAGCTTATGGGTCTGCCAGCCCTCATTTGATCTTCCTGCTTAGAAAAAAAAAAAAATTGTTCCATTTAACAAGCTGTACTGCTGTAGAACTGAGGTCCACAGACAGTGGTAAGTGTCTCTGCATAGATGCTGCATGAGTACTTCAAGCAGAAAATGTCTGTGTATATGCAAATATACAAAGCAGAATTATCATAACAGGGATTTATTTATTGTAAAATAAGTTATACTGTACATTCATGGGCAAATATTATAAATCATACTTTAAGTATTTGAATTGCTATATTTTGTATAAGATACCAATTTATTTATATGGACATGAGATGAATTATCTTTGATGCATTCAAAACAAGGTCATTTTGTGCATCCTATTTGACTTTGTCCATATCAAAAAATAAATAAATAAATGCACACAGGCTTCAGTGGTCATGGCTTATCAGTGGAGAATCATACTATATAATACTGTATGTTGCCGCTCTCAGTCATTTACTGTATATTACATATTCCTGCAATGACAGTCTGTGCCTGTTTTACAATTTCTACTGTAGGAAATTTTTTCTTGGTACAGTGAAGTTACTGACAAAATGAGGCTGCATCAAAGTGAGGGCTAAAAAAACAATAAAATTTACTGTTTTTTCTGTTTTCTAACTGTGTGCTTGTCTCTGCTATAAGCGCATATTTAAGTTCACTCAGCAAAATGTGTAATTTTTACATACAACCTGCCAATGCAGCACTCTCCTGCTGGGCTGTGTGCATTCTCTATGCAACATTTAATCACTACTGATTTATTGCATAAGTGTAATAAGTTCAGATAGAACACCTACACCTCCCATATTAAATCGTTTTACTATGTTGCTTGTATGTTAAATATATATTGGTGAGGTTTGACAGTAACATGGATAAAACAACCACAATAAAGCTGCTTACTACAATGTCATTTAGTGTGTGCAACTGAAATATCGCATAAAGAAAAATAGAGACATTGAATTGTTGATCAGTTGTCTTAAAGAGATACTGTGATGTTGATGGCAACATTTTAGCATGGAGAACAGTAACTCCTGATGCCACTCTTTACTTCCTCCACATACAAACTACAAGAATGTGACACAGCAAAGAAGAGGAAAAAAAGACCAGTGCAATGAAATGATGATATGACTGTAAATCTTAGATGTTTGAGTTAAATAAGAGAAAATTAGGTTTATAACAAACTATCCTTTGTAATCTGTTTTGTGAAAATCAGAAACTTGAAGTAATCTCCCAGCTCTAGCACAAATAGACATAAACCATTTTCTCCCCAATTACTGCATCACTGACATTTTCTAATTATTTCGATTAATGCTACAGAGGGGCTGCACGCTAAAACATAAATTATGAATCAGTCAACCCAACTGTCAGCTTTGAGGCTAAGACAGCCTCATCCACCTACAGAGATTTGCCATAGATCATCTCTTAGGCTTACTTTGTGGCTCATGAGCAGATTCCTGTTCACTCCTCTCAGTATTTCCAGATTTGAGAAAGCATGCCGAGCATGTTTCACTATAGTGCATGTACAAAGGGTTAGCTATGGAACTCACTTAATTATCTAATTATTTCTTGTTCATTGCGGTTCTTGTATGAAAACTTGTCACACAGGTCACTTAAAGGACAAAAGTGGACTGTAAACACATTTCTCAAATGCCAGTAAAATCACAAAAGAAAAAGTGTAAATATTTTCCATGCAACATTTACTCTTCACTAATTGCACTGTTAATTTTTTTTAACTGTGATGTGGAGCTGATAACAGGGAAATGTATGATTTGATGGGGCAGAGAGGGAGAATGTGTGCTGCATATGAACCGAACAGCCTTGTGCTCACTGTGTGAGAGAGACATCCCTGATGATAGTACCATGGTTTTGTTAACAGGAGACCAGTGCAAAAAAATTAAAATAAATAATAATATTAAAGTGAAATAACTACGAGCTTCTCTGTACGTTTGAGTGTACACACTCATGAGTGTTTGCATATTTTGTGAGAGTGTATTGTAAGCATGTCCTGGTGGGGCAGCGTTGGCTGGAGCTGTGCTGCGGGTCCATTTCCCACAGCACAGCTCCAGTAATCCCCTCTGGAGAGGAGCATCGCAGCTCTGTATTAAATCCTCTTGTCCCGTGGCTTTCTGGATGAAGCCAACACTGACTGGATGAGGTATTGAGCTGCAGTGAGCCCTCTGGCCTTATCCAACCATCTTTGCAGATGGCAAGTGAAACCTATGGAGTGCCATGTGAACTTTAATTAGAAATTAAACAAATCCACAGTGCTACTTGTAAACAATAAACAGTAAATGTCTGAGAGCTAAAAATAGAAAAGTAAAGGCAATACATGTCTTAAAACACTCTCCTTTTTAAATTTTTTTTTTCATCCTGAGGAGCGGGAACTTTAACCCCAGTGGTCTTGCTTCTTAGTTTTTCTTTGAACGTGGGACATGATATGAGCTTACAAATTCAAAGGTGGGTTCATTATTATGCTATGTTGCATGTCTTGCAAAAAAAAATTTGCTCAGTGGCAGAGCAGCCTACAGCAATTAATATGGTGTTACTGATTACTGATTAAGGTAGCATCTCATTGAGCTGCAAGCATTAAGAGAAAAGATATCTCACAATTGCAGGAAAATATTTTAGAAAACATACATTTTTGGTTACAATCTCACAGAACTCACCTTGGCAGCCACCCTCACATTTATATTTTAATCTATTTTGAAATGAAGATCGGCATCTTTAGACCTGTTTTTCAATAAGTATTAATCTTTGGTGTGATGTTTAGATCTGGACATTTGCCTCAGATGTTCCCTGCCGATAGGAAACTCCTGCAGGTGTCAAAATGCAACTCCAGCACTCATGAGGCATGGTTGGATATGCCTGCGACAAAATTCCGATGGGTTGGAGAGTTCCACAAAAACTTTGTGTTAAAAAAATGTTGTTGCACAAATCTTTAAACTCAGTGACTGAGCAGCTCTGTGATTCCTGTAAGGTGGTTGAATGCTGTTCAGCAGCTATGAATCTAGTGAAATCTCATTTTATTTATCATTTCAAAAATTTTGATTGGCAGCCAATAATTTTTAAATTAACTTTTCATGAGAATAAATTTAGTTACCTAACAAACTAAAGTCTGTTATAGTTCTGTGTTTTGTTAGGATTTGTTATGTTCTATGTCTCGTGATCTTTGTCTTGTCATGTCTCAGTTTT
>JARVJO010000164.1:15274126-15287861 GCA_031762555.1 Cynodonichthys magdalenae | reverse complement strand
CAAATATGTAATTGTTTAATTTGTATTGTAAGAGTTACGGTTTGAGTAGTTGAATTTTTTTGTTTTGTTTTATTATTGGATTATTTTTGTTAAAAATTTATTGAAAATAGGGGCAGATATAAGATTTTTTTCTTTTTCTGCTACCTTTCATTTTATTTGATTTGTTTTGTTTTGTATGAAATGTGTTTTGTTTTTTTTTAAATAAAATGAATACATTTTTCAAAAAAAGAAATCTTTAAGACGTAAAATATCTAAACACATGCTTATGTCCAGGTTTATATTAAGATATTTTGTAATCATGCTCAGCTTTTACAGATAAAAATAAATAGAAAAAAACTCTTCTTCTTCTTTTAGCTGTTTCTTTTAGGAGCTGCCAAGCGGAACATCTGTCTCCATCCTTACCCTATCCCTATAGGACTGTGGTCTTTTCCTCTTTCCTGGCAGCTCTAAATTCAACACCCTTTGTCCAAAATGTCCACTCTTTCTTTTCTGGATATGTCCACCTTTAACTAATACAGTCTATGGCTGCAACTAACAATTATTATAATAATTGATTAATCGTTTGATTATTTTTTCGTTTAATCGATGAATTGGAAAACAAAAAAAACATTTTTAATTTTCATCTCTTTATTCCAAAACAGGAAAATTTGGACTGACATAGCAAACCTCACAAATAACAGTTTTCCGTTTGAGAATTGTTACTACAATATTAAATTGTAACGCATAAATAAGTAAATATTTGTCAAATAGCTTCAGTAAAAAAATGAATGTACATAAAAATATCCACAAATCTATGCTATAGCCTTGAAATTCTCTTTGTAAAATGTGTCCTTGAGGGAAGAGTGTACCTGAAATAACTGCGTGAACTATTATAGTGAAGTATTTATCTTTGACTATGGACAGTCTCAAGTTAGTGACGATCATGTTAAGAATACTTTCAGTCAAGACAGCTGCTTATCACAATAATTCAATAAATGCCTTGTTTTATTTGCAATATTAGGCTAAGGCAAGTAAGTAAGGCAAGAGTTTTCACTCAGATTGTCAGCAAATTAAAACTTAAAGCTTAATCATTAAATTAATACCATCGTAAATTGCCTGACAACAACAAATAATAATATTTGTTGCCAACACTTTTAATAATCGATTTTTATCGATTTTATCAATTAGTTGTTGCAGCCCTAATACAGTTTATCTCAATGAAATTACTTCCAGTTAAACCAGGATAACAATCTAATAAAGTCAACAGATTCTAAGTAAACACACTATGCTTAATTGTAAAACAAACAAATAAATAAATAAACAGTTTAACCAAGAAATTTTAACTGATAACATAAATCTTTACTTTAGTTAAGTTCCCTGAACATAGTTGAAGGCTGGCTCCCTCTTATTTTAAAAACAATAAGGAACATGTCAAACTGTGAACTCAATATTATAAAATCTCTACAGTATCCTGTGTCCCACTGTTAGGTGGAAAATGATAGATGTCAGACTGTACAATTTAATTTGCACAAAAGTGCACAAACATACAACAGAAATATGATCAGTCCAACAAAAAATTGAAGTTATCTGAGTATTCTATTATCACTGCAAACAAAACAGTTTCATATTTTAATCTTCAAGAAAAATGTTATTAAATTATTCACATTTAGAAGATGTAAAGGTCTGAATAATTTTTAAAGAGAAAAAAAAAAAAAAGAGAAACCAACAAAACTCAGTTAAAATGCATAAAATTGAAATAATGACCATATCCAGTTATAAAGATGGAAAAGACAGAACTGATCAAATATTGTATACATTGAGCCTATTTTAGTTTTGTGGATGCTAAGTATAGACTGAAGACCTTACTGTATCTACTGTATCATTTATAATGTTCAGATGTCTTTGTTGTTTTTTAAAGTGCCATGCATGCTCTAATCACGGGTTGCCTACAATATGCTGTGCATGAATCTGACGAAATGCCAAAATTTGAATTTGTGTTTTAAGCTAAAAATGATCTGTGTGTAGGTGGGTGTGTGTGTGTAACATTACACCTGTCTTCTTCCATACAAGGAAGTGAGCGTGAAAGTGAATTAATGAATCCATGCAGGGCTGCTTTGACGGTGATGAAGCATGTGTCCTGCAGCCAAGTTTGCCGAAGCTCACCTGGACTCTGAGTCCTGCTGTCAGGTTCCATCTCCTTTCCCTAACTGGTGCCCCCAGCCCATGGAGCGGACACTCTGTAACCTTTGAAACATTCTCAGTGGGCTGCATGATTCCCCTTGACATGGCTCATTTGCTCCTTCACAGCATTAGCATAACCACACAAACACCTTGTTTTTAGTGGACACGCGCAGACAAAGAGGAGATAGCATTGTGGCTAATGCTACAATACCATCTTATCACTTTAGTTTTTCACAGTCAGAGCTGAAATTTAAAGATCATTGTGTTTTTAAAAGAACAAACATGATGATAACGTAATTTCAAAAATTTTTTGCATATTTACAAATGTGAAATATTGAGTAATTTTAGAGAAAAAAAACTAACTAGTTAGGATAATCGCTTTCTGTTTGACTTTGATGTCTCTCATTAGTAATACAGATAAGTGTTACATTTTTTACTGGCCCGTGTTATGTTGTACTCCTTTTACATGCTAATAAAACCTGATTTGAGGGAAACAAACTAAAAAGAATGCAGGAAAAATCCACGCTGCTGCAAAATTTTCTTTCACTGTGAAGTATTTGTGTTGTTGGCACTACTCTGGATATTTTTAAAAACAAATATATTCTGCTGCGTTTGCACCTGCTGTGTACACGCAACTATATTTAAAAAAGTGGGGATTTTAAAAACTCAGTTTCAGATGGATAGATGTGGACAGAAAAGGCTAAGCTTTTCGAAAAAACAAAGATAACAGCATATAAAGTAGTCCAGCTGTGTGCTGCAACATATCGTTTTCTATTACAAAACATTTTTTATGAAAAAAAGCATTATTTTCATATATTATGATATCAGGGTTGTAAGAAAATACTGATACACTGAAATATCGAGATATTTCATTTCCTGATACTATATTGATTCTTAATTAAGACTTAATAGATGGATGTTGGAAGAAGAAATGTGAAATATAAATGTAGTTCTCACTGTTTATCAGTATTCTTCTGATTGCAAAAAAGTAAACAGAATTTAATCAGATCTTCTGCATGGTGTGCTCTTTAATATTCGTTTTTAAATTAGAATCTTTTAGGGAAAAAGGTTAGATGGTTTTATCACTGCTTCACCATGTCGCGGTATCACGCAGCGCGCTCGTGTTCCAAAACAAAAGCGTCTCTCTCCAGGAGGAAGTTTGCACAAGTAACACCTTTCCCCTGTCAATCAATCCCAGAGCTAATCCACAGGCAGAAATCTGCTGACGTCAAAATCGTAAGCATGCTGTACTCGCTTCTACCCGCTTAGAACCACTGGCGAGGAGGTTCTGAAACAGAGTGGCTGTGCGTTGTTGAGCGGGCTTGGAACCTAACGGAGATGCATTTGGCCGAGGCCGAGCCGAACTGCGTACAAGCGTGTCCATGGAGATGGGGTCTAAAAGAGACTGCATAAACTAACTTCTAAAAACACTTCACTTACTAAGCTTTTTCTCAATCAAGACATGAAAAGGTGTCAAATGGATTAACAGGAGAATAATAAAGGGCTGGGTGATATGGCTGATATCACGATATAAACATTCCATATCAGTCGATATTGATAATTATTGGTTCTTTTTTATTTTATTTCTTTGAAATATAGACCAGGGAAAAAAAAGGCTGATTAAATTTTACAACTCTATAGCAGAGTTCCTCTGAACACAGAGAAAAGAAACGTGGAGGGGGAAAAAATTAAAAGACTGAGGAAAGGAAAACTTGGTTTCTTAACCTAGGATTTAAGAAGTCTGTGGATTTAGTGAGAACCTTCACAGAGGACCCGAGTAGAGCCAAGAAGATGACACAGAAGATTGCAAAGTGTGCATCATCTCAAGCCCCATTTTCACTCCCCTTCATCTGCTCGACTGTCCTATTTTTTTCCTCTACTTCACTCAAAGGGCTACTACATGCCACTCACACAGAGCCCAAAGTGAGACATCTTAGAGGTTCAATCAAACATGGCATTTGATAAACACCTCGAACGACATGCAGCACCACCACAAGGTCTCTGAGCTCTGCTTGAACCCTGAGAGAGCCACACTGCGCTGGCAACACATGCACAACAAAGGATGAACTATAACGCCACAACAACCTCCTCAGTTTTGGCACTGAGAGGGTGAAGGAGATGTTCCGATAAGTGTTTCAATACTGAATCGTGAGGAGATAAAGAGGCAAGTGGAGAGTGGGGGTGGAGGGTGCATGTTTTCTTTCACAGCCCTGAGCAGCATCCAGAGAACAGCCTTGGCAGCAATCCATGTGTCCCTTGGCGAGAGTACTGCAGTCACATTACATTTCCCCTCTTCACTGGATCACTGTGTGCCCAGCCGACGCGCCCGTCCAGGACATGTCGAGTCCACTTTAGACTTTAGGCTCTCTGGCCCGAGCTAATCCAGCAGCTAACAAAGTGTAGCAGACTGCAGAGTCTATAATTGTGTAAATAATTCAGGTCATCTTTGAATGAATGAACAGAACAGTACACGAGTGTGTTGAGATGCTGATGAGAAGATGCACATGCAATTTGGCGTACTGTAAACTGGGGTTGACAAAATAAAAATAAAAAAAAAAAGCTCTGTTATGGCTGGAGGGCTTCTGTTCCGCATGCACATGCTCACACGTTTACAAGGAATTGCAATCAAAACAGAGATGATTTACAAATCTTTGTACAAACAAACAAAAAGAAAGTCACAAAATACAAAAATAATGATTTTCTGTTTCTGCTTGATGATACCAACAGCCACACTGAAACTCACATGCGCCGCACACTCATAGTGTTGATCCTACATCAATTAATTTCATGAATGACTAACTCCTGTTTGGTAACAAACTCCCAGTGGCTCCAGGCTTTCCTCACTCCCCACCCCCTCAAACTGACACCCTCAGAGAAATGGCACTGCCAGGGAAAGAAAATGAAATTATAAAACACAGGATAATGAAATCAAAAGCTTTGTGAAAATAAATAATTACAGATCCAAGAGTTATGATTAAGATAAATGTTTAAGATTGGATTCTTCTGCACTTGTGTCAGCTTACACCTAGATGCAAAAGTCTTCTGCATTTAGTTAACATTGTTAGAATATGTCCCATCTTATGCTGGCAAATTCTGCTATTTTTAGGATACATATACAAGAAATGGATGCAAGCACACTGAAGATGTTTTTTTTCCTGAATTTGAGGACAGCTGTGGTCAAGACTAAGCTATGGGAATTGTGGACATTTGAAAAGAACCTTTTCGAGAGCCGTGACCATGTTGTCTTAAGTGTTGATTGCTTTTGGCACATGTAGCGATAGATTGCCTGCCATCTTTTCATTATTTCTCCAAAACCCCTGTGGAGAAAGGGCATGAAGATAGACTTGAGCAGGCAATGTGTAATTAAACTTTTCCCTGCCAGGTCATGTGCTGTTAAATGCTTCGCCACCACTTCTAATTACTTAACAGCGTATTCTAAAGGATACGCTGTCAGCAGTCAAAATAATTGGTATTTGGTAAGGGCAGTATGGCAGCATTGTCTTCTACAAGTGTCATCGGCTCAGTTGGACCACAAGAGGCCTGAGAATTATCTGACCCTGATTAAGAACATAGCACAAGTTAAGTACATAACAAGTCTGGGTTATCACATCAGAGTTAAGTATTTATATAGTGTGTAATTTCACAGTTTCCTGATCTCTGTGGCATTTGAATGCATATGTCCGACTGCAAGAGCTGTTTTGGTCCTTTGGACGTGCTCTACATTTATGAAATGTGAATTAAGAGGAAAAGTCCTGCATAAACCATGAGGCTGAACTTTAAGTGAGGGGACTAGCAGTGCACAACAGACCATTTCCAAAATAGCTAATTCTTCTTCCAAAATGCAGCTGCTTTACAATTTAAAATTCCAACTTGGACCAACTGCTTAAGGTGAAGTAGGATGGCATAATCATTGTATATTTTAACAAAGAGTCTCTTGAGGTATCTAGACTATAAAAAGACAGCCTTCCTGTCCACTGTTACTTTCAGGTTCTCAGAAACTTTACCAGGAACATCAAAGAAGGGACACCTTCCTAAGAACTTATGTGTGAATTAGTAGGTCTCTTCAAATGGAAACTACAGTGGACAAGAAGTGTGAGTGTATGCGACATTTTAGCTTTTATCATTTTTTTGGTGGCAGCACCACCTTTGCTTACCACCAAAGTAGGAGCCATCTGAAAGCTTGGTCTCTTTATTCCCTTTGGTTAGTACGCTGACGACTCCATGTTGGATGAAGTACATTTTCTTGCCAATCGTGCCCTCCCTGATGATGTAATCGCCAGGCTGGAACACCTCAAACCTCAGCTTGGTGAGCATGGAGGTGACAAAGTTGGGGTCGGCATTAGCGAACAGAGGCATTGACGCGACCAGCTTTCGACAGTTAAAGTTGATTATTTCCTGTTTGGATAGAACAGAGGTGGGAAAACTACATTAACAAAGCAGAACAGATCCGAAGGTTTACAAAGTACATTGACCAGTCACAATTTCAAACAAAATGGATGTTAGGGAGGTCAGCTGAAAATTCCTTTTTATTTTCCTCTCTACCAACTGCTTGAGATACAGTAGAGTAAAATGTTAGTTCATGTAAATTTAACAAAGAATGTTTTTGAATGCATCACCAGGCAGCAAACAACAACACAAACACTTGTCCCACCTCTCGTAATGGCTCATTCAGCTCTCCCAAGATGCTCTCTTCGTCAAACATCTTGCCCTGGTAACGGTGCTCATAGTAATCGTGGATTCTTTGTCTCATATCGGCCGGCAGTTTGTGGAAGGACATATACTGCTCAACCTGTTTGTACTGCAAAAACACAAAGACATCAGACAATTAAATTACTGAAGGGCAATAAATCAGTCTAGACCCCAACTTAACCAAAAGATTTCCCTCCCCTTTTTTCATAATTACTTACCGTTTGGATCTGATCAATTATTGTTTAGTGACTGGATGTGTACCACAAGCTTTTAAGTTTTTGGCTAATAAACCTTTTCTTTAAATATTTAGGCTTGATCCAGAAATTACAGCTACATACATAATCTTCTCTTTCTTAAAAAAAATAAAGATTGTTAAGCAATCGTACGATCATTTGCACATAGATCATCTGTGTTGAACCAGTAACATGTCCAAAGTGTGCCCTGCCTCTATCCTAATGACTGCTGGAAACATGCACCATCTCCCATAATCCTTAGCAGAAAAACTGGTAAATAAATTTGATGTATGGATGGATAGATAATCAGAATATAACATATAACAAAAGTTACTTAATATTTTTATGGCTTCAGTCAGTGGGCATGATTGGATTAATCTGGAATGTACTGAATATATTAGTGGATTAGAGTGATTGTACTATATTGGCATAAAATAAATGAAATTCAGCAGCACATTGTCAGATTTGTATTTTTTCTGTAAAGTGTCCTGAGATTACTTGTTGTGAATTGATGCCTTCTATGTGAAGTGAATTGAAGTGGACAGTGCTGTAGGACAAATCCACAGCCATCAGAATCAGCTGCTTCTGGGATAGGAGAGATGATAAAAATGGAGACAGAAACATGAGTCCTTTTCTTGATTTTGACTAGGTCTCTTTGACTTTTTGCTTTTTACTCTCAAAAGTCAAAGTGTTTCCAGATGACAGTCTGCCGGCTCCTTGAAGAAAATGTCCCACTGAGAGAGGTTTTAATGTAACAAGAGATGGTCATAAATGTCAGGAAGCCAAGCAGACTTAAAAACTGACACATTCTAATGCTAACCTTTCATTTTAAACTTTAGTTCAAAAACAGGTAAAGCTATTATTTTTTTAAGGCTAAAGCAATGATGACTATCATGAAAAGACTCCAGTTTGTATGAACATGTGTTTGTTTTGTTACAGTAAAGACTCTTTGTTACACTTATTAAAAAATAGGCTTTCAGGAGGATTTTTATTAACTGATAAGAATTAAAAGCAGTGATGCAGATCAAAGCCCACAGAGCATCTAGGAAATAATAACAGATGAAGTTCTTGACCTAAAAGAAATCAAGGAATTGAAAAAACATGCACGGTTCCAGAGTGGAGGTGCTCTTTGATCACTGCCAACAGCCTTTCCACTGAATGGTACATTTGACCTCAGAAGTCGACGCCTGTGTTGTCTGACACTACTACACGAGTCGCCACTCATCTTGGAGGAAACATCAAAAGCATGTCCTTGTGTGGTTAAAGCACAATAAAATAGGGCAGCTGGCTTATCCAAGTCAGTTTGCTTTGGTGGATAGATGAGAAATACAGGAAACAAGACCAAGAATGTGATTCTTTAATATCTAATATATAGACACACAAAACTGTGTTCATTAAGTGTTATCAGAGTCTAACATGGGTGACATCTTCTACCCTTGACCTACTGACAAGTTGATGGTTTTGTAATCTTCCTTTCTGCAGCAGCCTTTTTCATTTCCTGCAACACTTAGATTCCATTTTTTCCTCCCTCTTTGCCAAATTTAGATGAGATTTAGTGGATGTTTTGACCAGAGCCTTTGAATCCCTCACAGACAGAGAAAACAATCTGGAGTCACTCTGTGCATGTTGATGATGCGGCTCCCTCAACTGTCACGAGTTAGCTGTAAACTGCTACAAACCCCTGAATGTATTAATATCGCAAAAGATTCAGCAGATTTGGCAAATTTATTATAATAAACAATGAATAATATTCTACATCTGCAGTTGTACTTGTGTGTAAGTGTCCTTTAAGTACTGTATATATAAACTTAGCACTTTTTGTGAAAGGAAATTAGTGTTTGGTGGATAGTTTTTTTTTATTATTGTAACAATGCTTCTTGGCAATACATCTTTTACTATTGGAAAGCCTGTTAATTTCCCTTTTAAATGGTGCCACATTTGTAAGAAACATGCATTTGTGGGAAGAGCAGTAGAGCTTAGTATGTGGGTTGCATACAAAAAATAAAAAAAATTGCCAAATCTTCTCTGCCAAACAGCTTATTTTGCTATTGACACTTGTTTTGAGCTTCTGGTACCCGCAGGTGCTGCCAATCAGGTGCCTGGTATAAGATTTATTGCCAAGCAGCATTGTTACAACAAAGAAATAATCAAACAAACACACATTTCCTTACGTTTTGTGCTAAGTATATTTATTTTAAAAAATGTTTTAGGGATTTTAGATTCTGTATGTATACACAGAAAAAACCCCACAGTATTTAAAACGAAAAATATGAAACGAGAACCCCCGTGTTTTTACTTTTATGTTTCCACACATTTAGCCATGAAACTACACAGTTTTACAGTTTTACACATCTGGCCCCACAGAGAAGATGACAGGTATAACCCACAATTTGTAAGTTGTCAAAACATGGTTATCACTGCATGGTGCTGTGCTTCAAGGGCCTGAGTTATCTTCTCCAGAATGTCTTCTTCTTTTTACATTCATTAAACATAAATGTATTCATGTCTGCAAATCTTTGTGGTAAATTATGCTTTGATTCTTTTAGCATAAAAGGGTATTATTCAAATGAACAAATGCAAGATATTGCTCAATTGCATCTCTGTGAGTACAACTGTATTATACAGAGTACATAAAAGGACTCTTGAAATAATTTTAAACACACTAACCCACAGCTCAGTCACAGAGGAAGAGCTGACAGGGATACAAGGAGTCTCATCACAAGGATGGAGCACTGTGATGGCTCGATAAAAGCCTCTTTGACAGGAAATTATCTTATTGCTGCACAGAAGCTATCACGAGTCCAACAGGAAGATCCTCCTATACTAGCCATATATACACACTATAATAAATGTGTTATAGTTAGCATTTGGTGTATTTTTACCATTCGATTTCCTCCGTGCTTTTAGATGGCAGAGAAGCTAAAAAAGTGCCAAATGATAAATATTTAATCCCTTTTTTTTCTTTTTTTTTTTTTAAAGTAACCTTTGGACCAGAACATCTATTATATTTGCAGAATGATACGCTAAATAATATTTGACTGGTGTGGAATAATTTCAGCAACTTTTTTTTTTACTTTATACAAATAAATACATGAAACAAGCAAAATTCTAACAATTTTCACATTTAAATATGGAATGTTAGTATAAATATTATTTTTACTGTAAAAAATGTGTTTAGAAGATTTAAAACTGATGATATAAGACAGTGGTAAACAAGGTTCTTTAAAATTTTGGAAGTGTTGCTGTCAAAATTTTAAATAGACATTACTTATTTATTTATAAGGCAGGAAGACATAAAAGTGAAAACCTTTTTTTGTTTTATTGTAAAAAAATGTTCTGTTACCATTCCTGCTTTTCTATTCTGTCCCTTCTTTTCTTTTATTATACATTTTCTTTTCCCAATTCCCTTCCCTCTCAAGCATATTTCTGAGCAGATGCATTTTTTTACCAAATAAACTATGAATAATTCATTTCCCCAAAGATGTGTCAGCCACTTAATTATACTTTCTAAACATTTATTTTTCTTCCCAGTTTTAGTTTTCTTCCTCTCCAAGTTTCTGATGTACTGTCAAAGGGTATGGGTCAACTAACCTGCAGACTTGAAGGCTATTATTATTTTATGTTACACTTATTGTCTATCTAAATGATAATAATGACATTTGCACCTATAAAACTATAGACATTAAAAGTGTTAATTAAAGTAAAACCATATATGAGAATGTTTGTCAAGCGTCGACACAGCAGTGAAAAATGTCACAGACTCACAGAAGATATTTTAACAGAATCTAGTTTTTATTTTTCCTCTGTCAGGTCCAACTGACTTAAAAATACTGTAAAGCAGAATGAGGTTTAAGCTCTTTAACTTCTCCACAGCGGTGTTCTTGGGCTGTCTTTATCTCTACAGGACAAAACCAAGTCTGTTATTGTTACATGAAATTGACTTTATATATGTGGTGGTTTTTAAGGCCTTAAAAAAGATAAAACATACCACAGATGTCGAGAGTTCTAAGATTGTAAGATAAATTCCCAGCCCAAAAACTGAAATTGCATATATGTCCTTACTGATGGAAAAATTATCACCTTCTATTGTATCCAGCTGTATGATAACTGTTGGATTAACTGGAAGATAATGGATGGATGGATGGATGGACGGATAAATGTTTAGAAAGTAGAATTATGAAAATAGTTTCACACTGATGACTGATTACTGCATTTTCTTAAAGGATTTGATTGGGGGAATTGAATTAAGGGTGCATATAATCTCCAGAGGCCCTCTTCCCCCTCAAATAATCAGCTTTGGGCCTCTTATTTACCATTCCCCAAAGAGCATTATTTAATTGCTTAGTGTTAATTAGAGATGTAAAGGGGTGGGTCTGCAGCATCCCATTGCCATTTACTTTTAAAGCCATTTGGGACTGGCTTGCCACAACAAGCCATCTCCTGGGCATCGCTGATTTCATCATCAATTGCGAACAACAAACAGAACATCATCTCTGTTATCCTACGTGGAAGTAAATCAAAGAGCTTCTGTTTGGAAAGTGAGACTACAAGCAACTCAAATCACCTACAGATGAATGGGATTATCCCTTTTTTGTTTTGGTTTCCCTTCATTCGTCTGTGTGCAAATTACCACAGTGAAGAGTTGTAGTGACAAACAAGGAGCCGTTTACAGAGAGCCGGAGTGGCAGACATACATTGTGCTGTATACACACATGTGCAGCCATCTTGTGTCCCCAGTCTGTCTGTGTGATAAAGGTTCTCAACATGCCTGAGACAAGCAGGGAGGAATTCTTTGAGGAATTAGCCAGATGCTGAATCCATTATAGCTCACAATGTTATTATAATGTGTTCAGATAACATTCTTTTGTAAGTAAATTATTAATATCATTGCTTCATTTCAAGAGTCTATCTTACAAGAGTAACAGTCTTCTTCTAAAAAGACAAAAAAAATACTTTTGTCTAAGCAAATGCTCCTGCAACATGCAAAAGTGTACAATATCTAGTATAAAATAAATAAAAAGGGGGAGCTTGTATGTAGTGCCACTATGGCAGCACTAAAAGCCAACAGGCAATTTTCTCTTTCCACTAATGACAGACTTTTTATGGGTGGGGGTTAACTGAGTGGGATGGCTCACTACCCACTTAAACATAGCATCAAACATACTGTGTGGAGTCATGGGTTGTGAAATAATGATGCAAAGTACAGTTTTTTCTAAACAAATGTTTAAGTATTCCATCACAATCATTTTGCTGAGGGACATAAATGGTTTCTGCAATACAAAATGACAACATTTAAAGTCATGCAACTGCTACATGTTGAGCCCGGAAGTCCTTTAAGAAAATAATGATTCGTGTCAGGGCATAACTTGCTATATTACTAATGATGTCAACTAGTACGGGTAGAGCGTTTGAACGAAGACAAAACATGACATTATCATGGTAATCTTTTTTTTTCTAAAGCTTAAAACAAACCCAGCATTAATTTAGTTTTGTTTACTCACCACAAGCAGATCAAAAAATTAGTTTATCGAGTGAAAACTCAAGCAAATAAAGTTATTTATCTTCTCAGTGTGGGCGACACTTTAATCCCTTTCATGTTTGATTGGTTTATTCCTCATCTTGTCTAACAAATAGCATACATCCTGCTCTCAAACAGTTCAGGCATTTTTCACATTCTACTCATTTAAATAAGATTTTATTAAGAAAACAGCATACCCTTTACCCTGTTTGACAGAAAGCTGTTGTTGTTTTCTTCTGGCTGATCACTTCAACAGAGGTCACCACAGCAAGTGAACTCGCTTGAAAGATTTAAAGATTGTTTTGCACCGGATGCCTCTTCCTGAAGCCACCTGGGTCAGAGTAGGCACTGATCACCAAGCTACTTTGACCCTTTTCACACAGAAAAACAAAAAACTATTTTCCTATATACTTTTCTTTACCTGTACACTGCTGGCATTTCTTTACAGGCTTGTTGTTTTTTATGGTCGATCCACGGCGGGAATTCAATGAAACATTTCCATCTAAATATAAAAGTCACTTTGATATCACCTCTGCATGCCAACTGGACAGATGGCCTTTCATCTGAACCATATAGCCATGAGAACTGTGCGCTCATTTTTTTACACCTCATTTACAGAGGATGAACACCGAGCCGCCATCAGCATCACATTAAAACCAACAAGTTATTTTTGGCTATGATGCTGTTTGAATGTTTAGCAATGCACTGTCACATTTCTTTTCACTAAATAAATATTTGGTTAGCTGTTGGCTAAGCTTCAGTATTGTACACAGTATAATTCTAATACATGTAGTTTAAAACAGCCCTAATGCAGCATATGTCAAAAAGCTAACCAAAGGTTGCATTTCTCTTAAAAACAATCAATGGAGCCAAACTGGTAAAGTGCAATTTATTAATGTCTAATCTGTTAGGTCTACATATGTATACCTTTCAGCAAGGTTATAACCAGTACTATTATATCCATACGTAATTTTTTGCAGGTGTGCAGAAGGATGTCGGGTGTGTTGTCTTGTGTCTTCTTGACGTATATATATTTTCTAATTTCTCTTTCATTCCTCCAAATTACATTTCCCCTTTTTTTTTATCTCCTTTTCTCTTTCCTCTTACAAAAAAAAAAAAAAAAAAAAAAAAAAGT
>JARVJO010000164.1:15242868-15265518 GCA_031762555.1 Cynodonichthys magdalenae | reverse complement strand
AATAATCCATGTGAGCGGGGGCCTCATAAGTGGGCCCATTGCTCTCCCCAAAAGACACTGGTCTTTAAAACCTTCGCTTATATATCATACATATTTAAATAAATCTAGGATTTGATTTTATCCCAATATTTGTTTTTCCTCAATACCTCCTTCCTTTCATGTTCTGTGACACTTTAGAAATAAAAATAAAAATTTAAGGAGAACAAATATCTTGATTTTAGTGTACTTTAACTTAAATATCTAAATACTAACAGTTACACAACATATGACTGCTGAAGGTAAAAATTCAGATTAATAGCTTTAAAAAGAGACCAAGCTTGTGAATTTACTTCAAAGGGTTCAAGAGCAGTACTTTATTTAATTTGTGTTTGTTTTTAAGGCGTTTTATAGAATTTTTGGCCTGAATGTTTAGGAGTTAAAGGTTAAGCCTTAGGTATTAAAAATGCTCACATGAATGAAGAATGGTTCGTAATAAAGGAGGATTTTGCCAGTGTTAGCTATTTTATATTATGTGTTTTATGGTTTAGGACAAGATTTTTTTATTGACTAACTGGTAAATAATTGTTTGATGTTTTATGCTGGAAAAGGCAGAGGAAAGATATTAAAGTAAAAAGTTGTCTTTGTCTTCCATGTTTTTGTTATTTAATGTGTTTAAAATAGAATTTAACTAAAATAAATAATGTTAAAATGGCTGTAATGTGGTGACTGGTTGGAAGCAATACCAGAGTCCCAGAACAGCATCCCTCACCTTAGTGCATATCTGTGCACAAAGGAATAGAAGCTAAAATTAGAAAAAGTTTCCAACATCTCAGGGAAAGAACTTTTGCAACATCTAACTGTTGTTTTGCTTAACTATAAGAGAGGCAGACTCAGTGAAACAAGTGAGCCTGTCAGGAAGGCAGCGAGGCAAGATAAGCTAAGAACATCATATCTTGAGAGATGTAACTACCCATGTGACATCCGTTCTGGTACAGAGAGTTTAACTTACAGCAGAACAGAATCTGCTTCTTGTATGTCTGAAACTTGGCTTTCTTAACTGTTTGATTTTATGGTTATTCAAGTCCCGAATTACTCTAAAAAATTATGCGAAAGTCTAGATAAGCAATACAAAGCATGTTAAGTGACACTGTTCAATTGTTCTGTTTTACAATAAAAGGAATTTAGGCAAATAACAGAGATTATCATTTGCTGAACAATTAAAAAGGGTAAGAGCAAGAAGCTTATAGAGAGAAAAAGTCCTCCACTTTTATGTCACCAAGGGATATATTCATTCTGACTCTTTTATTTCACAGCACAGACTTAAACATTATGGCATGTCTCTTATGACATTTATACTCACATAAATACTGATAAAACAGCAGTTAAAGTACTACTCTTCTCAGCTGTGTTGTTTAAAAGTTGTATTTATGTTGATTTATTGGTACCCAGATACCCATCTGACAAAACCTGACAAAATATCAGAGTAATACTCTTCTGCAGCATGCAGTGCTCACATGAAGCCAGCTGTGGTTAGTGAAATGCACATCAGATATAACCCAGTGCACTCCCATAAACTAATAAGATAAAACTCCCTAATAAGCCAGATGTAAACAAATGTTCCACCCCAGCATCTGTTTGTTGGAAAACAACAAAGTTAAAGCACAGAATAAAAACCATGTACAGCTCTCTGGTAACTGTATGATCAAATTCAGCTAATAAAAGGATAAAGCCTGCCTGTCAAACTCAGAAAGATTGATTGCCACAAACACGTCTTCCTTACACAAAAGTCTGACGAGAAACAAAATTATCAGCAAACTGAATAAATGGAGGCGAGCGCAGTACATAAATATCTCTGATTTGGGGATTTAAAAATGACAGTTATGCTATTCAATCTTTCCCAGGAAGCTAAAGGGTTTTAGTGCTGTAATTACTGACGCTGATGGATGACACAAGACAGGAGCCTAATACGATTTGACCAGGAGGCCGCAGGACTGTGCTCAGAGGAGAACTTACCACCATCTTATTTTTGGATACCCAGCAGTCGGCGGGAAAGTCCTGCAGCATGGGCACCAGGAACTGGAGGCAGCCGTCCCAGTGACACAGCAACAGCATCATCCCGATCAGGTTGACTATTCGCACCATGGCACTGGCCAGGTCATACGTCATGTGGAAGATCTGAATGAAGAAAGCAGGAAACGGGTTAGAGTGATGACTCAACCTGCTGATTGTCAGTCCCTGAAATCTCTCTGGTCCGCACGAGACGTACGCATCCTCAAGAAAGATTTGTAGTCTCAACAAGCCGCACAATGTTCTTTGGCTCTTTTCTTTGCCTTTGTCATGCAGATTGTTGCCGGTGCTGGAATTAGATGTACGTGCCCTGCTGACAAATATGAGCTGGTGGAAAGCGATGCTGCTGTGTGTCCAGCGGTTCACTAGGGCACGGTCAGCATACATTAACTGGGACCAGAGCTCTACCTTCCAGGGCTGCTGAATCACTTTTATCATCAGCTGCTCTGCCAAACTCAATAATGCTACAAGTAGAAGTGGATGTGCTCCAGGAGGGAGCGTGCTCACTGGATTTGTTAATCCTTATGATAAACATACTCATAAGGAGCTGCAGGACTTCGAGACTTTAATGGCCTCAATCATACAAAAGGCTTTTAATCCCATTGAAGACCATAGTGTGCACCGCTAGCCACTCTGCTTCTTATTAAAATCCATTTGGTGCCGTTAAAGGACTCATGAGTAAGAGAGGAAATTCCAGCTTCACTTTGTTGCTCAGAGGTAGTTAATATTGATGAAAGAAGGTGAAAACATTCTCAGCACTGAGATTTAACCTTAGCTCCTTTTTCTTACTGCTCATTGTTGCATTTCTGGATGAATGCCCTCAGATGGGAGTGTGTATCTGTGTATTCTCTCTCTGTTTGTACAAACAAAAAGAGGTTAGCAGGAGCTGATGTCTGATGTAAGTGCAGTTGCTACTGCATCATCAAATCGTCTTCATTTTGTTCTGTCAACAAGGGAAGAAGAGGCCAGGGTTATACTCAGAAAATAAAATGAACAAAGACCTATTCCCTCATAAAATGCAGTGTCCTTGATTCACCTCTGTCTCTTTCTCAAACTGTTTTGGTTTAAACCATCACCGAAGCTGAACGATTTTATTTAGCCAAAACCTTTTCTTGACAAGTCTCCCTGTTTTCTGCATAGCTTATGTTTTACAAATTAACATTATACATGAACTTGCTTGTTTGTTTAAAGTAGCCTGCCTTTCAGATCGAGTCATTGTTACATACCTTATGCAAGCTAATACGCAACGTCGTGTGATGTCTGAATTCCTGATGGAGCTGTAACAGAGGTCCATAAGTTGAAAGTGTTAAATTCCCTCTGTGGTAAATGAATAAATTATGAAGACCCTTTTCTCCATCTTGTGCACTGAGACTGATACATTTTTCATTTGTTAAATCGTATTTCCAGACAGGAAAGGAGAAATCTCATGAAATGCAGACTGCTTTTAAAACTCCAAGATAACACACATTTAAATACAGCTTTTACTCTGACAGATTTACATGAAACAATTGTGATTTTTACATTTAGACTTTTTATATCTATACAATCATGCCTATTTATGACAATGTTAAACCATATAAGCAAAAAATTAGATTTAGGGGGAGAGAGTTTTGTAGACTTGCCAACTCAGTCACTTTGAAATACAGGACAGCTCCACTGGGGGTGGGGCTTAATGACGTAACGTGTCAATTGTGATGTTACCACACAATATTTCTTATTCCTCCAACATCTGAGTCACATCCACCTGAACAGGATTTCATCTTGTTTCTGTTATTTCCATGTAGCATGATGGATTAAAAGAAAGATTTAATCAACATAATGTTTTAATTATTTTTCTGTACAACTTTTCAGCTGCCGATAGCCTCAGTAAACAGAAGGATAAAGAAATGTAAATATGGTCTTATATGTTAGTGTGATTGTCAAACTTTTCAACTAAGCATTTACCACTTCAGAAAATAATAGTCCAAGCACAAATTTAATAGGAAAATGTAAATCAGACCTATACTACTACATAAATATTACATGTTTTATATGCACTTTATATGTTTTATATTGCTTATTTCATCCATGTTTTTAATGATTAGGCCAAAGGTGCCATAAAATAGTTTGATAATATATTTGCATCAGCATTTAGATTTATAATATTAATTTATTATTTTAAAAAATGTCTGCGTTGCTGTCATGGGGCTACTTTCATTTTATGGGGTAGCACAAGTACGACAGTCCCATAGAGAGTCCCATACGGGACACTTGAATTTGGTAAAAATATGGGACATCCTGGCTAATATGGGGACAGCTGGCAACTCTAGAGTTAGGAGACATCAGTCATTTTGGAAACATTTTATGTCTTTGGATTGCTTTACTTTTCCTTTGATGTTCTTTGGGCAGCTGTGGCGGAGTGGTTAGGAGATCATCCTGTATCTGGAGGGCTGCCGGTTCAATGCCCCTTCCCAGCCATCTCAGTCATTGTGTCCTTGGGCAAGACAGTTCACCTGCCTTGCCTACTGATGGTTGTCAGAGGGTCTGGTGGCGCTGGTGCTTGGCAGCCCCTGTCAGTGTGCCCTGGGGAAGCTATGGCTACAATGTAGCTTACCACCATCAGTGTGTGAATGTGTGTATTAGTGGGTGAATAAAGCACTTTGGGGTCCCCATGGGGCTCGATAAAGTGCTGTATAAGTTCAGTCCACCTTTCACACATTTTTAGACATTTGAAGACCTACAAAACCCTGAAACCTCTTGTCTGTAGTCTAGGCATTTAATTTAAAACTCTACATTAATGCAAAATAAACAAAACATTTGCATAATTCACTCAGTTAAATGGGTTGTTTGTCATGAACTTTAGGAAGCAATTCAATGTCTTTCTTCTAACCCCAAAGACAGCCTTCCTGAAATGTGTGTAAAGTGATAAAATTATTGCAACGGTGAAAGAACAAGCTGCAGAAATATATAAGGTGCTAAAAAAATAACCAATTTATGAAATGAGAATAATGGGCATGATGATGGGCAAGTTTCTGTTTTGAACTTGTAGATAAACATGAAGTGGGCAGTTCACTGACCTCTGCCATCAAATTAAACTTACATGTGATGTTAATTTGGTGCTAATAACTGAAGCTCTTATGGCTTTTGCCAGTAAATATAGTTCTGATGCTTTATCGTTTACTTGTAAGTATTCTAAACTTTTCAAAGTACAACACTTAGGTCTAACAACTAAAACTGCTCAGGTTTCTTGGTTTAATAAAAGGGTTTTACTAGTAGCTAAAAGAGATTTTTGAACATGTCTATCTGCATTGTGTGGCTTACATTTTAAACCTGCAAGCGTACTAAATACTATCAAACCACATAGAGTGTCAATACACTTCTGAAGATGGATAAGTTCCTTTCAACATATACCTGCATAATTGGAGTGATTTATTCCTATTTAACAAGAATTCCTGCCACATTCATACGTTAGCTCTGCCCTCAAAAGACCTCTGTCACTTAGCTGCTGTGTGGAGAATAAAGCCTTAGGGAACTGTGACAGGTAATGCCATGCAAATCTCCAGTTTGTAACCCAGACTGTACTGTGAACTGTAGGAGGGTGAATTCCCTATCTGCCTTCACAGCTGCAGGCAATTCAAATACTGCCGTGCCAAGCAGGAAAGGGCTTTTCGTTTCCCAAAAAAAATAGCGTCAAGATTGGCTTGTTGGGGGGGGCAAAAGGAATGAGGTCCGAGTATCTTCACTCCTCTTTTCACCTCTATTTTTATCACCTCCACTGGAAATAAAAAAAAATTATAGCCACCAACAGCAGGACCTCTGTGTTATTTAGCAATAAAATACATCATGAAATATGAACACAAACGGGCGCACACCACCACTGTACATGAAGTGTGTGTATGTGTGTGTTTGACTTTAGATGGACAGCAGTGCACAACACAGTGTTGCACAGAGGATGATGGATTGCTGACTACTTCCTTTTAATTGATAGGAACACAAGTGAGCATGGCAATATTAGCATCAGCATAAACAGGAGAGCTTTGATTGATGAGAGCGCAGATACACAGCACAACAGTTCCTTACAGGAGTGAGGTTTTAGCTTCTTATTATGACAAACTATGCAGCAGTTGAGATTGCCTTTGCTATTTAGTCTTTGTCAACTCCCAAACACGTGTGCTTGATCACATAGCTTATAGTAAATCAGTTTTGGGGTGGTGATTTTAACATATACGGAACAGATAGATGATGTTACAAAAACAAAATCCCTATTTACTTTCCCTCCAACTTTACTAATGTTACATCTTTGCTCTTTCTTCTTAATTTAAATTAGTCACTAAAAATAATTAATTTACAAGACAAAAACAGGGCTAGTTGTTAAAGCCTAAACTCATCTGTATCCTTGTTAACCAGCACCAAGGCTCAGACAGGCAGAAAGAGGATAAAGGAAGTTGCAGAGTCATCTCAAGCAGATGGACTGAGATCCAGGTGAGAGAACCGTTGCATAAGTCCCTCCCAGCACTGATGGTGGCTGCCTAAACACAGTTAATAATATAGTCTTATACTACAGCATCTGGTGTTTGCTGCTCTGCTAATGATGATGAATGTCTGTCATGATGGTGTCTCAATAGAGAAATAGGGAAAACAAAAAACTTCACAAATATTGTTTTTTCTAGCTTTGCTTCCAACCCACACCTCCTCTGCCACTACAGCAACAAGTTTGGCACAATGTGATCTGATGAGTAAGTTTACAGCAGGAGATATTTAGCATTTTCTCGGAGATATACAGCGTGTTCTGCATATGACTTTGCTGAAATCTGAAGGAGCTGAAACTGAAATATAAGGGTTAAAAAAGTCTAAATCCAAAGTTTAAATTAGCAAACGTTAAAATCTAAAGCCAGCAGAAGAGTAGCTAAAAATTATTCACAAGTGAAATTTAGAAGAATAGTAGCTAAGACCCTAAACCAGCAATATGTATAGGTTAAGATTAGACAACTTTATATACAAAATGATCCACTTGTTCTCATTTCTCACCTATGCTTTACTGCCATGTTTTTACAATAGCTCAGATGAGACAAACGTAAGGCTGACTTTACAATGAGCTTTTTACTTTGTGTTCAGATTGAGAATAAGGAATTGACAATGGTTTCTATCAGTGATGCCAAAAATCACTATATGCCATATACCTACATTTTGTACAAGCTGCAAAAAATATGGCCCTCATTAATTATTGATGAACCTGATGAACCCTTTATTATGCAATTAAAAAAAATATATATAACAATCTTTACCAAAGAGGCTATCTTACTTATTTTGCTTTACATGATATTGTCAAGTCTTTTAATTTTCTTCATACCAGATGATGATGATGATATACTTTACTTGCAGACTCATTGTCAATAATACATAAAAAACCCAGACAATAAAAGATAATATAAAAAAGACACATTACAGAACAACCCCATATTTTGAGGAGACAATCGTAGTGTTTCCAAAGCCTTGTATACAGTTTAAGTCAGTATTAAGATGACTCCATTATCAGACTCATAGAGTCGACAAATAAACTTATATATAGAATTTCTTAAAGACCAGAGATCCTGAAGTAAAGAACTTTCTTGCAAAAAGAAATTTGTAAGAGTACCTGATGGGTTTTCTTCCATGGTGTTAAATGAGTTGTAGATCATGCAGATTCTGTAAAAAAAAAACATCTGGGGTGGCAGCAGGTGGAACAGCAGGTGGTTGAAAAGTTATGTGTTTAGAAAATCTATAATTGCTGCCTTCCCTCTCTTTTTTCACTGCCACTCACACTCATTTAAGTCCAAATTTGACTCTTCACTTTTAAGATATAGAATGTTTGTCTTTTGTAAAAATTAATTTAAAATGTATGTTGAGTCAGTCTAAATCTGAGTCACTCAAAGTAAATAAAAAAAAAAACATATTATAGGTCAAAGTGATTTCTCCATCCAAGCATTTATTTTGTAACAGAACAGAATAAACATGGTCACATTCACACTGACATCACCAATCTACATTACCTGGACAAAAGTTGCAAACAAACTACCGCAAAGTTAAAATCTTCACATTAAAACTTGAATACCAACAGCTCCTACAGTAAGGTGCACTGAATGCTCAGCACTTCAGTCTTAAAGCAAAGTAAAAATGACTAAGTTTGTCAATTTTCAGTACACAGGTATGTTACTGTGTGTCCTGCAGCCCTTCTAGAACAAACAGATTTAATTTAGTATTTTCTATCCAATAATTTTATCAAGAAATAAAGTGTTGTGCTATTTGTAGAGTCTATCAAATCTGCAAATATAAGATATTCAGAAGTACATAAATCTTAATAAAAGCATGAGATTAAGTCATTTATCTTGTGCAAATATGTGTTTAATGTGTGTGTTTAATTCAACATATTAGATTTTGCTGTGTTTGAACAAAACATGAATGGACTGTACTTTGGTAAAACAGTTAGTGTTGCCTCTTTACATTACGAAGGGTCTCTGGTAGAAATCACAGCAGGAGCTTGTATGTTCTCTTTGTGGATGTATAGATCTATCCCAAGTACTCTGGTGTTCACTGACAGTTCAAAGACATGCAGGTTAGGTTCATTAGAGGTTCTAAATTGGTTGGGTGGTCCTGTGTGCCTCTGTGTTAGCCCTAAATGAATCTGTGATCTGCCCATGATCTCTGCATTATTCTATCCACTCATCAATAAATTATTTTCCTGCTTAAGCAATGGTCTTTATCAACTACATCAAGCCAAGATTTTTTGTTATTTTTAATAACTCTGCACAATGGCAGATTCATGGAGCAGGCTTTAGCCAGGGGTTATATCTCTCACTGTAAATGCCTTACCCAAAATGTCATGCTCATGCATTTTTGTCATTGTGGATGAAGAATGTGTGAAGAATGAAAAGTAGGCCTGAGAATGGACCACAGGGAACACCCTTCCATCATCTGTCTAAACAGACCTGGAGGGGGGCTCATATAACAAAACCCACTGAATCCGCTCCAAACAGGAGATGCAGCATTAAGGTTTGCGCTGGATTACACATTTGGATTTAACAGTTTTTTAAACAAGTCCATTGTGGATATTCATAGCATACAGGGCTCATTCAGAATGTTGAGGACCTGTCACTGTTGCAGGAAAGCCTCATTGTCAACTCAATAATGCCCCATTAGGTCTATTATTCCTGCATTTCTTATCTCTGAAGGACCAGTCCTTGGCGAAGGTAACGGGTCACAGAGCAAGGAGCTGATTAGCTGATTTACCTTATTTAAATATTTTTGTATGGATTTACTAGGTGGAAATGAAAGGTGTTTCATGATTTTGTTGGACACTTGGGGCCCAAACACACCTAACTTCTCTTGCGGTAGTTGACAGTGAGTTTTGTTTTTCGGCAGCTAAAGCAGAAATCCACCAAGATGAGCAGTGCCATAAATCCTAACAATCAATGATGCCAATAATAATAGATTAATGTTTTGCAATTTTTTGTTATAGAAAAACACAAATGGTCAGCAGAACTCCTTACACTTTAGACAACTTAAGTTGTTTCATCTATGGAGCTAAAGCAGTGACAACTTACACTGACATCAAAAAGAGATTTGGTATTAAAATATCAATCACTGTAAAATCAAACATTTAAAAATAAAACGTCAATGAAAAAAGAAACAGTGACATTGAAAAAAATGTATGACATTTTCAGTTTATGGGTCAGCTTTTTTATGAGACAAGTTTTCAATGTCACTGTAGAGTTATTTTAGTTACTTTGTCGCTACAAGATGTGACCGTTCCGTTCATCTGGGGCATGGTTAAACAGAAGGCTCCTTCATGGACCTTCCGTTTTTCCACTCGTCCTCTCCACCTACCTGCAGTCTGCCAATGGACAGTTCAGGTTCAAGTATCACTCCTCAACCACAGATAAGAGTCTTGTTTATATGGTTATTATCGTTATTAGCTGTACAAATTGTCAGTGATTCCCTTTTACTTTTAAAATAAACTAATTGGCTACTTAATTTTCAAAAATGTGAATCAGAGCTCATTTTAACCCCTAGCTAACTTAACATGAAAAGTTCTCAGGAGTGGCGATTTCTTTGTTGTTTTTTAGGATTGAGGTAATGATGGGAATACCCCCATCTTTTTATTGTTCTATTTTTCTAGAGGTTTATGTGTACTTCCTGCACCACCAAAATAGGTTAGGCAGTGTGAATCACTTGTACAGCTAATAACGATGTACAGTTCAGGTTCAAGTACCGCTCCTCAACCACAAGTAAGGCTCTTTTTCATAACGATAATAATCATATGAAAAAGAGCCTTACTTGGGGTTGAGGAGCGGTACTTGAACCTGAACTGTACATAGACAGACTGAAGGTTGATGTAGAGGACGAGCGGAAAAACGAAAGATCTGTGAAGGGGCCTTCAGAAGCTTGACAGCTTGCAGTGACATCATAACTAAAATCACTCTATAATGGCATTGAAAACTTGCCTTATTGGATAAAAAAGCTGAAACTATCTTAAGTTTTTCAATGTTACTGTTTCTTTTTTCAATGACAATTTATTTATTTATTTTTCAATGCTAAATCTCTTTTTCAATGTCAATGTAAACTGTCACTGTTTTAGCTCCATACCATCCTGCTTCATGTTTTGAAGGTTTTGTTGTTAATGTGACTTATAGCAACATACACAGCTAATTGTGCATTTAATGAAATGGATTAACTTGACCTCCTGCTTCATCACGATGACACTGGTCATCATTAGTTTCCATTCTGTCTTCTACTATCTTTTTGTTTTCACACTATCGCCACTGCTTAGCTTTGTTTTCATGTCTTGTCACACAAACTTTCTTCCATCTGCGCTAAAAGCAACTGAGTTGGCCAATTGAGATGGTTCTGCTGTGGGCATCAGGGCGCGATGGGAGGAAAACCCCTTAGAGCTTAGTCATTAGTGCACTGCCTTGAATCTGATGTAACGAGATGAGTAATCTCACCCAAGTCAACAGCTCCGATGAGGAGAATATCCGGTCACAGTTTTATTTTTATCCACATGAAGAGTGACAAGAGGAAACTGACAGGGGAGATGCATAATGACAGTCTGTTTGCTCTGTATGTGTGTGTATGTGTGTGTTTATGCGTTAGTCTCCTAATGTGGGCACACCATGTTGAACTCCATGATGCATGACAGTGTTAGCAATGGCATCAAGCCACTACCACTAAAACCTCCTTGTTTGTAAACACCATTCTGTCAACATGCAGGGTGTAAAAACACACATCTGGAGAGTCTGGAACGAAATTATGCCAATCAAAGAAAATTTATGATAGCTGTGATATAAAATGAGAGCATGCTAGATGATTTCATAAGGTAGCAGGAAAACAGGACATTGCTTTTCTCATAAAAATCATACAGATCGTGTTAGTAGAGAATGGATAAGAAGGGGTAATAATAATTGTATTAGAAAGGCTGCATCACATTATTTTATTTAAACGAGCATCCTGGAGGTTTTGAAAGATGCTACAAGAGTCAGATTGTAAAATTGCTTGAGGGAAACTGGACGGACTTAAATTCCAGTTATTCTTCCTTCTATCACAGCTCCTATAGACATGTAGCTCTGCTCTGAATTGCTGTCAGTATTGCCCTTTTTCTGCGAGAACTCAGTGGAGTTGTTTAGCTATCAAGAATCGTCCTCAAGGACGCGTTATCAATTCGTGGTTATGTGCAAACACGTCTCAGCCTCAGGGACATGCAGTTAGATTCAGCATCAACAGTTAAACCATTCAAATACCAGATTACACAAATAAAAAAACACTATGCATACATGTATATGCATGTAGATGCTAAAACATGCAGTAAATTTGTTTTCCTTGAGCTATTGTAGAAGCTTTTACTAAAACCAAAACTAAAGTGACCTCTGACAATAACATTTCCCATTTCCCCTTTATGAAGGCATCAATTACAGTCAGCACCTTTATGTCTCCTAGAAATGTTATTTCCTCTAAACTGACTCTGTGACCGAGTGCAGTCTGGTGTGTTTGTGTGCGTGTGTGTTGTCACAAAGGAATTATAAAACAGATTTATGGTGTGTCAGAACAACCTACTGCTGTTACTGAGAGGACGTGAAGCAAAGAAAGATTAGGTTGACCGCCTTTGGAAAACTTTTTATCGTTAGTTCCTAAAAAAAAACTTTCTTCCCTGCACTTTATTAGCAGAGAAAAAATTATTAAATTTTTTAACTTTATAACTAAACTTAGAACAAAAAATAAGGAAATTTGTGTTTGATATATTATTATTTTTTTTATTGTTGTAGCAATAAATCTTAAACCGTGGGAAAGCCTGTTAATTTCCTTTTAATTTCCTTTGAAAAGTGTGCCAAATTTTCTCTGCCAAACAGTTTATTTTTCTGTTTTTATTGACACTTGTTTTGAGCTTCTGGTACCTCCAGTTGCTGCCAATCAAGCGCCTGATTGACACCTCATCGGCAATCCAATATCCAAACAGTCTGGGAACAAACTCTGTCCTCCAAAATGACAATGCTTGCCCCCACAGAGCTTAGTTTATCAGAGACTACCTCGAGAATTTGGGAGTGAGTGGTAAATGGTCTGAACTTATTTTAGCAGTTTATCAAGCCACATCAGACATTCACCCATTCACACACACTTTCACACACTAGCCGTGTTTCCATCCAATTTTAATTCAAATTTTGAGCAATTTTTCTAAATTTCGCAAAAAGGAAATAAATAATTATTGCGACTCAGGCATGTTTCCATTGACTGGCTTGAATCGAATCACCCAGGCTACGCAAAGTGTAATTACATCAGACGCACGTCTGTAGTAAACAGGAAGTAGGAGTCGTAAACTTGCAGGAACTACATATCCCAGGACAATGGAGAGAAGTTTTCAGGAACGTGTTGCTATCGGGAAAGTTGTACTTATTCTGTCATATCAACTAGTTTTGGCGATGTTACTGCTGTCTGGAGATGTAGAAAAAGAAATGCAATTCTCTTCACCTTATGGGAATAACTGAGGAGACGCCGACAGTGGGAGGAGGGTCCAGCTGCAGTCCGGTACAACACAGACAGCGATCAACAGCTTATCAACCATGTCAGGTAAATGTTCGCTACGTCAGAACTTATTCGACTCATGTGTTTCCATCTCTCCTTTTGCACATTAACTGTTTTTCGAAAAACCTAAAAACCACCTCAAGTGAGCGAATAAACTCTTTTGCGCATTAGAGGAAGTTTTTTCAAATCAGGCCATTTCCATTCACCTTTTCTGATGCAAAACTTCAAAATGTGAATTAAAAAACGTTGATGGAAACACAGTTACTGAGAGGATGGAATGGCCTTCTAGCAGTCCTGACTTCAACCCCATCAAAAACTTTTGGGATCAGCTTGAACGTGCTGTTTGTGCCAGAGTGGCCAACACAACCCCATTGGCTGACTTGTGACAAATGCTAGTTGAAGAATGTGATGTCATCCCACAGCAGTGTGTGACCAGGTTGGTGACCAGCATGAAGAGGAGGTGCCAGGCTGTTGAAGCTGTGTATGGTTCTTCCACATGCTACTGAGGCACCCATTTGGTAAATGAGTAAATTGTTAAATTGCCAATATTTATTTAGAATTGTATTCATTTCGTTAAAACATTTATATACACAACAGAAAATGAAAACAAACAATCAAAATTTAAATAAAATGAAAGGCAGCAGAAGAAGAATAAATCTGCTAATATCTGCCCTTTTTCCCAGAATATGTAATAATGTCTTGTTTCTTTAAATTCCAATCATCCAGCCCACCAAACAAGTCAATGGCAGAATAAGCTGTTTGCCATTGTCAAAGAGGATTCACAAACTTTTCATATGCGCAACCCACATACTCAGCTCTACTGCTCATCCCACAAATGCATGTTCCTTACAAATGTGGCACAATATAAAAGAAAAATTAACAGGTTTTCCAACAGTATAACACTTATTGCCAAGAAGCATTGTTACAACAAAGAAATAATCTATCAAATACAAATTTCCTTACTTTTTGTGCTAAGTTTAGAAATGTTGCAGTCAAGTCCTCTGAATGCCATTTAACACTTCCCAGAAGAACTGCCCTCTGTGACTTATTACAGAAAAAAAACTGTTTAAAAAACACATTTGTACAGAACTATTTTTACCTTGCATATATTTAACAGGGTTGAGGATTCTACAGTAACATCTCACTGCAGAGCCGATACTCAGAATGACAATCAACATTAAACGGCATTTAAAGATGAAACTGATAAATTGCGCAGTGTTTTAGGTTACAATGCAAGGTTGCCCTAATTCTGTAAAAACAGGATAAACAACAGATTTTGGTTTTAGAAATTATTCTGATGAAATATTACCAGGTCTGTAGCATCCTAATTTCATTTTCTCCCTAATGTTTATTAATGTTAATGAACAGATGGAAGTCAAAGCAGTGTGAAGTGTGGCCCAAAACATGCAAATGGTGACAACATACATGCATACCATTTGTGGTGTGGTGTTTACAGGTAAAGTCAGAAAGTCAGACATGTGGCAAGATCTTGTCAGCAAGTTATTCTGTGGTGACAGATGACATTTCTCTGAGGTTGCATGTGGAGTATTATGGTGCTGAGGCAGGGCTGGCCTTTCACTCCGTCTGCCTAACCAGCATTTCTCAGAACTTTTACACACGAAGTCTGAAAAAACACACAACACCCAGGGATACAACATGCAAATGGTGAATATATTGTCCCTCCTTTTGTTGTTTAAAAGTCCTCTCTGTCCTATAATGTCCTTGTATTTTCTTCTTTTAATAATATAAATATGAATCATAGCTCTTTGTTTTTCTCCAGTCCCTTTTTTGTTTATTGTTTTTGAAACAAAGCGCAAGTCTTGAGTGGTGATTAATTATATCCAAACAAAAGAATGTGGCCAGAAGCTATAGAGGGCTTTTTCTTTATTTATTACTCACTTTTTCTTTCCTTTCTCTCTTTCATAGTTCCCTCTGCCCTTCATACCTTCCTTGTTCATTTGATGCAAAGCAAATATGTAGAATTTCACTATGTACATAAAAAAATGCATGTTTTACCAAAATCCTATATTTCCTAGTATTCCGTTCAGATCAGCAGGTATGCATGGAGTCACAAAGAGGCATGGGATCCTCCCCAGTGATTGATTTGAACTTTTCCTCCTTTTGAAATGTCATCAGAGAGGTCCTGCATGATTAATGTCGCCGCGCTTCACACTTCAATCTACCGTTCCACCCAGATTGCCTGCTGAATTTTTGGAAAACTTGCAACTTTGGTGACTTTGCATATTTAAGTGCTTTGATTGGCAATCAGTTAGCAATTCAACTTGTTCAGATTTTATTGTAATGATATACACAGACATTTTTGTTTCTAATACCCATCTAGCCAGTTCAATATAAAAAAAAACATTAAATGTAACTTTCTCTGAACAATTCATAATAAACAGTCAAGTGATCTGTTTTTGTATCCGATTTCCTGATTATTGTTTGATAAATCCTAGTAATTTGTTTGCTAGTGACTGTTTATTATTAAAGACGTGGTTTGTTTAGAGCCAAATAAAGCCAAAGGAGCAAATACTGGGGCAAGTTAAATTTTTTGTTCTTTTATGGTTTTGGAAATCAAATATTTAAGTAAACACAAAATATTTATTTTTACATTAAATGCGATGTTCTTCAAATCTCTTTCTTTAACATAAACTAAAATAAAACTTTATGACTTGATTGAAGGTGTTTGTGATAAAAGTGTCTTTAAAACTTGTGTAGAAACAAAGACTAAAATTTAGTATTTCAGTACATTAGATTCAGGAATTATTTGATAAATGCACTCTTGGTTAAGCGATATACTACAATTTCTAAAATCCATATATTCTTGCTCAGAATTTTCTGCAGTAATGCAGTCTTGCTTCCTTGGTAGGACCAATATGATCCTGCAGTCTAATTATGTGAAAATTATCAAGACCTTAAGTTAAGCCTCAACCCTGCTCTTCAGTATGAAACAAAAGACTGTCATTTAAATTGTCTTGATTGTTGCTTTCAAGTGTTTTTCATAAATTGTAACAAAGTTCTCATTCTTGTAATTGTTCCAACATTTCTTTGTGTGACCTCACAGTGCTGCCCACACAAATGTCCCCTGATGGAGTGTCTTTCGAATTGACGCCAAGCTGTGATTCTGATGCTTCACTCTGAAACCTTTTACCCCTGAAAATGAACAACAAACCATCCAGTGAGAGCAATGGGAACTTTTCTAATTATTGCTGCAATTATAATCATGCTTGTACAGCAGCATTGCCTCTCTGGGGTCTGTGGTCCCACTGCTCTCTGGATGGGCACACAGAGAGAAAAGGCTAATCAACATCCCAGCTTCATCAACATATTGGTGATTTGTGAACAACAAAAGAGCCTCTTTACTTTTTTTTTTGTCAAGCCTGGATGCAATCAGAAACAATGTAAATCCATATTTTCTTCATGGGTGGGGGGTTAAAGGAAAAGTAAGCAGCAACAGTACTTGCAGTAGCACCCTACAATAGAAGCACAATTCGAATTTCGGTTAAAAAGTAAAACCACCACGTTTACTAGCTTAAACACAAAGTTCACATCATTTACACAAACCAGGGCAACAGTCAACATTTTAGTAATGAATATGATGTTTCTCACCTCCTCCCACTGGTGGATGTAACGAATGAGCCTCGAGAGCCGCAGGAGCCGCAGCAAGCTGAGGATCTTAGTAAAACGTACAATCCGCAAAGCACGCGCTGTTTTGTAAAAGTCTGAGTCGATGCGCGTCTCCACGATGAGGAAGATGTAGTCCACGGGTATGGAGGAGATGAAGTCCACCACGAACCAGCTCCGCAGGTACTTGATTTTAATTTGCTGTGGATCCAGGATGATCTCCGTGTTGTCCTCCTTCACTATGCCTGTCCTGAAGTTGAGGACCAGGTCCATGAGGAAGAACGTGTCGGAGACCACGTTGAACACAATCCAGGGAGGTGTGTGCTCGTCCTTGAAGAACGTGATGCCCACCGGGATGATGATGAGGTTGCCAACCATCAGCAGTAACATGGTCAAATCCCAGTAAAACCTTCATTCAAAAGACAAAATTAAAAAAACAAAAGATTGGATGTCAGCAACACAAAAAAGGACTGAACTTCAACAGTTAACTTATTAAAACACTGTCTTGTAAACACTATGATAAAAAAAAAAAAACATTTCTCCATGATGGAATTAATTCAGACCAAACTGATTTAGAATGAAATGTTAAATACATGTTGAGTAGTGTTGTAGTTTATCCACTGCAAGAGATCTTAATGACCCGCAGTCATAACCTGTGAAGTTTTGTCGTGTTTCAGAATCATATGCACATCAAAAATGAGACCTGTTGTGTTTTCAAGAGTCAGTAATATATTTATGTACAATATGCCTTTTAATTGTAAATATTTATGTGATTTCAAGATACTGTGAACTTTATATCACAAAAAATATTCAATTTGGAAACAAATATGGAGTAAATCAACCATTTTCCCCATATGTGTACTTTGATGATGTCTTTACAACATTAACACTGCAAGTTCTTGATGTATATTTGTAGACATTAAAACCATTTGGCTATAAAAAACATCCTCAAACACTGATTCTTGATAATGAACAAATACTAGAAAGGTTTTTTTGTATTTTCTTCATCAACTACTTACTTATTAACAACAATCCACTTTCTGGCCTATTTTAACTGTGCTGTTTGCCCTTATTCTAATTGTTTAATAGAAACAAACCCAGTAATATTAAATAATATTTTTATAAACTCAGCTTATTACCTCTAAAATCCCATAGAATATTATTTATCTGATGTACATCAAAATATGCTGCCATGAAATTTATTTGAGTTTTAACCGTAAATTCCTACTCAAATGTCACTGAGGGTTAACTGGGTATTACAACTGGACTGTGACCTTGTCTATCTTACCAGTTTAAGACTTTATTGCTGGGTTGAAGATTAAATTCAAATTGACTATATTGTGATGGATGCTGGATCTGCACTGGTCCAGTGATATTCAGTGATTTAACCACTCACCTTTAACTACACTTTAAACATCTCACTAGGGGAATCTAATATCAGGAGTGGGCCATAATAAATAAAGAACTCATGCTTTATAAATAACTGAGAAATAAGAAGGGAATACATTTCTACAGCAACATAGCAAGTAATTGCTGCTGTTCTAGCTCCTTGTTGTGCGGCTGATGCCTATTGATTTTATAGTTCATTCATGGCGTGTTGAAGTAAATAACTCAAGGGTTTATATTGAACTGCTGCCATACAGAATCACACTGTCATGGAAAAGTGTAGCTGAGAGATGAAATCCAGGCTCAAGATTTTATGTGTATAAAAATTGGTGATGATTAATGCAGACCAGCTGAATGACAAACAGACGCAAACCCAAGTGTTAAAAAAACTAATCAAAATCACAAAACTGGAAAAGTATTTAAAAGGGAAGCCTAGTCATTTATTTATTAAGTGATGTTTGGTCAAATCATTAATTTGTACCATATCAGCAGTGACATCAGTCATAAACCTTTTTTTTCAAGCTTATAAAAAGGATTTATCATAAATGACATACAAGTTTGAAAGAACATTACATTAGCTAATGAGGCAATACATTTTTGTATGACATCATCTGTTTAGTTCGCTATATCAGCGTGTTCAGTCAGTGCATAAACGGATCAACTCCTGGTCAAATTATATGATCAACAGATTATTATAATCATGGTTTATACACTCAGCAACATGAATGTTCTTTGGATTCAATATAAAGTTACTTTAAATCTTATAATTTTTGAAATCACTTGTTTTAGAACAATAAAACCACTGTCCATCTTTTAGCTAACCTTTAGCCAATACTGGATTAAGACTTTTGCCCTTTTCTTCATACACTATGCTCTATGACAAATAACTATTTCACAAAACATTACTTCAAAAATCACTTTAACAAAACTTAAAATAAATTAAATCAGAAGATACAACAAACGCAAAACTGAAGGAAACCAGAGAAACTGAGTTTCAAAATAACCTCTGGCACACTTTTTTGTGGATAAATTCTACAATTAACTAGCCTGGTAAAAACCAGCACCTTGTCCTACACTTTGCTTCGTACAGAGGGTCTTGACTCTCCGCTATTGAGAAGAGATTGCTTGCTATAGGCGTGGCCTCTGTTGAATTCACTTCCTCCACTGCCACTGCTAAACTACAAGCAGACACTGCACAGAAAATCGACGTCGTTCAAAACTCCTTCTTTTGTTTTCTGATTGGCCCAGGTAAAAATTCTACTGAAGAAATCCTTGTCTATGGGAGAAATCCCAGACGGAGCAGTGAAGAAAAACTAGAATTAACAGAACTGCATAGGAAGGCAAGGGCCAGGCTAAATAAAATGATGAAATATGTCTGTTAACACTTCAAAAGGCACCTATCGTTACTCTTGAGGATTGCAGTTTAAAAGAAAACACATCCAAACATTAACATGTATGATACAGAAACAGTCCTTGTCCACCACCCACACAGACACAAATGAAACTGACATTAAAGTAAAAGGGTATCTGCTCTCCCAACATGTTGTCTACAGAAGTTAAATTTAAACAAACTTTGCCATCTCTGAGCTTGCTCACATGAAGACTGAAGCCTGGGAGGGGAAGAAAAAAAATAAAAAATTTCAAGATATTTTCCACAACTTGCTGTTTCCTAATTTTAGATTTTAGCTCCTGAAAGCATTTAGAGCTCAGGCTAAAGGAAATACATTAAAAATCTATATCACATGATCAAATAAAATGCAATGTTTAATGTAAATTTATTACTTCATGTGCAGTCACTGTAAAACATAAAATATAAGTAATATTTTTCAATGCAGCAAAACAATAAACTACACACCTGATTGTTTTTTTATATATATTTTTTTTTATTGTAGTGGCTAAATTCCTATATTTAGGCTACTGGTTGCAGATTGTCCGCTCAATTAAAGCTCACCATGTCAATCTTATTTTCCACTCCTTCTTACAAGAGTAATTTATTTATTTACAACCATTTTGCCATTTTGATAGAATCCTTAGGATTTTTTTGAGCTCTAAACTAAGCACAGTAGAAAACGGTTTCCCCTCCTTAATCACACTTAACCTTAAATGGCCCCATCCCTCACCTGCCAGTCAGCACACAAACAGGAGTGCAGCCTCTAGTGGTGATAAACAATAGCCTCCTAGGACCTGGCACCCCATATGTGGACAAAAATGCATTGCAATGCAAGAGTTCAGGTCTTAGGAGGATAGAAACAAGAAACTTGGCTCCTACAATTTTAACAAAATCCAAAGCTAATCTAAAATCAAAAGTCTCCTACCAAACCTTAACTGTATTTTCTTTTCTTTTCTTTTCAAAAACAAAATGTTACATGTAAGACAGAAATTCTTCACTTTAACCAAGAAGTTTATATCAAAACGCTTCTTCATTCTTCATTGTGTGAAATTCAACAGAAACCACGACAAAACCTGAAATTTAGGTTTCAAAGTACAGAATTCAAACTCATGGATTACTTCTACCACCGACCCCTCTGATCCCTGAATGTGGACTGGACTCTCAATTTAAAAATGATGCTACATTTCTTTATGAACTACATTTTTGTGAAAACAAATCAGTAAAGTCAGTATTTGTGTTAGCATGCTTATTTTAAGATATCCAGCAAAGAATAAAACAACATGCTGAAACAATGTTGCTATAGTTAGGCTGCTAAATTACTGAAAATGTACAACACACCTTTGTTTACAGAATGTGAGTACCTGAAGCAGTTAAGTTTCAAATTAGGGCCTGCATACTTTTCGGGATGTGATTTCCAAAGGCATGTTTTTTTAAAATGTTATCCAAGCTTTAAAAATATATGTACGACTATCTGGAGGAGTTCTCATTGGAATCATTGGAGCTGTAAATGCAACTCAGAGTATTATTTGTTAATAACATAAGTTTGTCTTACACATTTTCACTGTCTGATATTTGAGTGACTTTCAAACAAATTTTAACTTTTCAAAATGTTTTCTTCAGCCCATGATATCATCATATCTTATACATGCTAAATGTGCACCTGCTGGCTTCAATTTATATGTTTGTGTTCATGAGTGAGCATCTGTATATATTGACATGTAGACTAAATACTCATGATTTCTAATTTTTACTTTTGTGGTTGCCCCTTGATGGAGGTCAGGCCACCTAAACATAGCCAGGATCCATTTACTGTTTTATTATGCAGTGGAATCCCAGCATAGACGAATGTTGTTCTATAAATACAGCTGTGAAAGGGCAATGACGAGTAGACATTTCAAAAGCATTAAACAGTAACATATCTGTGAGTGACTCTCAAATCACAGAGTCAATGAGTGAGGTTAGATACCGCCTGTCATAAAATACAAAGACGGCTAAATGCAGCCAACAGCTACGTATGACACAATTTAACAGAGATTGATTACATTTGGAAGAAAATTATACTGTCTACCAGCTTATCTAATTCATAAGCATTCAAATATGCATATAAATGCAAATAAATGATGAAACATTGATTTGGAAAAATACACTGAGCATCACTTTTACGTCTGAATTCAACCCAACTTCTGTCCCAATTTCTAGATTTTAGTTTAGATTTTCTATTTGGGTTGCTCATTGATTTCTGTCATGTTTTGTCATTCTCATTTGCTGTTTTATTTTGTAGAATTAGTCTTTTATCTCATTTGTTTTCCTGTTCCTATGTCACATCTGATCTGGTTTTGTATTCAGCACATACAGGCCCAGATATCCTTTGCTTTTTTTCAGTTTCATGTGTTGCAATAGGCTCTCAACTGCTAATTTGTCCAATATCTGATTAAAAGGATTATTTCCATCATCAGCAGGTAACTCCTCCAGTCTGCATTTGGTTAGCAGCACATCTCATAACTTACTATGATGCTGAGAGTTTGGTGTACTGATGTGGGGAGCCCTGACATTTTACTTTCTGGAGGGATTGAGACACAGCCCTCTCTACTCTCTGGTGGAGTGACCAGGGACAGCAGGAACATGTTGTCACTCTTTGAGTGCATCCAGCTACACGATAAGCCTCTCTCCTTCTCCTCACCCTGCTAGTCGTCTACCTGAAAGGGTTTGCAAGAGGCTCTGCAAACAACTCATCATGGACGCACGCTTACCTTTGAAAGTAGCCTATATTTAAGTTGGAGGAGGTGCTGGAGAAACAAAGAAATGGGGAAGACGCAAAATGATGCATGTGGAATATTAGGGTTTGATCACGCTATGTACATCTGTGTACTTTTTGCCTTTGCAGATACTAGTTATTTGTATTAGTTTTCAACAAAAAAAAAATGTCATGTAAGTTTAACTGCAGCAAGCTAACACAATAAAAAAAACATAACAAAGATCTGATGTGCCTAAAAACATGTGGAGTTTGGTTAAACTTTATTTTAAAGTCAATCTCAAGTTAGAGTTCTGGGGCCTCATTTATAAAGGATTGTGTGGAAACCATACTAAAAGTGAGCGTACGGCCAAAAGGTGAAAATGGCGTACGCCAAAAAAAATTCAGATTTATAAAACCGTGCGCACGCACACTTTCAAGCACT
>JARVJO010000164.1:15227703-15242768 GCA_031762555.1 Cynodonichthys magdalenae | reverse complement strand
TGGATGGATGGATGGATGGATGGATGGATGGATGGATGGATGGATGGATGGATGGATGGATGGATGGATGGATGGTTGGCTGGCTGGATGGCTGGCTGGATGGCTGGATGGCTGGATGTTCAATGTATAAAACAACTGTTTTTCATGCGAACATGTAATCTGTTATTTTGCTATAAATGTTGCTCATAAGGATAATCTTACAAAGATATGCCAGATGTAACAATCATTGTTTTTATTACTGACATAAGTAGTTAAATAATTTATGTATGGTTTGAGTCTCTGAAACAGGCCTGATTTAATTTACTGTAGTTTACCAATTCAAAAGTACTGTCAGACGAAGAGTCAGACAGACAACTTCATTAGGCCCATTGCCATTTTACAATGAATGGATGAGTAGGTGTGAATAAAAATTAAATATGGAAAGCTCTTGAGAAGGAGAATAATCACTTGATTTTACATAAAATATGCTTAGCTACAGGAAGGGGCAATCTCTGACAAAGTATTATGCTTTAACAACTGAGAAAAACAAAAATAAGCATTGTGGTTTGAAACAAGCCAGTTGATAAACACAGAGAGATTTAAGTGTGAAAAAATAATCAGGTTAAAAGGGTTAATCCTATTTTTGTTGTCACCCGCTCCAATGAACTGTCAAAACAGCGCTGTCTTTGCAAGAAACAGCCAACAGGCACACTGCGAGCACTTCAGTGACACCGAGGCTGTGCAGTCACAGGTGGGTATATTTAGGACATGCATGATGCTTTATCAAACAGATAGAAGATTTCATCAGAGGTGGAGGAAAATCTCCACAAAGTCTGAGAGAAAGCAGAAGGATTTACTAAATAACTACAGAGAGGGAGAAGAGAAGCAAACTCACGAGAAAGGAGTCGACCTTACATAACCTTGCTAAATAAAATCCATCAATAAGATTACAAGTTGTCTGCTAGTGGGACCTTGAGGAAAAACAGTAGGGGTTGTATAATATAAAGTGATATATGTGTAATATGGGATTTGTGATTTGTCACAATTTGAGCTTCTTCTAAGTATGACCACCTATAATCTGACTAAATGTTGACACTGTCTTAAAAAACTGACTTAAATGTGGCAAATCTGATTTCTTTGCATTTAAAAAGCAGCATATATGACTCATTATTAATGTCAGCCAGCAAGCAAATATTTCTCAAAATATATGTGTATGTTTAGCAAGAATATAAGAATTAAGCTTACTTAAACATTTAGTTGGTTTTCATGTTTTTCTGAACAAAATATCTGGTTCCTTGATCCATGAATGAAAGTGCGGTGACATATAATAATGTCAAGGGAAATTAACAGTAACAGGATCATCAGCAAGAAAAAAAAAAAGACGATTCAAAAATAACTGTACAGTCTTATTTATCCAGATTTACAACTAGAGAAGGAACTAAGAGCCACACTCACTGTTCATGGGGCCTGCCAGACACCCTGCGATGGAATCACTATAGTTTTCACAAAACAAACAATTGAGTCCTTCGAAGCCTCAAACTATAGCCTGTATGAACAATCAAACTGTCCAACGACTTGTACATCTTGTACATTTTTTCTACCTAAATTCTTATAAATGTACATTGTAAATCATTTTAAATTTATAATTTAATGCAACAAAATTAAAAACCCTAACCGTAAATTTAGATGGTAAAAGATAATAATACTACTTTGACTGTAGCCCACTGAGCAATTTAGTTGAATAGCCCTGCCTTAGTAGTATATAAAATTCAGAGTAGTTTGTAAATGTCTGATCAGACCAGTTTCTGCCTGGATGTATGTTTACAGCCTTTACCTGGGATTATGCATCCAGAATTTTAACATCTTAATTAATCAATTATTACAACATTTAAAAAAAAAAACATACCGTCTGAATGTGATACATGTTTGTATTTCTTCTCTGTATTTTGTCTGGCCTTATGTTGTTCAAGTTTATTTTCTGCCAACAAAGTGTACTGAGCAGGAGCGGAAATACACAATCAAATCAAAACCAGCCAGTGGGTCTATTCCAGAAGTGATCATGCAAGTTCATCCAGTCCATCATGTACACATGAGACAAACACTAACTACAAAATCCAATTAACTAACAATCAGCATTTACACTAACAGAAATGGCGTAGGACTATAAGAGGAAACTGGAGTACCTGGGCAAATAAGTATTTCAACTGGATCTTTAATCCTTACTGCAACATTAACCACTGCAACACTGTTTGCACAGTTTAAATCATTACAACTAAACAGCTCAATTCAACTTTATCACTGATATTCCCATTCTTATTCAGAGATGGCATAGGTAACGATTTAGAACTCCATAACCCGACTAACAACCTCAAGGATGCCCTCCAACGCTACAGTGTCAGTCCTAGACTTTCAAGTTGAGCCTCAATTTGCTCAGATGATTGAACAGCTCAGAAGTGTGCACTTGAAAGCTCGGTATAAATCATGAAATCACCACAGCCCTTTGCAAAGTGACCAGATGTAATCAGAGAAGAATGCTCTGAAGTAGCCAACGCTGTGTTTCTTGTCCTCTACATACCATTAGGGTTTCCTTTCAGCTGCTTTAAGAGAAACGCCGCGGCTTGACAGAGTCCTTTACAGTTTCACAGAGCACCTCTCGCTATCTTTGTGGTTTGAAGAAGAAAAAAGAACTTGATAGGTAGTATACAGTCAGCAAACAAATTCACTCTGAGTGGACAGAAATAGAGCCACAGAGAGTGAGTGGCGTGACTCCTTAAGTCCAGAAGACGGTTGGTGCTGTTGGCATGCACTTATCATTTAAACATGTACTGGCCGTGGCCTATCATGTTGCCACTAACTGTATTTGTGCTTTATTGTGATACCATTTAATCTCTATCAAAACCCTTACAGTCACGTAAAAGGGGACCACTAACTTAGAGAGTGGCAGAGAAACCCCCACATGGAATAAAAACCCCTCCCCAACTAGCATGCAGTGTAGTCGAATAGAGGTGTGCAAGACAAAGGCAGCTGGAACAGTGGGCCTCCTCTCACCACAAATGAAGTGCTAAGATAATACACTGTCTGTAATACCTGCTGGTCACAGTGTACACCATCACCACATGCGCTCCGCTGCGTGCTGCTCCAGAGCTTGGCCATTATCTTTACCGCTTCAGATGCTGCTAATCAGCACATGGTGCAGACACTATAAAAGCTTTCTTTTTCTTTTTTCTATCTGCCATTGAAATGTGGAGCTGAAGTCAAAGGGTGAGAGGAAAAAACACGATGCATGAAAACAAACAATTGGGGGGGGATAAGGAGCAACAATGAGTGAAAAATACAGCTGTAAACTTGTGACGACCAACAGGCAGGGCTTCAATAAAAGAGAGAATATGAGAACAGATTTGGGTAAAAATGGCCGTGTGACTATCATGCAATAAGAGCCTCTATGTTTTGTTTTCCTTTTGCTTTTTTGTCAGCAAGACAGATTTTGATTCAAAAAGCAGTGGTCTATAAAAAATAAAGAACATTTCTATGATAAGGACATGGTATAGATGTTCAATAATGAGTAACAAAAACAAGTGAGAGAAAATCATTTTCATAGAAAAAACTACCTCACAATTCAACTCATTTTTTAATTATTTGGGTTACAATTCAATTTGATTTGATATTGCTTTAAATGCTTCAATATTAATTTCATAAGTACACAAATAATTCACTAGAATACCTGTGGATATTTTTTAAATATTTATTTTCTTGACCATATCATCAGAAATGGTATACAATAAGATTTTTTGATAAAAAATAAATAACTGAAAATAAAGCAGTAACACAGTAAAACTTGTTCTAAATGTGGAGCGCAAACATGAAACCTGACAAACTGGCCCAAGGACCGAATTGATTCAGATGATTTTCTGAATCAATGTTGAATTGAAAAAAAATGTATGGATTGGTCAATTTATAGTTTTATCCACCCCAATTTTATGTATTTATTTAATTTTATTATTATCATTATTATTATTGAAACAAGTTATGTACATAAACCTCATTGTTTTGCTACAGGACCCAAACAAATGTTCAGACTTTCTCCTTTACAGTTTGTTGGTAAAATGCAGTCATAATAGTAACACCACACTGTTAAACAGGTGGAATAAGATTTTTACACTGAAATCATGTGTAAAAAATACTAAAATCAAAAATGTTTTTTTCCTTTTCACAAGCTTCAAAACAGGCCTCATTGATTGTTGTATTTATTTTTTTGAAGAGCACTGTGTTTTTTTTCCCCTTCAGCCTTGTCACACTCCTTTTTTTTAAGAACTTTGACTTTTAGCTTTATGTAACTGTTGCTATAGCTGTCCTTGGATTACTGTGACTTTGCAGAAAAGTATAGATTTTGTTATTTAACCAATCTTGGAATCAGTACTTCTGTGCAACTTAGTCCATTAAAAGCAGATACCCTTTTAGTCTTCTTCAGCCTGATAACCACAAACAAAAAACATTTCTGATGTTTCCAAAAATCTTTCTGTATCATGTTGTGACACTGACAGCCAACATTTTGTGGAGTTCCCGATTATAGGAAGGCCCATCAGTTTTATGCCTATAAAAAAACCCTTTCATCTGATAACATCTTTAAATTAAATGTTGATGCTAAAACTCATTTTGCAGCAGCTCAAAACTAACAGTATTTTTTTCATAAAACTGTCTCAAGGATAATATGTTAACATTATTTATTATGTCTGATATGGGGACTTTGTTTTCAGTTCACAAATTTCAAACATTGCTGCAAAAACCATCCTATTTGTTATAACTTTACCAATGATGGAGAAAAAGGTAACCTTGGGTAGATATTAACTGTAAAATAAAACAGAATCTAAAAGAAAAAAAAAACTGTTTGTTTAAATTGTCCTTGCAGGTTAGCAAAACTGGAGGTGTAGGTGACGTCTAAATGTGATAAAAGTATTACTTCATTCATTTGCTCTATAATTTCTAGACAACCAAAGCAAAACAAGATTTAAATTATTAACGGTTGCTTCAGCCTTAAATGAACTAAAAACGTAACCAGTCACTTAACCAGGATGGACTAGAACCTGCAGAGAGAAAAAGAGGCAATGAATGGATCTGACAAATCCAGAGTGCCAACACACAAAAACAATCTGCCCCTCACCACTGCAGGTCTCATTACCCAGATATTTATCTGTCTACTCAACACCCAGCATGTGACGGTACACCAGGCCAAATACATCGATCCAAGAAAGCATTTCCTGTGGATCACGACTGGTAAACCTAAACAAATGCACACACACACACTGCTTCATTCATGTACACAGTGGTCTCTGGTTCTATCTGAGGCAACCGCACTGTTTCCCAAAACACAGACAAGAAAACCAGTGATAGATACGTGTTCAAACAGATCAATACAAAATGATCACAGAACAAAACCAAGCACAATAACTGTGATATATATATTAATTGAAATACCATCAGGATTACTGTATATTGTTGTAATCCAACAGCAGATGCGTGGGTATTTGTAGAATTTTATTGTGCAGATTTTATATTTCTAAGAATCTGTAGCCACATGTAGCAAGAGTTCAAAAATCATTTTGAGTTTTTCCCATTCAGAGCCAGTGGTGCCAGTGATGTCAGATTACAGTGAAGCAGAAATAGCAGACTTGATGATGGTGGTGTAGAAAATACAATTTGATAACCATTTCATGTTACTGATTCCATGAGACCTACATGCCGAATTAGCTCCTTCACACATTGCATCTGGCATAATCACTGGTTCAATCTGAATGACTTACTTTGTAATAGTAATTGTGTAACATTAAATTTTAATTTGTGTGAATGTTATGTTTCCCATCTTGTGACCCAAGTCAAAATTTGATGCCACTTCTACATGTTGTCCATTTTACATAGGCTCACAGGGAAAAGAACAAATCAATTTCGGAATGTGTGAAAATGCACCTGAGACCCAAGCAGAGGCTGAAAAGGTCAACCTGCTTGTATTAGATACAGAAGAATCTCTGTGCAAAAGGGTGAAGTTTTACCGTGGATACAGAGGTTACATCTTATTTTTGACAATAATAATTTAGTGAAAATGGCATTCCTTGTTGAAGAAATGCTGCATCACATGCCAAAGTTGTTTAAACAAAGATCCTTTACTGTTAAGCTCTTTTGTGTGTGTCAGGGACAAACGGGACGAAACAACCATACGGCAAGTACAGTTCTGTTCCTTATTGTTAGATGTACCGTGTGCCACATTATTACTTAACTTATCTAACTTGTTTAATATGTCTGAAAAATAATCACAAAATATCAATATTCCACACAATTTTATTCACTTTTCTGTTCAACTAACAAAAAAAACAAAAAAAACCCACATTTTTTAAAAAGTATATAAATATAATGTTAAATTTAATTAGACATAAAAGGAATGAGAACTAAAAAATAATGACTAAATGACAAAATACTCACTAGTTGAGTGAGTTCTCTTTGCCCTGAGATTCAAAGCAGGGACATAATTTTAGTGATTTCCCAGGTTGAGAGCTTTGTGGTAGCAGGTGGTATAATGACCTAACATTTTTTTAAAACCAGCTGTCTCTCTTCTGCCATGCACATTACCAGAAATTAACACAACAAAAACTGACAGAAAGATACAGCTGACTCTCACACTCAGTTGAAATCTAAAATGTGCACATGAATTAGATAAGACACAGATCACAATTTGTTCTTTGATATCATGTGTGTAAATAATAGAGTCTTCAGTAATTTAAAAACAAAATCTTATCATGTGCAACAAAGCCTGGAAATAAAATCATTTCTGATTCTGATAATGTGCCAGAATACAACAACAAAAAAAGAGTTAATATGTAAATAATTTTAAAATCTTTGGGTTTTTTCTACTTATAGGTTGTCTGGCAGTATATGGTATAGGGGTAACAATGTTAATTTGATTTGTTATTCATTTAATTCATTAAAAACAAATATATATATATATATGTTTGTGTGTGTATGTTAATACAATAATTCAAAACCTAAGAGCAGAGATAAGAGAAAAAAATCTTAAAATGGTAGATGACTCACTTCCAAACAAAAATCTTAAATGTTTGGAAATACTCATATGCTTTTTTAAGCTTAAACCAAAAACTGCCTAAACTTAAATAGATACTTATCTACTAACTTGCAATTTTCCTGCCACAAAAATTGTGACAATATTTGGGAAGTACAACTGAAGGCAAAACTGACTGACACAGGATTATATTAAAGATTGGAAAATGTAAAAGTAACAGTAAACCACTGGTATCAAAGTCATGGTTTCAGTCATTAAAACCTCTAGGACAAATCTTTTACATGTCCAAAAACAAATGATGTTCTTTACCTTATTATTCTGTTCCTCTGAATGAGGTAAGACCATGGAGCTGTGGTCTGTGGGACACTTACAACTATGAGCAACAGCTAACAAATAAAACAACAGCCACAACCTAATCCTGATTGTGGAGTTTCCACCTAAAGCGATTAGAAACTGATGTAATGCAGGGGGACTATAAAGCAGGTAAGACATGCAGAATTACATTTGTCAGGTGATCTAAATAAATCCACCATATGAGCTATAGGTAAGGTATTGCATTTAACAGAAAAAAATATTTAGAGCAGGCTTTTGTGTATATAATGTCTAATCAGTCAAATGAATTTAAACCTCAAGTTTATAATCACTTTGGCAAGTCTAACCTCTGACAGGCAACCTTCCACCCTTCGCCCATGTACAGCCTCCCTGGGCTCCCTCCATTAAATAAATTGTGCTGTAATAATCTCTTGGCTTCTAATATTGGTAGATGAGCACAGCAGCCTATTTTGATTACCCCACTTTCAGGCCGAGCCAGAATCATCTGTAATCCCCATGTTTTACCCTCACTACATTAAAGAAGGAATTATTTAATGGAGACTGAAAAGGAAAGGCTGTCATTCATCCTATGCAGCCTCGAGCTGCTTTTTTCTCTTGCTCTCCATATAGATTAGCATCATATAGGATGAGAATATGGGACTGCTTTAGAACTGAATTCATGCATTGTGAACTCATAATGACCCTGTCATCAATACAGTTTAGTTTGCAGCCAAGTAATAAACAGCTAAAATGGATCCAAACATACAGTTTTTTTTTATTTATTTTTTGTTAATAACCTCATACAGACCTATGTGTGTCTCACTCTAACTCCTGCCACCACTGCAGGAACAGGAACTATTCTTGTCACAACAACTTACGTTGCTCTGTCAACAGAAAGCTTGCTACCCCCTGAGAACCAAACAAATCAATAGCAAGATGTTCACTCAAATAAACTGTAATCAACTTGTTTTGAAATAGAGAATGCCTACAAAACACGATACACACTAATACATGTTCTAGTAGGGTAACTGTACCTTGAACATAAAAAAAAAAATTGTATTTGTCAGTGACTGCTAATAGGTGTCAGGAACTGGAGAGCAAAAGTAAGTAATGAGATTTATTTTAAATTATCATTTTTAAAAACGTATTAAGCACAAAGATATTCCAGAAAAATGACAACAGAGCTGCATTAATTTGGTCATAATTTGTCTAAAACTACTTTATTTTATTAGGCTAACAGAGTGTTATGACTCAATTTAGCAGGAAAGTAGAAATAAAAGCTTTCAGAATACTAAACACTGATTTAATCCTTATTTTAATCTAAAATGGCAATAATATTAACTTAAAGGTGATCATGGGTAAATATAGTTGATGTATTTCAGTTTAAGGTATTCTCTGAAAACAAAACAAAAAAAAACTATTGTAAAATTGTAAGGGTTCTACGAAGCCCAATCTGGATAAAAAAAATTATGCGAGCCTACAAGATGATAACTTGTGGCGACAAGATTGTTAATTGTTGCCACAAGAAAACTGCAGTCAGAGAACGTTGTTTAAATGGACATGTTTGATTTCATTTCATTTTATTATAGGAATGAATGACATACTTCAGTCACTTACATTAGGCAGGAAGTAATTTTTAACATTATACGTCGAGTTATAAGACATAGGTGACAACTGCAGTTATCTTTACCCTAAAAGCTTCATTTGTTTCAGCTCAACACTCAAAACGGGCTTCTCTCTCATTGTTTGCTTTTGTTGTGGAAGGAGTCGACGTTATGTCACATTCAGGAAAACAGTAAAAAAAAAAGTTTCCCAAAACACACTTAGGGTGCTCAATGTCGTCTTGTAAATACTCTGAAAAATGAACCGTTTAGATTGATCCATGGACGTATATTCTTTGGGTTAAACATACACTCCCCACAAAAAACAATAAGTGTACCTTTGAACAGTTAAACACAAAAACAGTGTATTCATATAGACACTGACTCCAACAATGCCTGTACCTCACAAAGAGACACGACTGCTCAAAACCATCACTTTTTTTTAACCCAATGTCACCGGACAGGCTCTATAGGTTTCTGTTCAAAATGTGTTTTGTTTTCTTGTTTTGCTTTTTTGCCTGTCATAAACCAGAAGTTGATGTGTGGAATAACAAACTAATGCTGCAAACAGCAGTTAAAAGTTTAATCATTTCATCAAACTGTTGCAAGGAGATTTGGATATTTACCTGTTGGCAACACAGTGGTAAAGTCTAACTGAGCTTTAACTGGAATAAAAAAAAAAAAAAGTTCTAATGTGTGACATCTCTTCTACCTCTCAGGGGAAATACGGAGGACTTTCCGACAGATGTGTCCTCTGGGCTCTGAATCACAAGATAATTAAAAGGCTCTTCACGATCGAATCCTAATATCGCACCTCATCAGTTTGTCTAGAACTCAGCACAATGCAGTTGCTGCGGCCTAATCCATTCAAGGGCTCTGTGCAAACAGGTAGGAAAATAACAACCACCTGCTTTTCATCATATCATGATGAGGACTCCATCCTGAGTGTGAGAGTTATGTCCTGCCAATCAGGCAGTGAAATCTGTTAACTGTGGGCATTATCAGCGTAAAGGATGACGGACGTGTGTGCTATAGCTTTTCAGCTCAAGAACGTTTTATGACCAGCATGTAAATTTATACATTTGTGGATGAAATGATCCGATTGTATGATTTGTTCAGCACCCCTCACCTTTCCCATCTGCTGCTTCACAGACCTAACCATCATTTAAACTAATCTTAGCATATCTCAGTCAGCCAGTCGTTTTTAAGCTAGCTGTACATGTGATCCCCTGGTTAACTGACCACATCTGCTCTCAGCAAGCAGTTTGTTAAGAATCAAGCGAGGGCTGTTCAGCTTTGGATCTGCAGTCGAGGCTGTAGATTAGATGATGACGCCATTTTTAATCTGCCTTTTTTCCCCCTTTGCAAGATAACGCCCCTCCCTTGCTTCTTAGTGTTATACAAAACTTGACAAGAGGAGATTTTGCTCAATTCCAGTGCAGTGATGACTCCGTGGTTCCTCGTGACACTCTAATTTGAGCTTATAGTGTCAGAGCTTTAATGTAGACATGGAAATAAAACTTAGTCATAGATACCCTTATTCTCTCATGGTTCAATAAAGAGTCCCATTCATTATTTTAAAGACTTAAATTACAGTCATCTTCTGTTTTCTATCCTACTCATTGAGAATGTGGTTATGTTTCTTCTTTTTTATCAAACACATGTAACTTACTACAGGATGTATTAACACTTATCTGATGACAATTGTTTTTGCCATATCCAAGTCTCCACATGTCCAAATATGTTTTAAAGTTTATGATAAATATTCCTTCAGACATGCCAAGGTTGTTTATTTTAAATAACTTGTCTTTCAGGCCAAATCTGGCCCACAAGCTCATTCCATTTGATCTGCAAAGGATAAAACTGATAACATTTTGATACAGATATTCCTTGTAGCCCAGGTCAGAAACAGTAGTATTTTAGCTAATCAGAGAGCTCATCCACATCACATGAACAGTGCCAACTCAGATCCTAAAACATGGTGGCGGGACATGAAGCTGAACACCTAAGAAAGTTGCTGGATCAAAATGATAAAAAAAATCTTTGAAAACCTAGTGATGTTAAGTTTAGCTGCTACATACCAAATGAAGTCTGATTTATATACAGTTTTGAAGCCATTTAGTCAAAAATCCTCATTACTTACTGAGTCCTATAGTAAAAGTTTAGCTCCCAACTTGGCGAATTTTAAAAATTACAAAAATTCTGTACTAGCAGGTGCTCAACTAGGTAATTATTTTAACAAAACCAACAGTATTAATATCAATGAGCTGAGCAGAGATTAGCTGTTGTGTTTGCTGATTCTGGAAAGTTAGTTTTCTGTAAAGCTGTTTTGCACTTGGATCATGTTTGTGCCTAATCTAGTCCTCAATTCAAAGTGAAACAAGCCCAGTGATTTAGCAATATGCAGTTTGTTTGGAGAACAGTAAATCCCACCTATTTAACGATAAAATGTCAAATAAATAAGCCAGAGCATCTATAGAAACTTGACAAATGAATTTGCTTAGAAAAATTCAGGCCCTTGAGTTAATTTTGTTGATGACCCTTGTTGTAATCAATGTTGCTTTTTTTTCCCTTTGGTATTCAGTAAGTCACGGCGTTAACTGTTCAATTTTTACCCTCCATATTGATTGCTACATCTGGGATTTTAATTGTAGACTTGCATGACAAGCTAATATAATGATGAACGCTCTCCCTGCAAATAAACTGTTCTCAGATTGCCAAAATGTTAATTACAGTAATATCCAGTTCCCACTCCAAACAAGACGCTGGCCAGCCTCAATTTTTAAAACGGATTCGCCCACACGCCACTTATGTTTCTGTCTTGATCTGTGTGTAACTTGCTCCGAAAGTTGTACAAGCATCCGTTTCACTAAATGCAGTGAAACAGATGCTTTTACAGTCCCTTGTTTTTTCCAGGATGATGCTCCAGGACACTTTATATCTAATTCCAGGCGCCAAATTTCTGACCTTTTGGTATCAGGACAGTCTCCCCAAGCCCCAAATCATGCTTCCTCGTGACATTTTAACAGTGAGTAAGAGAACAGATGGGGTCAGAGGAGACACAACCAGCTGGGAGGAGTGTAGCAAAACAGACATTTCTAATGTCTGGATATCTCACTTATTTGCAACGAATCAAACTGCGAGACAATTCGGAAATGGTATGACTCAAAGTAAACAAATCGGATGCTGAAAAAATTAAATAAATAGCTTGAACAGTTCTGTTGTAACTTGACCAAATGTAAATTTAAGCTGAAATGTTTCTTTTTTATTGGGAGTATGACCATTTTATGTGTCAGCATCTCTCTCTCTGTCTCTCCCTGAAACACACACTATAAAAGGAAATCAAGTCCTGCACCAGCATCCTGGCCCCAGAAAGCTTAACTTAAAATAAATACACAATATACCAGAAAAACTACAGTAAGTTAGATAAACATGTCTGATTTATATTCTTATATGAGTCTTATCTTGCTTTTTCCCACTAACACCTCAGGCCTGGAGCCACTTTGCGCCTAAAAACTCACATTCTCTTTGAAGGCAGGCATTTTAATTTTAAGGTAGAAAAACACGCTGATATCAAAACACTAACCAAATAAATACCTGAAATGTATGCCTTACTGTTCAACAGGAAAAAGAGAAAATATATAATCCTGTAATCAATAATCATCAAAAAATTTTATCAATGAGAACATATTTTTTTACATGAATTCTATGATGTCTGCATGATCTAATGGTGTCGTAAACATATTGGCAATTTAAATGCCAAAGCTGACGCAGTCTGTAATGCAGTCATTTTTCTTGAATTATTAAACTTGAGGTTTTAATTAAAATAGCAAAGGTTCATTACTTTACAATAAGCAGTGTTAATGCTCACAGAAAATATATTTTTTTTCAAATGTTCCCAACAGAATAGGCTGTGGGAAGCAGATCATGTCAGTGCTCTGCAGACAAAAGGAGATAATTTTAAGCAGCCTATCAAATAATATTAGGGACATATTGTGCACACTATAAAGCAATTTCCTTTTACACAGTTTGACGACATAAGGTGATGATGAATGACAGTCCTGTTTGTCTCCATATGGAGAAAAGCAGACAAGATGAATTTGAAACCATGAGGCCAATAACAAAGTCAAGGACACAACCAGCAGAGACAGACCGGCAGCGCTCCTCTCTGACTTCATCTGTCCAAGTTTGCTCTTTGGTTTGTCACCAGAATGAGCAGCTAGACGCTTTTAAAAGCAGACACATTTTACTGGATTTTAATTTAGTTAAAATATTGTTTGCAGGTTGCTTTTTTGATGCACAGGAAAGGAGAAAGGAGAGGAAAAATAATATGAAAGCTTGAAAAGCTGATGTGAAGTCAAGGCCTTGTCACCCATCACTCAGTGCTAATTGTGTAAATTTCCCAAAATAGAAAAAAAGAACTAAGATATTTAACATTGTACTGATTTGTTTTCAGCATTTGGTTAATTTACAGGTTTTATAATCTGTCTACTGGCAGCTTTATGTGCACTAGTGTGTTACAACAATGATGGAAAAAACATTGCTGATATTAAAAATAATGTCTGAATTAAAACAATTAATCTGAAATGATAAATTATTGTTTACTATGTAGAAAACTGATGTGTTTTTAATCAATGAATGGGCTTCTCCTGCTCATGAATAACAGCAAACAGGCCTGCGCAGGAGGCACCGACGTGATGGTTTATTCTACACCTCTACAGGAGGGGGGAGCAAAACAAGAGTCTGAATTTACCTGAAATCACTGTAGGGGTGAATGATCCAAAATCCAGCAGATTTCACTCGCTCTTGTTCCCGCTCCACCGCCTTTTCGCTCCCAAACATCCTGAGGGAGAACTTGTTGACCCCCGGTTGGAGCATGGCCCCCAGCTGTCTGTGGATGAACCCAGCCTGATATAACCTCTCGTCGTCCGGCAGAATTTGATCGATGCCGTCCAACTTTATGAACCCCGCCTGCTGCTCTGGAGGCTCACTCGAGGCGCCGCCGCCGCTGGCCCCCTGCGCACCTTGATCCGGCAGCTCCTCACCTATGGCTCCGGGGGGGCTCTCTTCGCTGGGGGTAACGTCCCCCTCGGTGATGAGGCGTCTTGCCTCGGCCGAGTCCGAATCGTGCACATGTCGACTCGTAATGGACGAGAGGCTGCCTCGGAATCTCCGACAGTCCCCGTTCGAGCTCGTCTTCATGGGTCTCCCCATGTCCGTCTCCATGATCACAGACTCCCCACTTTTGGTCTCGCTGACGCCTTTGCAGCTCGCCCCGGAGGTCGGCGACGGCAGAGGCTTCATCCTGATGCTCTTCCTCCGGGTGTCCTTGTCTGCGTCTTCTCCTTCGCCCATTATGGATGCTTTCTGACCAATGTGCGGTGGCAAACTGTAGAGCCTTTTACGCATGGAGGATTGCAATCTGTCCATTATGACATTGAGACGCGCGCGAGAAAATCAAAGAAATTTAGCGCGTGCTGTTGAACGACCATTGCCACCATCTCCGCGCCGCGCATCTGTTTGTGGGAGCGATCAGGCTGGAGCTAATCTGAATCCCTGAAATCCTACCGCACATGCCACGCAACGCCGTGACTCCACAGACGAGAGACGCTCATGGTGACGATCAGACTACCTGACAGTTCGCATATGTCCTCACGAACAGCCCGGGCGCTCCGCTTGGCCACTGCGTCCTCGATGTGCATCTTTGTGCCGCTCCGACATTGTGCGCAAAAGTGTGTGTGTGTATGAAGGGGGGAGGAGGAAACTGCCTGAAAGTCACCTTTTTTAGCGTGACATGTGAGAGACGTAGGCTACGGTGAGAGATGGACAGCACAGGGAAAAAGGTCACGCGCGACAGAGGATGTTCTCCCATCCCCTGCCAGCTGCCATCAAAACGACGCGACACGAGCACGCGCACAATAAAACAATAATAATACAGTAGAGCATTCCAGCGCTGACATCACTGATCCATAGTCAGGCTGCGTTTTGGTGAATTGTGAATATTCATGCTGCTGATCTATTGGGTTGCCATAGGAGCGAGAACTGCAAATAAGCTCAGCCCACCTTGTTTAAAGGGGAATGCTCTTCCCATTCTTAAAATGTAACCC
>JARVJO010000164.1:15205523-15222016 GCA_031762555.1 Cynodonichthys magdalenae | reverse complement strand
GATCTTGGATGTTTCATCCTGGACAGTGGCTCTCACACTCACTAGTCCTCTGCCTCCTTCCTTGCGGCTCGTGTACACGTGTACATATATATATATATATATTTTTTTTTTTTTTTAATTTTCAAATTTTAGATATACTGTTTATAAAAGTCCATTTAGGGACAAATGCTGCAAATTAGCTCATGCTATAAGCACTATGATACAGGCATGGGACTACTGTTTTATTCAGTCTGTCTATATTATTGTGTGTCTGTCCCTATCAAATAAACTTAAATTAAATTAAATAATTAAAGCAATTGCTTTAAGATACTTTAAAATAAAAAGGCGAAGTGTGAACCTTAGAACAGTCACTCAATAGTATGACAATACCTGCTTTTTAACGTGACAAAATCTTGAGCCAAACAACAGGCTTATGAGTTGACACTGACTCGAGGTCCACAGGAAGGAGGAAATGAAAGGAACAGCATATTAGCATATCTCAACCAGACAAAGCAGATGACACATAGTACAATGATCAGTTTAAACAAGAAACAATAATATATAGTAGAAATTGTCACTCTAGTGTTTACACAAAATGTAAACGAATGGGGGGTAAAACAGGATAGTGAAACAACAGGCCATTATTTTCACTAACATTAGATGAGATTTAATTAGATAGTAAAGTTTTAAATATTTAGATAAAAAAGCAAATCTATAGTTTAAAATACATGAGAAAAGATTGTGAAGAGGCATATCAGGCAAAACTGAGAGCAGAGAGACACAAATTACCTGGATAAAATAATAAACAGAAGACAGATTTAGGATGCAAAACATCAACAGCAGTCACCCAACAAAATAATCATATACTTTTTGTATAATTCCTTTTAAAAACACAAATAGTATTCTTTATGTTACAAGCAGTAAAGTCAGATAAAAATGAAAAGGGTATTCAATAAAACAATGAAAACATAGATGTGATAATAACACAATTGTAATTTTTGTTACATTATATCTACGTCTGAAAGGCGTAAGAGGCATTATGAAAATGTTTTATCAGGACTAATATATTGTATATTTAAATTCATAAACTACACCAAAATCAAGGCACTGTGCATTTCAAGGCTCAAGGATATGTTACAACATTGTATAATAACTGAAAAATAATTGTTTTTTCATATCTGCTTTGAGAAAATTTATGAAATTGCAAGGTCTAACAAACTGCCCAGGACAATTTGTGCATGGGCAATACCCAAACTGTATTTGAAAACTTGTTACAATTTTTTTTACTTTGCTTTTTATTACCAGGTTTTTGAGGCAAAGGGCAACAAACCGGAAATTGTCCTCACATTGTTGGAATGCGGATATTTATTGATAGCACAAGGACAAGAAAGCTTGGTAAGAAGACTGTATGGCTTTATTTCTCTGGATATTCAATTTTACTACACACAAACTGAAGAGTAAGATGCTTTTACATAGTTTCAGCCATTAAACAAAGGGAAAAAAAAATAAGTGGTTGTTTGGGGTTGTGCTAGCTTGGTGGTCAGTGCCATGGTCTTGTAATCCTAAGGTTGCACGTTCAAAGCCCAGGTCAGGAAAGACATCAGGCATAAAACAATGGTCAGTTTCTTATGCGAGTTGACTCTCTGTGATGACACCCGCAACAGTGAAAGTAGGAAAAAAGTGATGGTTTAAATTCTTATTTTGAATTTGCCTCTTCAGATTTTTAAACATAGTAAAGTTATTTATTAACAATATTTAAAATAGGTTATTTTTTATTTTATTTAGTTATTTTTTTTACTTATTGGTTTTAATTCAGTTGTTAGAGCTAGTGCCTCTCATAGAGGAGGTTGCATGTTCGCATCCTGGCCTGCGACCTAGGGTTGGGCGATATTGGTAAAATATTAATCACAATTAATTGTGACAGTTAGCTGATAACATTTAATATGATGATTAATAGATGACAGTTGCACTTGCATGTTATGACAAAATCAGATACCCCTTGTTCTAAACTTATACTTACAAACCATGAAACTAACTTCTTCATTTTAACAGTCACAACCCGCCCACATTATATCCTTACAGTGCTTACTTTACTGCTCGTAAGGGACAGATTGACTGAGAGCATCGTGGATTCTCAGCTGAGTAGATTTATTTTCACCTTCCACAGGAGAGTTTGTTGTAGTCAACGTTGTGGCCTTGGTCCACATTTTTTGGCTTTCCTCGTACTCCAGTTTATGGTGGTGTTTCATGTGATTAAACAAGTAGGGTTAGCTACTCCATGGCTCCATTGAGCTCACATGCTTACTTAATAGTGAGAATGCGTCACAGACAAAAATCACGCATCACTAATTGCAGTATTTGCCAAGTGCCAAATATTAAGTGGTGACAGAAAAACTGTCTTTTACTGTCTGAGACTATTAATTGCACACATTACGACTTTGCTTAACCATTACTGGCACCTTTTTGAGTGGAGTTTGCAGGGTGGGTTTTCTTCTGGCACTTTGGTTTTCCTCCACGAACCAAAAACATTCATGTTATAGGTTAATTGGTAACTCTAAATTGTCCGTAGGTGTGAGTGAGAGTAGTATGGTTGCCTTAATAATGGCTTTGTGTCCCTGTGATGGACCTGTCCAGAGTGTCCCCCACCTCTCACACAGTGACTGCTGAAGCACCAGCAACTCAGAAAGGAAAAGGGGGTTTAAAAAATGAATTGATGGTTTTAATTCTAACTAAAAGAAATTGGTTATTGATGTTATGGTTTATACAAAGCTTTTTGTAAGGTGCATTAGTATAAATTAGGATGTCTCTTTATGTGTGCAACTACACATAAATCACTTGCTAAATTTTGTTGGAGCTGCTCTGCAGGCTACATTAACTCCTTATGACATTCATATACACTTGACATTTGAATTTTCCTGAAACAGTTGCAGAGGCGTAGTGTTCATTTGCATCTTGTTCTGTAGCACAAAGCAGTAGATCAAGACAGTGAGGGAAATCACAAGAACTCATTTAAGGTGAGGGAGTGCTGTACTCTAACTGGGGTAATTTGCATTATGTCTTGGTTTGTTATTGCTTTTCTTCCCCATACAAAGGGAACATTAAATCTGCAGATTACAAAAACACCTCCAATTCAAAATTACATTCTTGTACATGTAGTGATTTATTACACAGCTTTATGTCTTCCATGCTTTGTGTCATCATCATTCCTTTATCAGAACATAAAATTACCTGACATAAACATAAATGTTAGTGTGAAGTAATACCCAGTTCACATTGTACTTCTTAAATATAGGTTGAGACAACTCTTCACTTTCTTCGAGTTCTCAAGTATTGGAGTAGTAATCTGCTTTTCAGATCAAAGGTTTTGATGAAGGCTGGATAAAATATTCTGTTAAACAACTTGACATTTGTACTCAAGACTGTTGGGATTTAAATGCGTTCTTTTGCATGGTCAGGGCAAATATTCTGCAAAACTCCTTGGGTTCAAGTATTTTAGAGAGAAAAGTGTCAAATTCATGGAGAGGAAAATAAAATGTAGAAACCACTGGTATACCATTGGTATTTTTTTATAATGCAGTTTGAGCGGTTGTAACTCACATGGCTCAGTTTAGTTTATTTCACATTACTTATGGCCAAAGTGGAACTCCCTAGTCTTCTTGATATGAGCGAAAAATGTGAAATTATCAAGCAAGAGGTCAAGCTGTTCTAAAATCAAAGTTCATATGGACATATGGTGGTTGTAGCAATTACTGTGACAACAGATGGGAGTTTGCAGTTTTTCTGTGGATAAGAAGGTAAGTTCTTACCTGGATCAGAGCACGTTTTCAGTGAGATTTGTAGCTCAACAACTGTTTATCACAGCAGCAGGATTTTTAATTTTTTTTTACAATTTGTTTTTTAGTGTTCTTTTTCTACAAATGCATTCATATTTGATCATTTGATTTCTGCAGAAATCAAAAAAGTCTAAATGAACTTGTTCAGTAAATAAGTGAACATAAAATACTTGCTGGTTTAGCAATCAAGCCATAAGATGTTACAGACATATTTTAATATTCATTATACTGTTTGTTTGTTTATTCTTATTCAGTATATGCATATGTATATTCTGTCAGATTTTTGCAATACGCACAGATTTTTGCAATATGCCTACTACACAGGCTGTTATCATGATGACGATAAATTTAAGATATATTGTGTAGCCCTACCTGAATGCAAAAGTTTTGAAGTCATCATTTTAGGGTTTGCTTGTTCCTTGTTTACCTGTTTGTGCGAAAAATCCTACTGAAGACAGAATCAAAGCTGTAATGTTACAGAGTAAACAGAGACCCCTGCAGACAATTTTTAGTAATGATTTTTCCTTGCATTCAGACAGCCTCACTATTTAACCTACGGGTAATTTTTATGTAATAATTGTTACAAGCTTTTCAGTAAATGTTAGGATGTTTTAGATTTAGTATAGTTAGAAAATATATTCTAAATTTTAACAATCATTGTTTTTAATGTTCATGTTATTTTATGTACATAAACAATTTTTCTGGAGATTTTTTTAGGATGATTTATTTTTCCTATTTCAGGATAACATACCTTTGCTTCTAGGCCTTGAAGCTCCTACATTGCAACACAAATCTGATAACCTGATGCTTCGGTTTACTGTAAAGGTGAGCAATGAGATGCATTTTATTTCTGTGTTTAATATTTGTTTTAATATCAAGACATGTAAAGTATAGTAAATGAACTATTCTTTAAAATATATCACAGTATACATTATGATGATTATCAATATGAAGCAACAAACCTGTCAGGTATTTTACAAGCGTCATGTAAGTCATTGTAAACACAATCAAAGGTGTTGATTTTTACAAGAAAAACAAATCACAGATTATGTTTTTTATTAGTACAGTTGATTGACAGACAGAATGTGTGTGTGTGTGTGTGTGTGTGTGTGTATTTCTGCAGGGGGAGACTCGCATGATAAGGATGCAGTTTGATGGAAGCAGCACAGCAGAAGCCATAAATCAGTGTTCAAGTGCTGTGGAAAAACTGATGGAGCATGTACCTGTCACCACTCTGGGTGTTGCCTCAGTACATCCAAATCAGCCCCCCACTGAAGTCTCTGCACCAGGAACACAGGTTGTCCAGTTTCTCAGAAAATACCTTCTTATATCAAAACTGGAACTGGTTTTCTATCCATTCTAAATGTCCCCCACAAAAAAAATCCCCTAGTTAAGGAACTGGCAAAGGTGATCACCTGAAAATGAAATATTTCATGATGAATTTACATTTTATTCATTAAAAGTTGTTTTCATTTGTCAAAATGGGAGAGGTATTTTATGTTTAAATTAAGGCCAAACATTCCTTGAAGGAATGCAAATTGTCCACCATCATTTATTCCAGAGTTTTAGACTGAAGTCATCTCATGTTAAGAAATGATGGAGTTGCTAACAGAAAAAAAGGAAAGTAACCATCGCACCATTGCGAGATGCCCTGCTCAGAGTAGGTGTTGTGACATGACTCAGCTACTACCACATCGAATTTTTGCTCAGCCATTTTTGAGTTGGCTAATGTTGAATAATAGGGGTGCAACAATACAGAAAATTCACGATTCCCTTCAATACTTTAGTCTAACGGATCAATATTTTTTCAATCCAAAAAAGAGAAATTTCCATGCCCTTCCGAACTTTTAATTTATTGAAATTAATTATGAAAATTTTTTTAACCTCAAAAGTACAGTATTTAAATTAAATGTTGCTGAAACAGCAAGTTTCTCAGAGGATCTGCGCTCGACAGTGCAGCCTAGGTGGGGTAGTTAAAAGTATATCCACTGATCCTTAAACACAGAGCGTCTTCAGAAGACGAGTTGATAAAATAAATTTTAAAAAACTGTATTGTTCGTGACATAGTGTGTATTGAACCTAGAGCACTGTATTGAACAGTTCGATACAGATACATGTATTGTTGCACCCCTATTGAATAGCTTTGACCACCATCTTGTACTGGATTGACTTCAAAAGTTATTGAGTTGTAAATTTAAAGCCAATGATTGCTTTCTTAAAGTTTCATTACAGCAAGTGTTTCGTGAGATATTTTGCTAACAGACAAACAGGGTAGACCCCAGTTATTAATGCCAAAGTTTTATACACAAATCTTGTGTGATCAGTTAGTGCTTAGAGTATACATTGGGTATAAGTCTCAGCTAATACCACACCAAATTTTGCCTCAATGCCTGAAAAAATTAACTGGGTTTTAGCCTTTTTTTTGAAGATTAGTTAGCTGTAGTGGCCATCTTGAATCAGTTTGACTCCAAAAGTTTATTAGTTGTAGATGTCAACCTACTGATCAACTTTGTAAAAGTTTCATTAAAATCTGTTTAGTGATTTATAAGATATTTTGCTAACAGTACAAACAAAAGAGCACTGACACTGGCAAAAACATTGTGGCTCAGTCTTTACCTTTGGAATCAAAATTATATTTAAACAATATTTTGTCATCAGTGGGTTTCCAGCTGTTGTGGTCAGTCTGATTATCAATAACAATATGCCCTCACTAGATGGTGCTGTTTACAACACTGTTATTCTTACAGATGACATAACACATGGAGCATTCTTTAGGTGGACTGAGACAGACCACTAAATGCATCATCAGCCAAGTTTGGCACTAGAGGTGGTGTAGAATACGAAATACACCAATCAAAAAGCATTTATTCACAAAAGAACAGAACTGTTGTGTACATCTAAAAATTAAAATAGCATAGTCTTCGTGTCACTCAGATCATCAGTATTCGGTATCAAAGTTGACATTTTAGAAACATACACGTGTCGCAAAATCTAAAATAACCATTAACAAAGTGACAAATAAAATATGTTAACTTCTTGAACAGTCAGAATAAAATATTGCAATTCCATTTTGCCTCATGACAGTAGTCACGGCTGATACTGTGTGTGAAAACATCCAAAATATCTATAATTATTTACCATTTAGAATCTGAGGGTGGAACACTGGGCTCTTCTCAGCATTAAACACAAAGAACTGAGGAAGGAGTGGATGCTGTCATGGGGCTGAATTTGACCTTTTAGGGACAAATGCAGTGCAGAAGTTCACAGTGAGATGAAACTGGTCTGTGCAGATGAAAGGACTTTGAGGGGTGGAAAATTTTCAATTAGTAATGAAGCCATTGACTGGTCTCTCTCCTTTATGGTGTCATGCCGTGTTTGTCAAATCTTATTTTGTAAATTTTTTTTGTGTGTCATCTTGTGGCAGTCGTCTTGTCAGGAGAAGACTGTGGGGACCGGAGAGAGAGAGGCTGTTCAGGGAGCTTTGTCTATCAAGCGCCTTACTCAGGTATTGATTGTTAGAATGAGATCAGTTAATCTAAAAGTGATGCAAAGCTACTGTACCACTGTTGCTTTAGGTTTTGGGTTAATTGTATCTGAGAAGCATACCTATGAAGGGCTTAAAAAATATGAATTCTAAGATGGGTCTATGAATCAATCTCTTCTGAATTTAATAAGATGCTTATTTTGCTACTCCACAGCACTTCTTGGGAGACACCGCTGTGGCTCTCCCTCAAATATATAACCACAGCTCTTTGGCAGAAGGTGACTTGGAGCCGTTTCTGCGAGTTTGTCTGCTGGATCCTAGCTTCCCTGCATTTGTAGAGAAGGTAGAGAGTGAGCTCAAGAAACTACTTGAAGAGTAAAACATCTTAACACCCAAAGGCAAAAAAGTCAAGTCAGTGCCAGCTTTGTTTCTGGGATTCAGTTTGTGCAGGAAGTGCTGGTTGATGGTTATTTTTTACTTCTTCTTTCTTTTCCTATGTTCTTTACAGTTTTATCTCACATTTATTGTTATAGAATATGGCTTAAAGTAAATGCTTTCAGCTGTGTTTAATTTAGGCAAATTTGCAATACAGAGAAGTTAAAAAACAAAACGAGGAGTTCTTCATTTTTTTTTTACATTATTCTTTTTTATTCAGAAAAAAATATTGGTCTCACTCATATGTTTGATCGTGGCTATATACTCTGGTCCCTCTGTTCCCATCCATAAAGCAGGTCCATTTCCACCGCAACACACATTTATACATTGTATTGAAAGAGGAGTCATGCAGCTACAGCAGTGAATTTTGCTATGCCAGCTTCCAAGTGATCCCACACCGTTAAAGCTTCACTGAGTAAAACAAACTGCCCTCCATATATCTATTTAAGAATACATATTGCATAGGATTATAGCCATGCTATACAGTTAAAGAGAGAAAAAAAATTTAAAATAAAAATCAGTTAATGAAACTGGGGAATATTAAAAAAAATATTTTTTTTTACAGATTTCCTATCATTTGAACACTCATACTTCAACAGATACAAGACACCTATATTACTCTGGAAAGAAAATAGAAATAATACACATGTCCTTTTTGTTTAAGATAGTTAAACACACAGTAGTCATTTTCTGAAAGCACTAAATGAATTTAAAAAAATTGAAATACTGCCAGTCACTGAAGCCCTTGCTTCACAATAAAAGTTCTGGTAAAGTTTGATTATTTTTTTTTTTCAAATTAAATCTAGTAGTTTAATGACGATAATATGCTGTACAAATTTCAATATTAAAAACTTATATATATATCTATATATCTATCTATAGATATTTATAGATATATAGATATATATATCATGACTTAATAAAAAAAACAGTTTGAATGCAAAAAAAAAAGCCACACGAGGGATAACAGAAAATGTCTATTCTGAGTATCCTATTGCGTAATAATCTTGCATGCATTGTACATGATATGTAATACAAAAGGGATCACCTCGTCTGAGGACATGTTAAAATGAATAAAAGAGACATCAACAACACATTAGAAATGTGTACACCGTTGTGGTGGTTTAGTCATTATTCATCATCCTGGAATCGCCACCAAAGACTGAATAAGGCATGCTTAAGACAGCCATGACTGTATGTTCTTATTGTTGCCAGTGTTATGCTGATATTGTTTCTCAAAGAATGAGACAAGATATGCATTTTCCAAAACTGCCAGGAGTTCAATCAGCCTCTTGATACTTTCATGTTGTCAAAAAATTCAGTTTAGCCATCTCATCTGTGGAAAGAAAAGTAAAAACAGGCATGACTATGAATTATTCTCAAAGTGACTTCTATATTTAGCCACTTCAGTCCCCAACGACAGTGTCTTACTTGAGTAAATTGCTTATTTTGTATTCCTCTGGCGAATGTTTTTGTCCTTGTGGTTGTTTGTTGAATTTGTCTTCCTAGGAGAGACAAATGATACGATGTTTAAACAGATTATTTCGATGGCAAATTAGTATATTTTTTAAAGGATTATGCACACAATACAAGTAGACTGCTTACATTTGGCCAACTGGTTCGTCATCTTCGACATGGCAAGAAAGAAGACAGAAACAACACAAAGAGGTCAGCTGTCAGAAAATGTAACAGGAAACCACTTGTTCTGCATATTTCAGCACATTAACTGTAAATAACATGAACTTTTCACCTTTTTCCACCAGGCAAATTAGATTTATATTCTTTAAAAAATGTGCAGACACAATCTGCTAATAAAACAGAACTAAAACAAACTTAACCTCACAAACCGTTGAAGCCTCATCGGGTTCTTGTTTATTTTAGGGAGAGAATATGTGTAGGAGGGTCACAGATGGCTCACTTAAAGCCATCTTTTAATTACACTTGGAAAATTACAGCTTGAGAAACTTGAAAGGTGGTGATAAAATGACTGACCTGGTAATAAAAATATGTCTATATAACTGTCTCACTGTGCTATTGTTTCAAAAAATAAATAAATAAAAACAATAGGTGTCATAATGTGACAACATTGTAATATTTAAGGACTGTAGGAATGTATGACATGATTGCAGTATAGTAGTTAAAAGTACAACTGGAAGAAATTGTTGAATTAGTAAAAAGAAATTTGAAAGAAAGGATTTTTAGTGTTTGCAAACAAGCATAATGTTTCATCAGGTACAGTGAGTAACCAACCACAGTGAGATATTTTCCATGCAGTTATTAGTTTGGGATAAGCAGCATTAGCAGCATTCCATGGCATTAAAGTGGAGCAGATTATGTCACTTATAATGTTAAACTAAAACAAGCAGTACGTCGATGTCCCCCGTCGCTGAGGGATTTGTGCAGTGAATATTTCTAGCTTTCGAGATGAGCGCTTTCTGGACTGGAATCGAACTGGGAATGCAGCAAACCTTAATGTTTTTAGGTGCAAGAAATTCAAGTGGGTAGGATTTAGACTGTGTAAAAGAACAGAGGTAGTTTTTTTTTTTTGGCTAGTTCTTTTTTTTTTACTTGTCTAAGGTGGCGCAGAGGGATGGATCTGGTGGAGGAAGTAATTCTATCCTCCACCAGATGTACTGGTGGAGCCAGGGGGTGGCCAATGGTGGCCTTGCCCACCATAGATTATTTTCAGCCACTTCAATCATTTCCAGAAACTATAATTTAACCAATATAAAAACTATAAAACATAGTTACCTCAATTAAGATGGCAGTTTATACGTTTACAGTGTGTAAACTGGCTTAGTTTTTGTGCTAAGTACTTAGCACAACGAGTAAGGTAATTAGTGTTTGGTAAATTATTTATTTATTTTAGCAACGCTTCTTGGCAATAAATCTTACACCGTTGAAAAGCCTGGTAAATTCCCTTTTAAATGGTGCTACATTTTTAAGGACTATGCATTAGAGGGATGAGTGTTACAGTTGAATATGTGGGTTGCACACATTAAATATTTGGTAAGTCTTCTTTGTCGTTGCCAAACAGCTTATTTTGCTGTTGCTATTGACACTTGTTTTGAGCTTCTAGTACCCCCAGGTACTGCCAATCAAGCGCCCACTATAAGATTTATTGCCAAGAAGCATTGTTAGAACAGAGATGTAATCCACCAAACACAAATTTCCTTACATTTTGTGCTAAGTATATATATGGTGGTCACCATTTTGAAATTTGAAATGGCAACTCAATTTTAAATAGTGACAATCCTTATACCTAGATGCAGTCGCACACACAAATGGAAGTCAGCACATTCCTTTTTTAAAGTTATCCAGCTCACACTGTTTATATATGGCAGCAGCCATCTTGGATTCTGATGTGGCAACCCAATTTTTGATAGTGATCTTTCTTATGTCTATATGCAGCCACACACCAAAATAGAATTCAGCATATTGTTTATTTTACAAGTCATCCAGTTGGATGGACGGATAGATGGAGGGTATTTCCAAGTCACCTCTTTACTTTGCGACGGGGGACAAACAAGAGGGTGGGTGGGGTTAGTGAAGAAGAGATACATCTGTCAGCATGTAGCAGACCTTTCACAATTCATTTAAACAACTTACTATTACTGTTTTGCAAGCACAGTAACACAACTGATTTTTACTGTGTGAGATTGAGATTAACATGATCTGTAGCACAATAGTTGTTTTTTTAACCAATTGCAGGGTTTTTTTGTGTTTTTTTTATCAATTAAAAACAATATTTGTCACATTTATAATTTCACAGAACATTTGGTGGTATTTACTTAGTCGTCACACAGCAAAATTGGTCATTTTAGCAACTGGTTTTGAAACACAGAATAAAAAATTCAGCTTCTGCATCAAAGCTTTCGGCTGTGGAGTTTAAATGTTCCAACACAGTAAAGCCATCAAGAGACCAGAAATTATAACACAAACAGGAAGGGGCCAAAACCTCAGGGAATGGGGGGATGTTAAAACGAGATTTCAGAAAGGCTGTGCGATGAGAGCCGGGAGTCCTCAATCCTGATTTGAATGACATAAACATGGCAAATATAATCTACCTTAATCGCTTCATTTTTTGAAGGGGGGGTTGATGAAACCAAACCAGGAGCTTACACAAACTCTGCTGGTGCTTTATGTTCATGTGTGAGCATTTTAAGATAGCATTAGATTCAAATATTTTGTTTCATTGATTTAACTCAATTAAAAATATATTAAGGATCACAAACACTGAGCATGACTCATGGAACTTGAATATAAACAGATTAATTTCATCTTAGACTATTTCTTTAAAGATTACATATAAACTTTAGTCAATTTTCTTTTTCTTTTTACTTTGGTATTGCTTAGGATTTCATCTGTGTTTACTATGTATTAAAATAATTAAACTACAAATCTGCATAAGCCGAGTTCAAATAGAATGTTAGTTGACTGGAGCTTTACTTGTTTTGCAGGTTATAATATTGCTAAAAAAGAAAATATAACAAGGTAATACAATGTTCAAACAAAATGTTTTGTGTGTTGCCATTCTTTTTTTCTGTATTTTAACTTACTTCTGCATTTCCATCTACATTTAGCTTAGCATAATGTTTAAGCCACTTTAGATATTCACTCCTGATTTTTTTCTACCTGAAACTATCTGATAATTTCTTTGACCTCAACATTAGAATAAAAAAGTGCCTGTGGCATCAAATTTTTGTGATAAATTTGAGTGCATTTTGAAAAGATAACATTAATGATCAATTACAAACAAAAATTACCGCCACTGAGACGAACAGTTGTTGAGATATTCACATGAGCAGAAACAGGAAGTGATGTCAAAGGGGAATACCTGGATGTAAACAGACCATTGCTATGATGGCTAACAACACAGACAAGAGTGAATAATCTGATGTTTCTTTAGATTATTTTGAGTCACTACCAGAGAGACGAAGATAAGTCAGTGTTAAATAGACCAGGAAGTTCCCCTTTTTTAAAGAGTTCCCTTTTGACATCACTTCCTGTTGCACTTCGATTGAACCAAATTCAATGAAAAATATGCCCATTTTGTCACTGACTGGGTAAAACCAAATAATACCAAATTTCTTAAAAATGTAAACATTTTCTTTTACTATTTGTATTTGTAGAAAAAGCTTGTCAGGCACTTTAAAGTGAACATTTATTTTAGAACATTAAGTAGAACAGAGACACATGACATATCCAATGAGTTTATTTGAGAACACCTAAAGCATGTGACCATAGAGAGGCTAATTTTATGATAGTCATATTGTAAGCAGATACACTTTTTACAGGCTTTGATGTATTTAACTGTCCTTCAAACATAATGTTACGCCTCAATTTTTTTAAAATAAGGGTTTTGGTTTAACTTCTAGCATATGCTTAAATCCAGATCTAATCTGACAGCAGATTTATGTGGTTTGACTTGAGGCAATAAGGATCAAAATTCATTATTGGGAACTTTGAAATAACGTTTTGTACATTTACTTATAATATCGGGTACTTTATGAATCACAAGACTACTACTGTCTGTTGTATGCTCAGGTAGAATGGTCCTCTTTGTCCATACATCGATTAAATCATTGGTAGTATATTATATTTAAAGCTGAATTGGATCTGCTCCCATTCTACCTCCTCATTTATATAAATCACCAACAAACTGGAGGTTATTTACTTTGCTCCCGTGACAGCTACTTATTATCTTAACCTAAAGTCGGGACGGAAAAAGGTCATTTCAGTTTGCTGCACCATCCCTCTGGAATCAACACCAACCTAGTTAAAAAATGAAGGAGCTGGTTTCATTAAATGTATTTAATGATATTTTAAAACTTTAAGAGAAACAGACATCACAATCTAAGTGTTTTAACTATTATGAATTGTTATATTCTGAGCATGTACAGATGCATCATTATCATTATTCTCATTAGGAGTTCTTTACATCTGATGTAAATAGATATTCTTTGGTGTACACTATTTTAAAGGTAAAGATTTTATTTGGGTGTTTAGTTTTGTTTTGCTTTTTGTTGCCAGTTTTGGCAAGGGCACTCTTGCAAATGAGATTATTAATCACAATCAGTTTTCTTACCTAGTAAGATAAAATAATAATAATAATAAGATACTAAGAAAAACATGCTCTATGTGTGTCAAAAGACAGGTACAAACACAGGCACAGCTTTATGGAAGAAAAAATAAAAACTCCAACATCTGACACTTAATATAAATATTTCATATGTTTAACAATTGCCTTTTATTGCAACAACCATTTCATTTCAAAGAATAATTTAGTAACATTCAAATCAACTGAGTACCACCCAGCTCTAATACACAGCCTCTATGTTGCTTTCTGTTTGGTTAATGCAATTATGGAATTGATAAACAATATCTGAGTTTCAGGCAAATAATAGATAACATGAATATTGTAGGGAACACTGAAATCTGGCTTTGTATTTTTTATTAATGGTTGCATTTTGGTGTAGTAATGCTGTAGAGGGATTTAGAAATTTGTATTTACCAAATGTTATGGGGTTTTGATTTGATGATATAAAAGTTGAAAGAATTATTATGTATTGATCATTGTGCATGCTTTCTGTTGACTTTTTGAACATCGTTCTATCCAAACTGTTTTCAACTGTATTTATACAGTTCAGTTCAGTTTAATTTTTGGCAAGACTTTTTTTGTAAATGAAAAAAGGGATCATAAAAGTTTAACGATTGTTTGTGAAAGTCTCTTAGTTTTCACAAGTTAAAAATTTGAGCAACATCACAATAAAGCTCATCCATATTTTAGATAGACTGTGGGATCATAGAAGCATACAAATTGACAACAAATCTCCAGAACCATGCAAGATCTCTCACTTACCACCCATTTAGATTATTGTTCCAGTTGGAAAAAAGTGGAAGGGAAAACAATAGTACCCATTAAGTAACGTGGGGGGATAAAATATTCTAAAAGCATCTGCACAGGCCATGACAGTACATGTTCATGAAACACTAGACAAAAAAGACCTACTACTACTGGCAGCTCAATACAGAAGCAGCCAACTCTTTTAAAGGTGAGATGTGACCCCTGTTAAACAAATGTGCTTCTATAAAGGTCATCTTTGCATTCATTTAATATGGGGCTAATATGCAACCATATTTTCATTTTGTTATATCTGTCAAGAGCAGAGAAGCAAGTCCTTTATTAGTCAAGTAGTAAAAAAAAATTATTGAAATTTAATCACATAGCCACTCAGAAAAAGTGTTCCTTTATGGGCAAAAAAATATTAAACCAAAAAAAAAAACTTTCATGCCATATTTTCATTGGAAACAATGATGCCTTCTTTATGTTATTTTATTAAGTTAAGTGGCTTTACTCAACAACAACAAAAATAAGTTTTCTTACCATCAATAATGTCATCTGGCCTCTTGCGTTTTTCATACACAACGATTATCACAACAAGGATAATAATTTCTGCTAGCACTCCCAGAAAAGGCCAAAGCGGTGCAAGATGGCTGCGCACTCGTAGTATGGTTGTCTGAGCGTTGTTTCCAATCGTGTTGGTGGCATTGCATTGGTATGTTCCGGGATCTGTGTTTATATCCAAATTTAGTATGTTAAGCTCTGTGTAGTTGTCCCTGTCCGTGATGAAGAACCGTCCGGTGGAGTTGTCAATATCCTGAAACACAGGAGACCATTTATTCAAGTAAACAATGGCAAAAAACAACAACAACAAAATACAGCTTTCAAAAACCTCTTCATGTCTGTTTCTTTCTTGGACATTTTATCTTTTTGTATTTATATTTTTATGTAAACATTGACAAGAGTGGTTTTGCCAGTATACCTTATAAGATGTTCCATCCACTTTACGCCACTTCCAGGTTGGATGTGGGTAACCAACAGACTTGCAGTAAAGTGTTGCATTTTCCCCTTCGTTTTTATTTTCACTCCGCTTGTGACCGGTGATGTCAGGTTTTGCTAGAAAAGAAAAGCAGATGACTCAATTTCAATGTTAACTGACCAAGCAGAAGATGAAAAGTAAACATTTTTGGAGTTGAACTGTACCAGTGGCAGTTTGTTGACATTGAGTCTTATTGACCCCCCCCCAAAATGCAGTGATTGTATTTAAATTTTTTCTGGTAAACCTGGTTGTATATTTGCTGAAAAGGCAACTCAACAAAAAGAAATGTTTACATGGAGAAGCAGCTGATTGAGCTTTCAAAATTGCATCATATGCCTCCAGTGAGACCCCAAATTCCTATCAGATTGAAGAGGACACAAAACAGAGGGTGGAAGAGGAAGTTTAAACTATTTCCTTCCTTAATTACCACTGGCTATATAAGGTCCCTAATGATGAGAATGTAGTGCTGACAAAGGAAACAGTGAAAATCTTGGGAATGTAGCATCATACTTTACATGACAGCCTCTCTGCAGCTTTCAGACTCCTACCTGCCCTTTTGCCTTATTTTTAAGCACTTATACAGCACAACACGTCATATTTTAAGCACATGCACTGCATAAAACATTGTTATGGTCTGGTACAAGACCTGGCCTGAAAATGAGTAGAAATATCAGCTAATGCACAAATACCTTCAGCAAAGCCTGGAGATCTATTGATCAAAACCACTTTAAAGGATTGCAAGAAGGTCTGGCTGCTTGAAAGCAAAGTATTAAAAAGTAAAAGCAGTTCAAAACTTTTGCTCAGTTCTGTATTTTGAGATGTGTGTATATATATATATATATATATATATATATATATATATATATATATAAATTTAAA
>JARVJO010000164.1:15169443-15191895 GCA_031762555.1 Cynodonichthys magdalenae | reverse complement strand
GTTTTACAGCATGAAATGTCTGAATGAGTGCTCATCCAAGACTGGTGATTCCATACTTTTTGCCAGGGGTTGTACATTTTTAATAATTTTAAGATTCAGATGTACAACCTTGAATTTATTGTATATTTTCTCTGATCTACATAAGGTCAAGTTGACCAACTTAAATGTACATTCAGCTAAATCCTGAAATAAGGGCTGTTGAAGGTTTTTAAATGTCTTGTAACTTGACAAGTCCAAGGCCTTACTTTGACACTACTTACTGGACTGATAAATGCTCGTCTGACATATTCATATGGAAAAAAATAAATTAGGACATTCACAAACAAAAAAACATCAAGGCTTCCAACACTAATGGATCAGGTGAAAAGCATGGTGGTGGTAGCAACATGCTGTCAGCAGTACTGGTGTGCTGCACAATGTAGTAGGAATAATTAAGGTGGCCTATCTTTAATTTCTTCAACTTCACCCGAAATCAACAGCTACAGCAGGATTATCCAATGCTGGTCCTCATGGGCTCCAATACACCTTCAGTTCAATCGTTACTTTGTAAAAACTTTACTGATTACAGCAGACATATTCTGCTGCTCAGAATGGTCTCAATCCCCTATAATTTTTGTTCTACATTTCTTATTTTTTTTTTATTTAAAAAATTACCAAACTAGGTTTTCTTTTCTCAGTATTTCACCACATCAGCCAACATCCAATATGTGACTCATAGGCATATTTAAGTGAATTCAGTGATAAGAAAGCAAAACTATGAAGACAATTTAGAGGAAAAAAATTGTGCAGTGTTCCTTCTAGGCGATGTGTCTTAATATATTAGAGACTTAAGACCATGTTTCTATGTGGGATGCCTGGAGATACAGCTAGTAATTAGCATTTGCTTCTTTTTACTGGAAACATCTGGGCCTATCAAGCCCACCACATAAGTCCCAGAGGGCAAATTCAAGCTTACCCACCTACACAGTTAAAGCAATATTTCAGAACGATAAGAAATTACTGTACTGTTTACTATTATTACTGCAGCCAGTTGGTGTGACACTTAGCAGTGATAACTGGTGCCATCTATATGTAAGAACTAATTATCACAGTGTAGCAGTTATTCAGAAGAGGTCAGGAATGTCTTCCAAGATGATGGTAAATTAGATCAGAAAAGTGAACAGACGACTTCATTCAAATTCAGGCTCTGAGAGACACTGGAGAAATCCACGCTGAGCAAACTGCACACAGCACCAGGCTGACAAGCAGACCAATTTCTGTGTTGTTTAAACAGGGAGCTTACACAGACAGTGAAAACAAAATACAAAGCAGCCAGCCGCTACTCATCCATTTCAAAGTGCTTGTGGAAATGAGAAGTGACAAAGAATGGTACGGTGGACCATTTGGACAGATCTTAGTGACTTAGTGACAGAAGAGAATTGAGCTCTTCCTGTCTTGGAGAGGGATACTGTCAACTAACAAAAACAAGTTTGGTCTGTTTGGAAAAAGAATAAAAGCTTATTTCTGGGAGGGGAGCATAGGCTATAAAACGTTGAGGGGAAAATGCAAATAAGTTGACTTATTCAGTCATAATTACATTTGTCAGTTATTCTGTTACACTGACGGGAAAAATATTTTACCTGTAGAAGTAGTTACTAAGCTAAAACAGAGTGGGCAATACTGACAGCAAAAAAATATAAATTTGGAATTCTGTTGTTGGGGAACAGTTCATGCACATATCAGTAAAAATAATAGAAAAATTGCCACATGTTCACAAAAAAATACAGAAAATATATATATACATTACATTTAGGTAGATTTATCTTCAGTGTAAAGAAGGTAACTGAGCATTAAGCCAATCAGCTACTGAAGGCCTTCAAAATAAAAGCTCTAAATGCATTTCCATGAGAATTAGATTATGTACCTGTCCACTGTTTACTTCAGCACGCTCCTTTTCTAAAACACGTTTTATTCTAAACACTTTAAGTATGCTTAGACTTTCATTATTAACAACAAGCAGTTATTCTGCCTAGTTATTACCCACAGCTGTGTAATTGCAGTAATGAAACATTAAAAATGAAATGACCATTGAAGTCAGAATGTGTTTTTCCCCACTTTTGGAAACCCCAAATCACTGTGTGTCAAAAATACTCTTACATTGTTCACCTCACTGCCATCTACCATGTGAACAATGGTGTCACAAAATAGCCAGTACGTTTTTGTGGTAACCTCTGTCTAGAGCCATATGAAAGTCACAGTCGTGATGGACTAAATACTCCCCTTGTGTGAGTTGGAATAGAGAGCTCCCCTGAGGTCTGACAACAAGCCACACACCATAACCGTTCAGCCTCAGGGTGAGTCAGCGGCCATAACCTGAATCTCTGTTCTGAGTTTCACAACACAGACGCGGCGGAGGGTAGGAAACCCCCCTGGGCCGAGGAACTGTGCTGAGAAGTGTGTGTGTGTGGCCACATTTTTGCTACATCATGGGGACCATTGTCCAGAAAAACACAGCCTCGTGGGGAACCAATGCTCCTTATGGGGACCAAAGCAGATTAATCAAGCTGATTTTTTTGGGGGGAAAAATTGATGAAATTTCACAGTAGTTACTCTTGTAATTAGATTTTATTGTGGACAAAAATGAAGCATTCATGGAAGTGTTCATGATTCAAATTTTTGGAATTATTTATTTGTCATAAGAGCTTCACTTTGAATGAAGGATTTCTTTTTCCCACATATTTCTCCATAAAAAAAATTAATTAGTAAACTCTAGCTAAAATGTGTTATACACTATCACCATCTTCAATATATAGCCAACATAAACAAGCAAGCTTTTTCACATTGAATGCTGAGAGCAAAATTTAAATAAATAAATTGTCAGCATCAGGTGTTGTCAAATAAATAAATATCCCTGCTTTATACATTTTCTACCTTGGGCTTGTCTTCCATTCAATTCAAATTTATTTTCATGAATTGGATGACAAATTTAATGTGATTCTGGATAACTTAGTTGTTTGGGACAAGTCCCTGGATTGGCTTTTACAATTAAAGTCTGTAAGGTCAAACCTACTCAGGATAAGGTTTAGTCCATGTTAACAAGATTAGCTAAACAACTTAAATAAGGTTGTTTCAGGAAACCATCTAAAAATGTCTGCAGCACATGTTGCAGCTACCTAAAACCTTACAGTCAATATGTTGGAGAACATTTAGTGTCAAATTATTCCTGCTGCATTCTGTACACATTCTCTTTTATAATATATATATCTTATAAAAATGTATTGAATACACAGTATTTAAAAACAAACATTAAAAGAAAGTACCCTTTTTTAAATTCTAAAATATTGGGTGTCAAGTTGAAATAAAATATTATCATTATCAGGTTTTAAATTGAATAAACACAAGTAATTGTGTCAATTAAGATAATTTTAAAGGGGTAATAATTATTTTATTTTTAGAAATCTAGGCTCCAAAAGTAATTTGAGGAAAAAAAATACATCCTCACTGTTGCTATAAGAGGTAAGGAGTTAAGTAGCAGCCAGTGAGTTTTATTTAAATACACTTGATAATCAGCATTTGTAAGCACTTCTAAGAGCAGCATCCACCCACCCCCTTACCCCCAGTTTGCTGCTCTTGAGTACTCAAGAATGGTTTAACAAAATGTTAAGGAAATCTGCACTCATTTTGAGAGAAGCAAATGTGACCTGAACCCAGTTGGGAGATATGCACCACCTAACTCCATTTTCTTTACCTGCCTTAGGCAGGTTAAAAAAATGGGGGAAAGGTTATAAGAATGTTTCCAAATAATTCAAAGCCATTCCACACTGTCCACATTTTACGGTGAAAAAGTTTTTTTATGAGTGTAAAACCATCAGGACAGTCGCCAAGGAGTGGGCTCTTACCAAGTTCATACCAAGGTCAGGCAATGCTGAGAAAAGAGCTACACTTCAGAGTCTGCAGACATCAATAAGCATGTTAATCGCCTAAGTTAATGACCGATAAAAAAGTAGGAACAAGGCTTGTTTGGGAGGCCTGGCAGGAGAAAGCTTCTCTCTGACACAAACATGGCACCACACCAGGTTGTAAACTTCCATCTACAGACACTGTATGTCTTTGGAACAATGTCTTTAAACAAAGTAACATGCGTAAACAAGTGTATAGCTCCAAGTTTAGCAAAAAATGGAAAAAGCACCGTACATTTCCACAAATACTCCACACCAGCTGTTTGGCACGATGGTGGAGTGCTAATGATTTGGGCTTGTCTTGCAGCTAAAGGAGCTGTACCTCGTTACCTGTAAAAACGCCAACATTTTTCTAAAGATTATTCTACTTAGCTGTTTGTAGTTTAAACCTGTCTGTTGGTGCTTTTCCACCAACATAAACTCACTTACTTCAATGGCTTGTAAATATAAGCCCAGATTTTTTACCAATTCATTCATGACAGAGCTGCAAATGATGGTTTCTAGAGTCATATACTCTGTCTTAAATACCAATGATGCAGTCATTTGTTTTAACTAATAATTTAACTCTTGTGGTTTTAGTGTGCCAAACAATGTGTGTTTATATAAACCACTTCAGCAGATGCTATGGGAGCCTTGTGTTAAGAGACAAAAAAAGCTTCATGAAATATGCAGAATATGCAGTGTTTGAGGCAAAACCAAAACAATCATAAAATGGGACTTAATTAAAAAGGGTGTTACAAAATAGGATATAAATAGTAAATGTATGAATATAAATATTAGAATATATTTTCTTGTTCAAGTAAAAAAAAAAAAAGAGTCCATAAAACTACCTTGTAACCTACATGTTTTTAGCATGTGCCTTGGCTTAATCTGTATCTCATTACAAAAAACACAGAACATTGTTGAATGTGTTTTGGAATAAAATAATTCTATAAAAGCTAAAATGAAATCACACTTATTGCATGTGGTTTAGTGTTCTGCCACTGACACTACAGCTTTGTCCAAATTCAGGGGCCGCATCCTCCAAACGTTGAATTTGTCAACCGCTTACATCACAGCGCCACGCCGGGGGCTGTCCATATTTAAAGACTCCTCTGTTGCAGCCGACAAATGCGTCGTATTTTTGCCCTGATTTGAGCGACGGGTCCGATGGATCCTTCTCAGTCCTCCATATCTCATAATGCATTGCGGGCCAACTGGAGATTATTTTTTAATGGTGGACGAAGCAAGAGAAAGCAAGAGAGTATGGTTTTAAATAAAATTCTGACCGTATAAAACTTAAAACTTTGTGTTGTTAATGTGTTTGTTATTTGTATAGACATGTTTTTTTTTTTTATATTATTCTTGTCAGAAATTTAATGAGCTGTTATAGAGAAATAAACATGCACGGGTCCCTTAGTTCTTCAAATACTGCCTAATTTTGTTGTTTTATGAGCTTTATAATACTCACTTATTGATATTTTGCCAATTTCAATCTTTTCTTGCTTGTGTTTAGCGTCGTCACAGTTGCTAGGTGACAGGACATACACCAGGGTAAGGGTGGGAATAAAGAAAAAGGCTAGTCCAAATTCACAGCCACTATTTTCCAGTTTTTGCGGTCAATCAAGGACCCAGCCCACTTAGACCGGGTAGGCTGGGTCCTTCGAAGGACCCAGCCCCTGAATTTGGACACAGCCATACTTATATCTTCAACAGTGCAGTTTTCCACTCCATATCTAAAGGAGTAATTGAGCAACATTGGACAATGTTACAAGTAAGCAACTTGTTGGAATACTTGTTTGACTCCTGTGCTTGGTGAAACAACGTTCACCATCAAAAATACTTTTTTTTATTAGCACTTGTGCATAATGAACTGAACACACACGACAATAGAACGGCCGTCTTTAAATACTGCCTCTTTACCATTATCACAAAGCTTTTTATTTTACTCGGAGCCACAACTTGACCTGAACTAAAAGATGGTGTCTTTCTTAGATTTTTAAGTTTTTTAAGCACATAAATGTTATAAATTACCAAATAGATAATAATTTAGTGATCTGATAATATCTTTGCTCCTTCGGAAAAAAAAAGAAAAAACTTGATAGTCTACTCAGGATTTCCAACATCTTACTCATGTAAGCTGATACGTTTGTAATACAACTTGGAGTTAATTATGAATTAATAATTTAGAAACTGTGGGAGAGTTTCTCATTTTATAAAATGTAATGACTTTAGAGATCTTTGTCACATTTGAATATGTTTGATATATTGAAACCATACATTCTAATGTTCATTACTTCATTTTCTAATAATGCAAAAGTGAAAAATGGATCATTTCTTGAACCACCTGACGAATTGAAATATGAACCTAATAAAATGTTCTTTAATATTTTACTGTATTTCCCATCATCCTAGCCCATGCTACCTGATGTTCAGCTGGCATTAGTTAGGAGGTAAAAACATCCATCCCTCTGTCAGCTGCTGCGTGTCACCAGTCACTGTAAAACACCTGGGCTCTTGGAAAAACTGGCCAGATAAAAATCTTTGAGTGTTGCTTTTCCTAGAAGAAGTCTTCCTAGAGCACATTCTAGGAAGGTTGGTGAAAAAGTATCTCTCACAAAAACAAAACCCTAAAAAGACATAATCGCTCCAATTACAGTTTTGCTTTAGTATACAATATCTCTGCAGTGATGCTGCTCCTAATCAGTGCAGGCCATATCAGATTTCACAGTGGGCAGGCGTGACTCAGAGGAAGAGTTTGGCTCCAGTTCCACAGTTTATTTTCCAGACTCACAGATGAACCTTTGTCCAGAGCCTGCATGAAACATGATAATGAGCATTCTGCTGCAGTATACAGGTCTATTGATTAGATGCTTACATGGCTTTAAAATGCTTATCTTACAACGGACTGTTGGTCTCTGCAGATGCTTGTGCATAAGGTGGCTTTACAGTGCAATACTCCAGGGTGGAAGCAGTAAACATGCTCACCTGCTTGATTCTGAATATAAGGACATTTTTCATAAATAAAAAATAAAAACATTTGGAGGGACCTATTGTTGAATGTAAAGTTGTTATTTTATTGTTTGAAGTGCACTCTCCTAGGTTTTTGTTTTACTTTATTATATGATTTTGTACACTCCTTATTTTATGGAAGTTTTTCTTAAACACCTTCCATTAAAAATAAAATCAGCACCACAATGTAGGAAAATAATAAAATGCTAGTACTTTTCCTACAACTGAGACTATGTTGGCTAAAATAAATTTGACTGATCCGAATGGGACAGAGCTCTGTGGTCAGTGCCATGGTCTCATAATCCTGAAGCTGTGGGGTTTAAGCCCAGGTTGCATCAGGAAGGACATTCAGCTTAAAACTATGAGCCAAATCTGTGGCGTGAGTTCGTTCGCTGTGGCGACCCCTGATGCAGGGAGCAGGTGAAATGAAGAACAACAAGTTCCTTGAAACCGCAACAAATCAGCATTTCAAAAAACGTCACATTTTTCACCCCAATACTGTCAGAACCTTTCAATTAAAAAAATCAAAAAACAATCTTACATCACCAAGCTAAAATGCCTATTGCATCTGAATTAGCAGTAAACATTTAGTCCTCATACTTTTAGATTCAAATGCATTTAAAGCATTATTTTCCATAACAGCAGAAAAAAACGGTAAAACTTTGCCCTTTCCTTTTGATTCTGCCAGCGATTGAGTTCAAGCACTGTGTCTTTAGGACTAAAAGCACACACTACATGACACAAGTCCAAATGAAAACAGCAGTCAAGATAATCAAGACCTTTCCCACAAGTTGTATTATAAAGCACATAGGAGCATGTCCAAGCATCGACACACCTCTACATGTTTTAAAGTCCACTGTTGACAGACTACCAGCTGAGAAACAGGTGAACAGGAAGAGAGGTAAATTTACTGTTACAGCAAAGTACAAATTTACAATATCAGTCTTCTCAGCATTGTCAGAACCGTAGTTTGTCTGTAAAAAGAAATCAAAGTACACTAGGACATTAGTGCCAGACTAAGAGATTTTTCTTATTAGAAAAATAGTCATATTACAAGAAAAAAGTTGTACGAGAATAAAATCATAATACAAGAATAATGTCGTTTGAACACTCAATTCAGAGTCCTGCTTCTAATAATAATTTGATGCTGATGTGTTAAAAGATTGAGTAATTAATTATTTGTAAAACTAACATCAAAGAATAACTTCACAGAACACCTCACATTACTCATTTTAACACAGTGTGGTAAGACCACTGCTTTTTCATGTAGTTCTCATAATATTCTGATTTTATTCTAGTAACATTTTGATTTTATTCTGGTTATATTTTTACTTTATTATCATAATATTATGATTTTATTCCAGTAATATTTTAACTTTATTCTCATAATATTATGATTTTATTCTGGTAATATTGGGACTTTATTCTCATACTATTTCAACTTTATTCTCATACAACTTTATTCTTTCACAATTTTATTATTGTGTCAATGTGTTCTTGCACAACTTTATTCTCGTTATACTATGACTTTATTCTTGTATTATATTGACTTTAATCTTGTACGACTGTTCTCATTATACTATTGCTTTTTTCTTGTATAAGTATGACTTCATACTCATATGACTTTTTTCTCATAATATTTTGACTTTATTCTCGTAAAAAAAAAATAATAATTCTTGTAGTCTGGCCCTAATACTCCGTTGTAAGTTATGCTAATCAGACAGCTTTTTTTGCCTTGCTTTCTATTGGAACAGGATACAGTTCATGTTACTTCCTTCAGAATGTTTCAGGTTCTTTCCTTCTTTTCTTATTTTTTTTTTTTTCCATTACAAACAAATCTCCATTTATAGCCAATTAAAATGCACCGTGCAGTGCACCTACAGAGATATTTTATTATCAGCTTTACTGTCTGACAACTGTGTCCTGACTGACTCTGATTGGTGTGCTGACCAGAAGGATGTGTCACCTTGTTTTATTTCCAGTTTGTCAGATGATGTCAGTCAAATGTTCTGCGGTCCGCGTTCACCAGTGTTGCAACCCTGAAACCACAGAGCTTCCTCTGCATCGTTTCAGTTTAACCCCTCTAGTAGTATATGTTCGTAATAAAATGGGAATATAATCTTCCTTCTGTGAAAACAAATGTGAAATGCATGTGTAGATTTTTACAAATGTGAGCACCAACACAAAAGAAGCAGGACTAGGTTGCATGCTTCGTTGGAAGAAATTATGTAAGACCCAAAGGTACGTCTACAGGTCAGAACTGCATGGCCACTTTCTTTTTTCAATAGCATTTGTTTTGGTTTTGAAGAAAAAGAATAGCATTATTTCCTCGTCTTAAATAGTTCACAGCTGCCCAGTGAGTCTGCAAGAGGCCCGTGCAGCCGTAAACCGGGAGGCCGTCCATTAAGAGTTAATGGATTCACTTTCACAAAAGGACCTTAAAGCCACAGTTCTCAGCACTCCGACTCTTGTGGTAAAAATAGAAATGCTGCAGAAAGGACGGATGCAATTCACAGTCCTCCCAGTATCTGTCGCACATCCTATAGTTGACCTGCTTTCCTCTAAACAGGAAAGCACCTGACACAAATTCTCCTTTTGCTTCCCAGACACAATGATTAAATCTCATGCAATTATAATTATTGTTGTCCCCACATCACTGTCATATCACAGGAAGCATCTTGCATTGCATAAGAAGCCATGCAGCGATTTAATCTGATCTGTGAGAGAGAGAGAGAAATAAAATGCTTTGGCATTCGGTGTGAACAATTACCAGAAAATTACCTTTAGATCTAAACACTAACTGCAGTTTATTACTGTTCTTATCAAAGATGCCAAATCTGAAGGGTGTGTTTAATGAATATGAAATGCTTCTCTTCATTACAGATGAAACACTGACAGATTTTATGACCGGGAACCCCCAAACTGCCTCTTACTGACCACTTGATGTGTTTATCTATGTGTGTGTGTGTTGCTATGGTGTGAACTGTTTCTCAGTGAGTGGGCACCAACACTAGAAAAAGATGGGAGGAAGTGTTTTGGAAAGCCTTTTGTTTTTTAGCTTGATCAAACAATGGAGCGCTTATTGGGTATTTATTTCCCAGATAGCCAGATGAGAGAGCGCCTCAGTACGAGCGCCCGCACTTCAAACACTTCAGAGAAATTAACAACGAAGGCGGAAAGAACTTCCAAGTGATGATATTTTATGTAACAGCTGTGCAAATTTGTTTGTTGTGGGAGATGCAGAGGATGGAGGTTACTACATTTTGCTTCTTCTGTTTTTTTTTGGGGTTTTTTTTGGGGGGTGACAGTTCTAAAAAACATCGTACAAACTGTTGCAGCGGTTTTGTTGATTACGTTGAAATTAAATCTTCCCAATCTGCTCAGGTTTTTAACAAAAACATATGTTAAAAGGGTAGTTTTTTTAATGGCCAATGCCACATTTGTTTATATTATTTTTTTTTTTCTGAATGTTTTTAATTTAAAGAAGAACAAATCAATGTATATTTAACAACCCTTAGAAAAACTTATAGATGTAAAAATAATGTGACCCATCACATTGAGTCGACAATTAAGTCCCACACTGGTGTGTGGAGAAACAGGCAGGTGCTTTGGTAAGAACATTTGCAACAATTGCATTTTCTCAAAATATGATGACTAAATACATTGTCTGAAATATAATTTTGAAGATTCTTTTATGTTTTTTTAGCAGTAGCTCTGAAAACATAATTTTGAGCATAAAAGCCTTAAATTTTTGTCCTTTTATTTTGCAAGCTAGCAAAGCATTTTTTTTTTCAACTGATAAATCGTAATATCTAAATGAGGTTTCCTCTTTAAAATTACATTTTAAAAAAATCCTCATTAGAATAATGAATAAAATAATAAAATAAAAAACCTAAAAGTAGAATTCAGACCAAATATCAATGAATTATCCTGATTAGGAAGACAAATCAAGGCATAGTAGTTATTTGACTTGTTTCTTTTGTATCATTTTTAAAAAGTGTATCAAACTGATGCCATGTTTCATTACATGTGAGAAGAACAGCTACGTTAACACATAACCAAAACCTCCAGTAGGAAAGATTCTCTTAAACATCTCAAAGATTATTATTTTTATTTTTTTCATGAATGGTTACGGATTTGGAATTGCCCAGCGGGTTGTGTGATTCAACAGAATGATCATGTTGTATCAGAAGGCCTTGAACACCCAACAGCATGTTGATGACATTTCCTCAAACTAAATCATGCCAGCTTCACTTGGAATAATTGTCAGTGATGGTTATAACTGGACATGCTTTACCTCTCTGATTCTCCTGTCAACCAAAAATTTTTTATTCTGAAGAAAAAGAAACACCCACCTTAAACCTACATGTATTTTGTACTGCAGTTCTGTACACAGAACCAGTTGGACAGGATGGGTCCACTGAGAGATGCTGTTGTCCTTCACCTGATGTTACTTTCGAAACGACAGGGTAGCTTATTTTATTCTTTCTATGCAAACATGTTTAACTAAGACATTCACAGGTTGGGAGAAAAAACGTGTTTCTAAACACCTGCCTCAAAGTGAGTAAACCTTCAGTCAGGCTACAAGCTAAAACTGATGTCCCTGCACGCTGAACGATAACAATCAAAACAGTAACTCTGGCCCTGAGTGGTGGCTTAACGCAGTCCTCCTCTCTCCCAAATCCTCTTTAGAAACATTTCGTCCTCACACGACACGAGTCACTTTCCCTCAGCTAGAAACAGTGCCATTTGAACCGTCCCTGCTCCTGAACTGGGGTCGCATCTGTGTCCTTACCGTTTTGAGCAGAGGCGAGAGGCAGCATCAAGTTCCCCAGGAGGACCACCGCCAGCATCAGGGCGTGAGGACGCATCGTTGGGGCTCGACAAGAGGAGCAGGGTGTCAGGGGCGGACGAATGTGGGAGGAGAGACCGTGTAGGCTATTGATCACGAGATCTAGTGAGATGGGCCCAGCATTGCACCGCGTTTCTTCAAATAATAAGATAATAGAAAGAAACCAACCCCAGACGGTTAGAAAAAACGTCCGTGGAAATGTCCTCCCTGGTTTAAAAATAAATAAATAAATAAAAAGACATTCTCTGGGTGAAAGGTCCGGGACGAGGCCAGCGGCTCAGGGAAGCCGATTTGCGGCCATAGATTGGCGGGCGATGAGCCTGGTCGGGATGTGCAGCCGAGAAGATGTCTCTTGGATGTCAGGGAGATTGTCCACGGCGAGGAGGTTCCAGAGGATTCAAAGATGCGCACGCCGATGCGCATTTGCGCCTCCACACGGCCGCGTTTCGGTGATGAAAAAGAAGGGAAAAAAGGAAAGTAGGTACAGCGTGCGCGCGCGCGGACGATCCCCGACGGCAAGTGATGATGAAGCCCGAAAACATAAGTCTGTTATCAGCACCGGTCTATTTTTAATAGCAAAGGGAGGAACAGATGCTGGTGAGGGAACCGACGACGGGGGCTGCGCGTGCCCAGTGCGTTCATGACCGTGGATGAACACTCTCTCACACACACACACACACACACACACACACACACGCTCACGCATGCTCACGTATGTAAATGATGTTCTCGAACTCATTATTTGGGTGATGACAAAAGCACAGTGTGACATTTAATGATGCTCTTCTTTACTCAGCCAGAAAACATGTTCATCTTCATGTTTCTTTTTACTGAACAACAAATCTGTAACGAAAATCTGACAGAAGAAGCACAAATTAAAAAGTCAAAAGTAAAAAAAAATCCACTTTTCTTTGAACAAGTGGCATGTTTGTTTCAAGCTACTTTTTAAGTGTATTATTTTGTGTGTGAGGAAATTGTAGTGATGTTCTTGAGCTCAGTGAGGTCATTTAAAAATTATGTCATCAGTGGCCTGGGTGCTCTCTATCTCCCCCCCCACCCCCACCCCCGAAAAGTTCAACATGGCCTCCTGTAATCCTCGTCTGTCCTTAATCTGTGCTGCTGCTCCAGCGACATCATGTGGGAAAAAAATGCCAGCATGGGTCTCATCTCACCTTGTGTGTCAATTATTGGAGACCGCTGCAACAGCTGCCTCCGATGGTCACGTGAATGTTTTTCTTTTTTTATATGTACAGCAGGAGAATAGCCACATTTAAAAGACATTTTCAGTTCCAGCTTTAGCAGTCTTTTAGCACTGAGAGACACACTTGGTGAAAAAACCAAACTGTCTTTAAAAGTCTAATTTTTATATGTTCTAAAAAAAGTTTTAACAGAGCTTGTTTGCAAAGAAACTTAAAAGTATAGACAGCTCAAACGTTTGCATGTGGAACTGTCTGTTTATCATTCTATAGGACACATCTCCAAAAGTGAACAAACTTAAACTGTGATTGTGTAAATATTTGTATATACATAGCACAAAATGTAAGGGAATTTGTGTTTGGTGGATTATTTCATTGTTGTAACAAGGCTTTTTGGCAATAAGTCTTATACTGTTGGAAAGCCCTTTTAAAAGTTCTGCAAAGTTCTGCATATTTTAAATGCTACCACATTTATAAGGAACATGCATTGGATGAGCAGTAGAGCTTATGTGGGTTGTGTACATGAAAAAATTGCCAAATCTTCTCCATCAAACACCTTATTTTGATGTGACTATTGACACTCGTTTTGAGATTCTGGTACCTCTTTCTGCCAATCACAAGATTTATTGCCAAGAAACATTGTTACAACAAAGAAATAATCACCAAACACAAATTTCCGTACTTTTTGTCCTAAGTTTATATGAAAATACCTGTTCAGTAATGCAAAGGTCAACTTTCATTAACTTGTTTAAAATTTAAGTGATCCTTTGAAGCATGACTGAGCAATAGATCTCCAAACAGGGCTGGCTTTCCTCAGGTTTCGTCAAAATCCCGTTGTTGTCTGTGTGTCACAGTGTTTTGTGAATTTTGTTGTATAGTTAGAGTACAATATTTCTGATCAAGCCTCACATTTTGATGTATAATTAACATGTTTTCTTCAAAAGCTGTGGGGCAAAAAAACAGACTAAACCACAACAGAAACCAAATAGAATCTAAGTAAATATTTTAAATTTTATGTATTCGCACCCTATATTTTATAAACTGTCTTGTAGATTTATCATATTATTTTTGTAGTTATACATGAATTTAGTTCTAACATTTCCTACATTTGTTTTTCAGTTTTAGGCTAAATTTAGGACTGTATCCTGATTGTTCAGCATAAAGTCTTGTCCTTTGGTAACTGAAGGTATGTCAAAGGGGATGTCAGTGCTGAATGGCAGAACAAACTTCCCTCCACTTTACAAGCCCTTCCTCCAGTTTATCCATGGGAGACCACATTTCAAACATAACCCCACCTGAATTCTCACAGAGACCAATCAGATGGCAAAAGCTCAGAGCAGTCGGCACACCCTTCTTTGTTCCAAACCAATCCGAGTGGACGTGTAGCGTTTGGCCGGAGGGTAAAACTTACCCCTGGATGCGTTACTTACGCATCACTAAGCTGTTGTCCACAACGGTGGACCCTCTTCTGGGCTTTTTGCTGCGCTCGTCTTCATTCGTCGGTCAGTCTAGTATGGAAAGTAGACAACAATGGCTCGCCAGGCTGAAAAATGAACTTAGCAACAGTCCTCTGGTGTCCAACGTGGCATTCGGTTTCATCCTAATGGGACTAGAGAAGCTGGTGGAGCTGGAGTTCGAGTGTCCCTGCAGCCCTGCGTGGAACGGGGTGTTTTCCTCAGCATTCTTCGTCATCCCTGCCGTCATGGCCTTCACCTTGATGCTGATCATTCAGGGATGCAGGTGCAACACGTGGTGCAAGAAAACTGTGTCCCTCTCCAGCGTCGTTCCCGCGATCGTGTGGCTCATTTTGCTGTTCCTCGACGGCCAGTACTTTGCTTGTGCCATGACAGACTGGGAGGGAAGGTTTGTACTAGTTGACAAGGCAGCTCCACAAAAGTGGTGCGAGCCAATTCGAGAGGAAGATGCCACCCTGCAAGAACTAATGCTCCGTTCTCAGCAGCTCTTTGTGTTTTCTCAGGTGAGGGCCATCCTCTGTATTGCACAGAATTTTGTAAAGTTGAAGCATCCCTTCCCCCCTACACTGGGCTTATCTGTCTTTGGTGTTGGCTAACTTTCCTGTTCTGTGTCCAGGTAATAGGAATAATTCTCCTTATTTTCATCTGTATGGGTCTGGTAGTGTATGTAATCAGAGAAAGCTGCCAGCGAGAAGTGGAGATGCAGGATGCAGATGTGGCCGAGCTCACTGTGCTCAGGATGAGCTCTCTACGGACCAGAACTTCCTGAGGGAACTTACACCGCCCAACACACCTGCCTTGCTGACACAGAAACTTTGTAAAAATACAATGAAAAGACTTTTTTTTTTTTTTTGGTGTGCGATTTGAAAATATTCGAGAACATGTTTGTGTAGATTCTCAATCATTCAGGTTATGGCTATCAGAAGGGTGTAAAAATAAGGGAACTGGAGTCCTTTTCTTAATTGTTTTTTTTAAGAATCAAGTAATAATAATGTGTGTTTATATGCAGTAATAGATACGTATGCATTCACCCAGGTATTCTGACACATTGGTGGAATTACTTACATGTTATTAAATGTGTTTTTATCATTTTAAGAAAATGTATCTGTTTAGTTTTTCAGTTTGTTTTTGTTTTTTGTCACTATTGTTAGAACTAAATTCATGCCTGACTGCAGATTATAATAGATTATTTTATACAGACAAGCAGCAGCAGTAAACAGTCAACTTTGTTCAAACCTTTACAAAAAAAACATATGTAAAATTTTCACGTGATTGTATGAACCTGTTGAAAATGTTCCAAAACCACATTTGAAACATGAGTAAAACATGTATTTTACATGTGATTTTAACACGTTTTGAAAGGTGAACATGATTATCTACATGTGATACTCAAGTAGTTTTTCTGTTTGCATCTGTGCTCACCTGCAGATTACCACTTTTCTTGACCGTGAGCAACAACACACAGAAATCATTGAAATTACCTCATGGTTGTTAAGAAAACGACTCACACTAAACTGTAAATCACTTCTTTTCTATTATTTTGGCATTCATTTTCATAAGCTAAGTACATTATTTACAGATTCCAGCTTTACATTTTATGAAATGTTTGCTAGTTGCTCAAATTTTAATATATTCTTTTTATAATTTTTTTTTACTGTTTTTATTGCCTTTTTGTTGACTGTACAGTTTCAAAAGGTATCTGGGCAGCTAATATTCATTTAGCTAATATTAGTTGACTTGTATTGTTCAATGTGCATGCTGAGAGAGTGTTTTATATTGTAAATTTTATGACTTTTTGATTCGAATCCTGTAGCAAACTGTCATAACTCAGTCTGTTTTATATGTTTTAAAAATGTGAAATTAAAAAAAAAAAAACGGACAGAAGTGGGATACAAAGAATAATTTTAAAATGGCATGTTCAGTATGTTTATTATTGTTTTATATTAAAGTGTTTTTGTTGTTAAAGAAAAACCCTCCAGAATTTTGTGGTCATCACTCAAAAGACACATTAGTTTTTTATTATTTTTTTTAAGTTAAATCTTGTGTTTGTGTGGGTTTTTTGAACACATCTGAAACATAAGCTGAACATTGTGACAATTGGAATTATTTATGCAGCAAAACAGACTCTGCAGGCTCTATGTTTTCAGGTTGGCAGAATCTTTTTCTCACAGACTGTTCTTTTTTTTCTAACCCTGACCACGTGCTGCTTAAGTGTTGAAATTGGAGCAGATCCTGCATGTTTATCCTCTGGGAATGTTTAGTGAGGATTTCCTGTATGGCCTGGAGGAAGTTGTTGCTTTTAATCACTTTGTTTACCTCACCTTTTAACACAGCAGGATGTTTCAGCTATTGGCAATTTCATGTAAATCTACCAAAGAGACTTGCCTTGTTATTTTTAATACTTCATTTCCTGTTTTGTTATTGGCGAGGCATATGCTTCATACAGTTCTTGACTAAAGTTCTGGTTTTGTAAGAATTGCAAAGTTTCAGGTCCAAAGCTTATTAAAAATATCAAGCAGCAACAAGAAAAAAATGCTTCTAATCCTTGGGGACAATAGAGAACAAATTATCTTTTTCAAAACTGAATTCATTGTTTTGTGACCCAAAAAAAAAAACCCTTCTAAACAGACTTTTTAAAAAGTGACAGATATCTTCAAGGCTTGCTCTATTTTCGCCCAGATTTGTTCAATAAATGTCATTTATACAAATTTAACAAATTCACTTTAACGTTGTCTGTGTCATTATTGAACACAGCTGAAAGAAATTACTGCATTCAGATAATTTGTTTTCATCATAACTCTGTGATGAACAATACAAAGAACAATTGTAAGATGATTGAGCCAAAATGCAACTATGTTCTACACAAAACTAGTCAATACAATAACGAAAATAAACATCACCCATTAGGGCTTTGATGAATTAGGTTTTTAGACTTAATAGTTGATTTAACAGTCTTTTCTTGTTTATAAAATAGGCTACATTTCTAAATAGCTATTTGAATGAGTTTTAAGACAATCCTGTTTTTGCAATTCATCTCAAATTAACATAAATCTCTGAAATGAACATTGCCTATATCTTCAGTTTTATTTTTCTTCATACTTTAAATTCAGTTTGACATTTTTATTTTTAACGAGCACCATTGACCCCCTGCGACTTCGAAAACCAGCAGCAGGTAAAGCTAATGGATGGATGGATTTCTATTTTCAATCATTTTTACTTTTTGTGTTTCAGCATATAAAACCTTTAATAAGCCTGCAAAGGCACCCAAAATAACCATCAGACACTAAAAAGAAAGACACACAGAATGGTAAATGTATTGGGGCAGTCTGTGGGACTCAGTTCTCTGGTGAGCAGCTTCTCTGTGGCTCATGACAAACTTTATCCAGAAGATGGCAGTGTCCATTGGATTCATTGGCTGATCTTTGTGCAGTCTGGTCTGTGTTCATCCTGTGAGAAGGCTCATTCAGGACCTCCTAAATATGCTGGAATTCTATTTCCGGTTAGTCAAAAATCAGTGGAAGACTCCGTGTTGGAACTTTGTGACAAACACCATTTATTTCTCCACAAGCAACAAATAATTTAATCCTTCAGTGTACTTATAGGCTATCCTGTGGAATCTAGTCGTTCACTAATATGTTCCTAAAAAACAGATGCACATTACATTTTCATACGCAGCTGAACAAAACTTAAAAGTCTAGAAAGAATTATTTTGAAAATATATTACCTCTTAGTCAGATTTAACTTTCTTTTTAAAGCACAATCTGAAGCAACTCCGCAGTAACCAAGAGAAAAACAACAACAGAATTGCTGCAATTGTTAGTAAAAATAGCATGACATCTACAGAGTAGTAGATGTACCAGGGTAGTCTGTAGGACTCAGTTCTTAGGTGAGCAGCTCCTTTGTGTCTCATGACAAACTCTATCCAGAAGACAGCTCGTTCTAGAGGCTTCATTGGCTGATCTCTGTGCAGCCTGGACAGTCTTTGCATCTTCAGCCTGTAGGAGGGTTCATTCAGGACTTCCTGGATTGTTTTCAAAAAGGTTTTCCTATCCAATTCTGAAACGTCCAAAACCCCTGCAACACCTTTCGCTCGCAGTCTGGAGAGATTGTCAGCTTGATCAAACACAAAAGGAATGCCTACGATTGGAACCCCGTGATATATGGCCTCATAAATCCCATTTGTTCCTCCATGACTTATAAACAGCTTAACATTTGGATGCCCCAGCAGGTCATTCTGTGGCATCCAGTCAAGCATTAGAGTGTTATTGCCCAGGGAGGAGGGTTTGTCACCTTTGTACCTCCAGATGACATTTTGGGGTAGCTTAGCAAAAGTTGCAGCAATCTCTTCCGCTAAGTCACGAGGAAGATCTCCAATCAAAGTCCCCAAAGACATGATTATGACTCCGTGTTCTCCGGCACTCTGCACAAATTGCTCCAAGTGCTCGGGAAGTAGTTTTACAGGTTTACACTGAAATCCTCCCATATAGATGACATTAGGCATGGTGGGACGAGGGAACTCAAACACAAAGTCCACCCTCATGAGCCACAGGTCTGCAGCCTGAAACAGAGAAAAGTAGTCCACGTCTGGGCCAAAATAGCGCTTGGACAGGGCAGAATAATGGGGCCCAACTACCTGCTTGTACAGCTGCATCCGCATAGTGTAAAAGATTACGTTTCGTACCCTCTCAAAGAAAGTCATTTGATCTGTTAATTCTGAGGGTGGAAGTGGGACATAGGACAGGGGAGAGGGTGCAATAGCGAAGTGTGCCTCACCGTGAACTGTCCAGCGAGCATTGAACACAATGGGTAAGCCAAGGTGGTGAGCCAGAAATACACCTCCACCATTTGCAGGATCTGTCAAAACCGTGTCATAATTGGCTTCTTGGAGTGACCGCATCAAGTCTTTATTTTCAAACATGTACACGATCATTTCACAGACTTTTCTGTGGAATTCAAAGAACTTGTCTTTCAACTCCATGTCCAAAGCAAACCGGGCCCACGCAGACCCGCTGCTTCGCTTGATTCTAATCACTTCCGAAACAAAAAGGCGGTAGAAGTCCTCATTCCCACCAACAGTGAAGTTCACGGTGACTGCCTCATAGTGTGGGGATGTTTCACTGATGTACCAGCTGTCTGCGCTTCGAAGGACGGTCACAGAGTGTCCCTGCGAGTGCAGCTCCTCAACAAGTACCCTCATGTTCACCCAATGGCTGCCATCATGTGGGAAAACCAGAACTTTCCCAGCACGAGCAGGTGGAGCCAAGACAACGAAAACAGAGACGATGGAAGCGGAAAACAGCCCCAAGAACATCTTCAAGTCTTCTGAATCAACCCCAACCTTAAATAGAATCTGAAAACAAAACAACACAAAACTCAGATAGTTGTTAATGTTTCAGGAAATTCAAGCACAAAGGTGAATGATCGGTGAGCCATGAATACAGCTCTGCAGTTCTGATGCACTGAATAGTCTCATATGCAGGGAGAGTGTTCCTGCTGACAGCCCTCACGTGTTCTTAACACATGGTGCCTTTCTAAAGAAAAAAAAAAAAAAAAAAGTCCTGCCTGCTGCCAAGAGCTCTGCATGTGTTGTCAGACTCCTGTCTTTCTGAGCAGAGAAATACATCACAATCCAGTTAAACTTGAGTAAAATGAGAAGAAATAAATCTATGTTTCAAAATGTTTTTTGATTAAATGATCTGAGCCAGTAAAATGATCATTTCTCTGAGTATCATTACCTCGGAAGAAGTAAACGTTTCTCCTCTTGCAGCACTGGGCAACTGCTTTTTCCACATGAACTGCAAACAAAAACCTCCCTTGCATAACACACACAACAGTCTTGGCAGAGAGCGGAAATCTAAACCCAACAATCTGGGCTGTGAAGAGCTGAGAACTCCCAAACACTTCCTCGTTACAACTGACCCACCCTTAAAACCTTTTTTGTTGAGAGATTCTTGTCTGACTGGGGAACATCATGAGTCACAGCAGTAAGCTAGAAATTCAGAGTTAAGATAAATGTACTCAAGGCCTTTAAAGTTGTGTTTTACATCTCGTGTTTATTTTCAGTCAATCATTTAGTTTTTTGTTTATATATAACAAAATGATGCATTCCAATATTTGCACCCTAACTTACAACAGAGACCAACAGTTATGAGTGGAAGAATTATATGAAAACATTCAGGCTTTTTAAACTGTAGAATCTATATGCTGCATGTTTCATAATATTTATAACACAGGAAGAAGAGCAAACTTCATGCATTTCCTGTGGCCCAAAGAACAAACTTAAGTTAAGTCCTTCCTGTTCATTAGATTCACTTGTGGTTTTGGTTTCCTTCCCCTTTATATGCATTTGTTTCAAATTGCACAACCTCAAGAAAGTACTTAAGCCATATTAAAACTTAAAATGAACTACAAAGCAGCATCTACAAATGCTTTAAAATGCAAAGAATGTATGAAACTCACTTATCTTGTTTGTAGGTTTAACTGCCTGCTAAAGCAAGAAAAGAATCAAAACTGTGATGGGCTGCTCCTTCTAATCAGTAACGCCTGCATTAGGCTCAGGTTCAGACAGGTTTTATTCAGATGCTACCCACCTGAGGCAGGAGCTCCACCTCCTATACTTACAGTACTCAGGTGAGTCATGTTCAAAGAAGCCAGAAATATGAGCTGCACTTTTTGTGTCACAGCAGCACTGACAATATTATTTTATTTCATGAAACTTGGTCCCAACTCTTTGTTTTTCATGGCCTAAGAGTCACAGCTTATCAAGGTGATGTTAACAGAAACAAAACTTTCTCAAGGAAAAACCACAAGACAGTCAAGGCTCTTTCTTTGGAACTTTTCCCCACTTGTGTGTTTTTTATCCTGCTCAGAGTTTCATTAAATTATTTTATTGTAAAAGGTAAAAATGTACTAGAAACCTATTGCTCAAATCATAGACAAATGAAAAAGCAGATGTATGTGGGTGGCTGTGGATAAGTGGTTAAGAGAGTCGTCATCTAACCGGAGAATTAGCAGTTCGATTCCTCGCTGTTAATTCATATGTCTAAGTGTCCCTGGTCAGGACACTAAACCCCCCACTGCCTCTGGTGTTTGTTCCATCTGTGTATGAATGTGATTTAATGCACAGATTAGTCCAACAGATTAATTTGTACGTTAGCTTTGTGGAGAGATAAAAAGTGCTGTATGAATGGGTAAATAAGGACAGATGTAATGTGAAGCATTTGGTTCCATAAAAAAACATTTTTAACTGAATAAGTTTTATCAGTTTATCCTAACATTGTTACAGTAATATATGATAAAGGAGCTACATACAGCACAATGGACTGTTAGTAGAATAACCATCTAATGCTAAATTAATGGTGGTGGAAATATTTATAAAATAGTGTTTACACAATCTGCTATACTTTCGAAATAAGTTGTAAGAAAATGACTGAAAAAGACATTGACTGACAATGTTTTATTTATTGTTTTTGCAGTCATTTTAATTTCCCAACATTTTATATTTTATAACAAGTTATAATTTGAAACATTTCCTTGTTTAGTTAAAATGAAGAACACTTGTCAAAACCTGCAAATTAACAGCAATTAAAACATGACATAAAACTTGCATTTCATGTTCCAATGTTAGCAAATGTTTTGCTTTCATGAACAAAATCTGATATGGATTTAAAATATTACAAAAGCACATTTACTTTTCACATAGCTGACGATAACTTCAAACATTCATTAACAAAATAAAAAATACCTATGAATTTTTTCCATTACAATTTGTAGACCGAATCACAAAATTCATTTTTTCATGTGTATTTTGATTTTTTAAAAACATTGCCAAGTGACACTTCAGAAAAATCTCTTATGATATAAATATACATCATGTGACTTCTAAACATTTAGTCACGTTTTATTTTTGGTTTACACATTGTCTTACATAAACACCTTAATAATATGAAAATCGTTAAAAGCACCAGCAATAGTACTACAGTCAGGAAAAGGACTACATC
>JARVJO010000164.1:15132252-15158053 GCA_031762555.1 Cynodonichthys magdalenae | reverse complement strand
GGGATTCCCCCAGATGAGCTGGCCCAAGTGGCTGGGGAGAGGGAAGTCTGGGTCTCTCTGTTTAGGCTGCTGCCCCCACAACCTGATCCTGGATAAGTGGAAGAAAATGTACTGTATGTATGTATGTTTGTATGGATGGATGTATGTTTGTATGGATGGATGGATGGATGGATGGATGGATAAAACAATTATCTACATCAGGTAAGATTTTAATTGTTCATAACCTTTCCACAGAACATCAATGCAAAAATGTCTGAATTGCAGGATATCAAAATTAAGATGTTTTTTTCCCCATCTTTGTTTTTGTCCTCCATTTTCTGCTTTGACTTTTCAAATTGACATTCAGGTTCTTCAGCCTTTGGTAAAAGGCAACATGACAGCTCAGTGATTAGCACTGTTGCCTCACAGCAGGAAGGTCCTGAGTGCATACCCTACTTCAGACCCGGGGTTTTCTGTGAGAAGTTTGCATGTTTTCTTTGTGCTTGTATGAGATTTGCTTGGTTAAATAAAGAATATGTATTAATTATTTTTAAAAAATCATGCTTCAGATACTTGATTAGGCTTCTGGTTATTCAAACTAAACAAACAATAATTCAATAATGTGTTAAATTGGTAAAATATAAATAGTGGGTCAACTCTATGTATAAATTTAAAAAGTCCTAGCTAACTTACACCTTCAAGGAATAAAATCCATCCTTGTGATTACGTCTTTTCTCTAGTAGAACAATCTGTTTTGAGCAGAGCATGTTCTGTGAGCCTGGTGGTGGGACTATGAGTCCAGCAGCTCAGCTGATGAACTGTCGATGCTCTAAATGAACATGTATGTTGTAATTGATGCAGGCAAACTAAACACTATGAGTGTCTGTGTTCAGGAGCACCAGGTGTTGTAGAAAGTCAGTCATCCATCTGCAGCAGCTGCAGCTCAGAGGTCTGCTACAATAAACCAAACTTGATTCATCCAGACAGACACTTCATCAGTGATGTTAGCTTAAGTTAGGAAGAATGTAGGAAAATTACTTTTCCCATGTTTTCGTCTATTTCTCCTGAATCGGAAGGTTTATTAATTCTTATTTAGGTTCTTTGTGAAAACAGTTCATACTGACAACACAAAGATGAAAGAAAATAGATGATCTCTATCATATTAAATTCTACTTTATCTGCTGATATATATGTTTTGAAAAAGTTGTAGTTGTACTTTTACAAGAAAAAATTAAAGTATTTTCAAAGTAAAACTTATAATGTTGAACATTTTGCTCCCTTGCCAAGTTAAATGTAAACTTTTCTTGGCTGCTTTGTATCACAAACTACCATTTACTTTTGACAGACTTTATTCTTGTTTACAAAATACTAAAACAGGAGAATGTGGAATGAAAATTTGCTATTTTACTCTGGCCTATCAGGTAGAAATTAAAGCAAATTTATGAATTACAAAAAGCAGTTAAGTGCTCGTTCAGTGAAAATGAGTTTGAATGGCAAATAGTTGATCAGAATTTAAATATTTAAACATAATGGTAAATTTTGTGAGTGAACATGGATAAATTCCTCCTTAAACCCTAATAGTTTGCCAGAACCTGTCTGAGTCAAATGAGTGGGAAGCTCAAGCAAAACCTGACATTAATTTGAAATAAGGGACAAAATGATAAAGAATTCTCAGACAGCTGACATCTTGTCTTGTTGCAGAGACACATCTTCCTTGCTCAGGATTTAAAGCTTGGGGGGGTTACCATCATTTCACAGTCCACAAGTTGACACCTGGCTGTTTTGGAGGCATTAAAAAAAAAAAGACTTAATTTTTGACTCAATTTATTTTCTCTTGATCAAGATTGTTGAGCGGAGTGATCTATGCAATGCCCCATAAATAAATGTCACAACAAACAGCACAGAAAAAGAAAAAAAATAAATAAATGTTTGGTGCCTTACCACTTTGACCAGCTGGGACATGGACACCTCAAACTGTACAATGACCGGATCCGACACGTTTTCCACAGGTCGAATGTACTGATTGTAGTTGGAGAAAATCACAGAGAAGAGCCTGTGTTCTGCTTCAGAACATGTTCCTCCTGCACCAGAGCAGATCAGATATAAATCATGTTCATTTAACCACATTTAATATTTCTTTTCTTTTCCTTTTCTTTTTTTTTTTGTTGACAATTGGTTTGATTGCATCCTAAGTTTTTGCAGCTTAGTGAAAATACTAATGTTTAGCATAATTTCTAATGAATACTAATTAAAAAAAGCTACAAAAACTTTGATTAAAACTGAACGATTAAGTGATTTCTCAGAGGTAAGCTAAAAGAAATATCACATGGTGACAACAACCATAAACAACAAGTAAGCAACAAGTAAGATGTCATGGTAGAAATAAAACATCACTTACCTGACAAAAGATACAGAAAAATCAGACAACGAGGAAAAATGAGGCCAATTCTGACATTCATCCTGTTGCAGCTGACAGATGCCAGATGAATCCGGGGTCAGCAGCAGCAGCAGCAGCAGCAGCAGCAGCAGAGGTGTACGAAGCAGACGGAAAGGAGAAAAGAGTGAAAGCCAGTGTGCTGCTGCAGACAGAAGCAGGGAGCAGGAGGGGGGAGCTACACAGCCAGTCACTGAGAGGAGCCACATGATGCACAAACATACAACCTACATCCACCTAATCAAATCAAACAAAGGGAGGTGTGATTGAATTCAAATTTGCACAGACAAAAAAAAAACAAGACTGTGAGCCCATTAGCAAATAAAAAAAATATTCTTTTAAGTCAATAGACTAATCCTGAAGCCTCCGTTGGTCTCGGTTAAAAACAAATATTTAATGCCGACAGCAGAGCCAGGTTTTCACTCGGGTTTTCTTCTACCAAACATTCATTTGAAATTAAATATTAAATGAAAAGCTTCTGAGTCAGTGGGGGTTTGGATAGCCATCTGTATAATGGATGCTATTATTCATTTACACACTTCAGTTTGCTTTGTGACAAACTCTCCAGGGTTTTATTTATTCATTCATTCATTCAAAACCCAACTCTAGTGACAAGAAACTGCTTATTTTACTCTCCCGTTTTCTTCTTCTGTCTTTTAGCAGTGACCAGGTTGGTCCCTCAGAAGCAGGAAGAAGGGAGGTCCAAGCCCACATTGTAGGAATGGGCCAGATCTGTTGTCAAGCTGGCACTGCCAGCAGACTGTTGGCATGGGATGTGGTTTGTTAACAAGATGTGGGCCAGGTCTGGCAAAAATGACACTGTTTATATGAATTCCACAACTGGCCCAACTGTGGTTTTGATTTATTTGGCCCAAATCTATCAATGTCACCACTGTCCTGGTTGTGTTTAGGTTTGTGTGATGCTGGCCCATGCGTGGACCAGCTCTTTCAAACTACAGCTGGGCCACAAAAGGGTTATCATTCTTTGCTGTAACTGAGTGTTGGTGCATTGTGTGGGCCAGAACTGGGCCAGACAAATTTTGGTTACGTGGTAGGGCTTTTAGCTCACAAAGAACCAAAATAAATTTTTCACTGGAGCAGATTCAACCACAGGAATTTCTTTAAGTTGAGGTAAGTTAAATTTATAATTTAAAAAATTAATTCTTATCACACCTTTTCAAGGTTTTCAGTTCTCTAAAAAGACTGAATAAAACTTTAACTTTGGACACTTATGGTAACATAAGTTGTCAACCTTTTCAAGACGTACGGTTTACAATATTCCTAGAAAACATTCACATGAATTTATCATGAGTTTGAAAGTAATTCTATTTTTAACTGTTGATTTAACTGTTTAGTAATATTAAGGAACTTAAAACTTAAAAGTCAACTGTAGTAAATTTGCTCATTACCTTTAAATGCTGATTGCCATTTGTTGATTTAAAGGAAACAGCGGTCTGCAGAATCTCTAACGAGCCAACTCAGCAGAGTTCATTAAGCAGTAAACCAGAGCTCCAGCTATGTTTGTGTGAACTTTGTTTACCTCCATTCCTCCGTGGGCTCTGTTATTTGCAAAAAGGGACAATTACTAAAATTCAGCTTAAGTGTAAAGACAAAAATGAGCCCTAATTATCAGAGAAAAACCCTTCTTTGGGAATCTAAAACTGTAGAACATTTATTAAAGGGAGCATTTATTAAATTACCAAAAGCACCAAACTTAACAAGACATTTTAATCAAGACCAGCTCCATCCTCAGCAGTTTTGTTGCATCATCATTTAGTTTTTTTTTTTTTTTTTTGCTTGGTCACACAGTCTCACATTTAAAGTGATTGGTTTTTCTTATCTCTATAATAAAATGTTCCTACCTGGCATTTCTTTGTTCAACATATTGGCTCTGAGTCCAGATTTCATCACCTGCGAAACAGTTTAACAAAGTACTTTGGCAAGAACCTGACCGTTTTAAGACTTTTGTCAGCTTTATACATTAAATCAGAGTAAAAGAGGACGGAGATTTGCTTTTATTATGTTTTCAGTAACACAGAAACACAAATGAGGAAAATCAGGAGGTAAACAACTTTTTAACTACAGACACATCTTTGTCAACTGGCATATGTTTTTATGGTTAGTACATTTCACTGCAGTAAATTGTGCAGTTTAGTTCAGTTCTTTTCTTTTGCAGATGCTGCATCTTCCGGGGAAGACGATTTGTGAAGGTGGTCCACTCAGCTTTTGGAGATTTAAAGACAGAGACATTTGTTTTCATTTTCAAACATCTTATCATGTTGACACTTCTGTGCTCTCCCTTCAGTGCCCTGTGTAGCATTTAGAGGAGAAGGCATATAAGTCAGTTTTTCTGGTCCCTATACAGCAAAAATTAAAGTAAAAACATGTTTATTACATTATTATAATTACAAAATGTAATCCTAAAAGCCCTAATGAGGACCCTGAAGGTGCCTCTTCTCCCTCAATGCTCATCATATGCGAGGAGTCTCTGAAATGGGAGGTTGGTCGGGAATAATCTGACTCTGGAAGAGGGGCTGGAGGAACAAGCCCAAAGTGCCCACCACACACACTATGACAAAGATCCACAGGAACATCCGATCCACCACCATGGCCACATATTTCCAGTCCTCTATCACCTGCAAAAGAAACAGAAATACCAGCTAAATAAGTCAATACTGTCATTTTAGAGTAGATTTTTAAATAAAAATAAAACTTTGAATACACCAAAGCATTCAGTGCTTCTCAAGGAATCAAAAACAAGTCAACCCTCATCCCTGGTTCCCTTATTATGTATTGAGCTGTAATATTTCTTATTGCAACTCATAGGCCACAGTAAGGTATAAACATAAAAACATACACTATAGATTGAAGAGAACAACACAGAGCCTGAATGTGAACTTTTAAACTCCTAATTTAATCTGATGGCAAGATATTATGTTTAAAGCAACTGATTCTAAAATGTGTTCATTTGCTCTCATTAGAAGATACTACTCGACACTAGAACTATGTAACTGCCTTTGTATGTATGTATGTCTGTTTCCTTGTCTGTTAGCAAAATATTTCATGAACCACTGGTTAGATTTTAATAGAATTCTCAGAAATGATCACTGGATGTAACTGTACACCTGTAAAAACTTCCTGAGTCAACCTGATCAAGATGACCACCACAGCTAATTAAAATTAGCAAACACAAAAGTGGCTATAACTCAGTCAGTTTTAATATTGAGCAAGGATATGGTTTCATAACTGAGAGTCACCCATCTTGTATACTTGAGCTGCTTAAAGTTATGCAAAAACTTGGTTTAAACCGTTTTTTCTTGGTTGACTTTTGTACTAAACTACTGAGTTGATCCAAGTCCATCTAGAGAGGTTCAAGGGTGCTTTGATAAACTCTTCAAACATTTATAAATTTTAAAACTTTTCCTTTTAAATGGTGCCCCATTTGTAAGGAACGTGCATTAGAGCTATGAGGGTTGTGCACATGAAAATGTTGCACATCTTCTCTGTTATTGTCAAACAGCTTATTTAGCTGTTGCTACTAACACCTGTATTGAAGTCCCGGCATCCCCAGGTGTTGCTAATCAGGTGCTAATCAGGTGCCAATCATACGATTTATTGCCAAGAAGAATTGTTGCAACAAACAATCCACCAAACACAAGTTTCCTTACTTTTTGTGCTAAATATGTGAACATAACACTAGTACTCTCTCTATATATTTACAGTTTTATTTTGAATACATACACTCTGATCATCATCATCTCCCATCATGTGCTCAGCCACAAAGCGGACTCCGTCCACCGCCTCCTGGACATCAGCGGCCAAACTTGAGTTGCTTTTTTGCAGGAGGTCCTGGGTGGAGGTGAAGCCCCTGTAAAGGTAATCTGTAGGCTGCAAGTCCCCCTTCCTGTTTGTGTGGACGTGACCCATCGGTGAAGCAACATTTTTGTGCCCTGGGGTAGAGAAGGCAGAGTCAGGGGACAGGAGGGCCGATGAAGACAAAGTAAAACCTGGTTTAGCAACACCCAAAATGGCTCTCCTGGCTCGTAGACACCGCTGCTGTCGGAGTCTTTGACGTGCCGAGAAGTTGTGGGGGCGCCTCATGAAGAGCAAAGCAGGCAGTTTTACAAGAAATATCAACTTAACCCAGGAGGGCATGGTGTGGGTGCTTGGCGAGCGATGGTGCACATTGAGCACACACACACTGGTGATAATGGAGAAGGTCACCAGCACCATGGTGAACATCAGGTACTTCCCAATCAGGGGAACATCCAGGGATGTGGGAGGGACAATCTTTGAGATTAAAAGCAGGAAGACGGTAAGAGCCAAAAGGACCGAAATGCAAAGGGTCATTTTTTCTCCACAGTCTGAAGGTAAATAAAAGACCAGGATGGCCAGAGAGGTGATCAGAACACACGGGATGATGAGGTTTATGGTGTAGAAAAGAGGCTTCCTCTTGATGATGAAGTCATACGTGAGGTCCACGTAGGTGGCATCTATAGGGTTGACTGTTCGCCGGCCTGGCAAAGCCAGGATATCCCATTCCCCACTTGGGGTAAAATCATCCATACTGGCCACCTCAGACTTTAGGATCAGGTCAATCTCCGTGTGATCGTACGTCCACGAGCGAAACTTCAGGGTGCAGTTCTGCTGGTCGAAGGGGAAATGCTTGACTTCAATCTTACAGGCACTTTTATAGATTGCAGGAGGAAGCCAGTTAACGCTGCCATTAAAAAGAACAATGGCGTTGGTGAAGACAGTGACCTCATATGTTCCATCAGCGCTGCAAAAAGGAGAAAAAACTAAACACCAATTGACTTTTGAGGCATGTGTTGTCCATACTAACTGTTGGTCAATCAAACCAACATGAATACAGGAAAATCTGAGACTCATATCATATCCTGGACTACTAAACATTATAAAGATGATTTACTTAAAACATTTATAAACACTAAAAATGTCCTAAAATTAAAATATTACAAAAAATGCTTACTTGTTGTACAGCACAATATCTGGAAGCCATATGTGTCTGGATGGAATACGCAGCTTGTCGATACCTTCATACTTTGCAGGGTCCCATGATAATCTGTAATCAATCCAGTGCTGCGGAGACAGAGAGGATCTGGTCATCAAGTCTTGGTTCTGATTTCGCCACACTTCCAAAATACCAATTTATTTTTAATTACATGCCTCATTATCAGTGAAATATATTCAAAACACCATTACAGGAGTAGCTTGTTCCACATCGGAAGAGAAAGAACAGGCAGGGTTTAATTCAAGTTCAGGAGAAGGACATTTATGAAGACACAGGGTTGCGGGAGACAAAGGAAATGTGAGCTTTTGTCACACTTACCTGAGTTAGCCAAACATTTGTGGTCATTATCTGTTCTCTTTCATTCTGAAAAGACACATATTAGGAAAAAAAAGTTATTAAATGCAGCTGCTTGGTAAGCTAGTTAAAAAAGTAAAATGTGTTTATTCATCCCATTATGAAACTATTTAAGGTGGAGCAAGTTATGCTTTAAAATATACAATCTGCAGTTAGCATTGAGTTGCTTTGACGATAATGATAAACTTCCGGTATTTGTTTTTAAAACGAAAATTGAATGACCAAAATGTACACAGACCACTAATTCACCTCTGTTTGCCTTTTAATGTACCACCTCAAAAACATTTTCTTACACAGTTTTATGATTTTGCCAACTTAAGACTTTTTTCATTTATTACAACATAACATTTATATGTTGTATACATACATTACATATGTTCAAATTTTTAATAAAATTTCAAATTAAGGGAATTGTCTTTTGTCTTCTAAGTTGGAAGAATCTGCTGCCAGTTCCACCTTTTTTTTTTAGTGTATTTTGAAAATGGCAACAGACAAAATGCACCAAAAAAAGGCTTTAAGACCAGAAAATATTTGTTGATTTCATATTTCTGCAACAACATCCTCTACAGATAAAATGATGCCAAATGACACTTACACTGAAGGCTGTAATGTAAACTCGTAAAGTGAGGCTGTGAATGAGCTTCCTGTCTTGGTCTCAGCTGAAAGGAAGTCTCTGCTGTAAATCAAGTACCAAGCCTCTATTACTTGGGCTAAAAACAAGTTTATGGCCCCTTTTAATCCAGCCTGCTGAAGTTTCAATCTGGACATGACAAAGGCACAGATCACAGCTGACCAGATCTATTTTCCACGTCATCCATCCATTTAGAACCATGACCCTGAAGTAGAGGCTGCTTTGAAATTAATTACCCCCTCAAAGGTTTGCGGCTCCTTGGTCCTCCCCATCATCTCTTTCCTTCATCCTACCTTTTTTTTTAAGCTTGTTCATTAAAACACATTGTTACCTTCTCTGTACACATACACAGATGAACACATCCTGATTGTTGGGGTATTTGGTGTCTTACCACGCTGATGAGCTGTGCGAGGGACACTTGAATCTTTACGGTGACTCTCTCGGTTCTGTTCACAGCGGGCCGGATGAGCGGATTGTAACGGTCTTTTCCCAGCAACCAATTCATTAAACGCTCCTCTGAGTCAGCACTCAGGCTACCTGGTAACACAATAATGTTGAATAGTTATTATTTTCTTCTTTTTTTTTTTCTTTTACGAAGATTAACAAAAAATTCTGACGCTTCAGAAAAACAGCATATTTCAATTAATAGAACCTGTAATTTGAATATTGTAAAAGGTTCCAAATTATTTTCAAGTATATATTTAAGGAGAACTGGTGCATTTGTAACAACTGTAGTTAAAATAATCCACAGCACTTTTTAAATGATAATATGGAGCACAAAGCCTACCATCTCTAATAAATGATGCTGTGGGCTTGACTGAATCTGAAGACTGCTCCTATTCTCCTGGAGCAGAATAAATTGGACCACATTTTTTCATTTGCTTTACATGTAGAAGCCACATATCATGGAGAGGCTGAGTTAGTGAACTCATGGGTAACAATTCAATCAGGTGCAATTTGTTCTAATTGGACCAATGAAGAACAATGCCAATGTCAGTTTTATTTATGTTGCACATAAAGCTGATTAAAAACAAACAGGAAAAAACATCAATAAAATAAATTTAAATAAATCACTCATAAAACCAACAGGTCAACTAGGCTAAAAACAAGTGAACACAAAGAAACAATACAACATAAAAAAATCTAATGGAAATCAAACATAATGTGTAAAAAAAAATGTTTTCAGATGACTGTGTCAAACTCAAGGCCCACGAGTCAAATCCAGCCCTCGTTTAATATTTTATTCAGCCCCTAACTGTGAAACAGTTTTATGGTTTCTCTTTTTGTCACTGTATTTAGTGCATTATTTTCATGAAAGCGGCCCAACTTTCATCCATCCATTATCTTTTACTCGCTTTTTTTTTGTCAGGGTCATGGGGGTCACTGGTGCCCATATACAACAGTCACTGTGGGAGGGGCAGAGTACAACCTGGTCATGCTTTTGTTCAGTGGAAGAACTGGAGTAGCCAGAAAAAAACGCACACATGCATAGAGAGAACATGCTAACTCTGCCCAGAAAAGTCCTCAGATTCAATCCAGCAACCTTCTATGAAAGGCAACAACTCTACCAATGGTTCAAAGAATTGCTACTTTCACCATATTCATCTCTTCTGGACAGCTGTGTGGCTAAGAATCAAACTGTGTGTCATTATCAGCACCATGGACTCCTGTGGATTTGTATAATGTGTTGTAGCAACAGTCTAATCCCCCACCGGTCAGTACCATGCAGCCATGACTATCTAATTTTTCAGACACTTGGCTGAAGTCCCACCCAACGAGCCTTCAGTGGCACCGATCAACAGATGGTGTGTTGTCAAAATTTCCTGCAAAACAAACTCAAACAAGCTGTTTCTTCTCTCCCAGAGGTGAAGGTCATCTGCAGAACAATCGTTCCAGCTGCGAACAGAGTCTAATGAAAGTGTGCAGGTTGAATGTTCAGAACGAACGGGCCCGCTTGTAAGAGTCGAGCTGACATTACACTGATTGAGACAGAGAGGTCAGGCGTGTTAATACAGCGCTACGGTAAGCTGTTTCCCAACGAATAAGGTCATTCATACAGCACTCTGACAAAGCCATTACTCGATGAAAATGTTACCTGTTTGAAGTATAATAGGGTGAAAATGAATCCATACAGGATGAAACTTTTTATGTGAGTTTCTACAACACATCTTAATAAATGACAAAGGTTTCCTCTCCCGCTGTATTTTCTTCCATCCGGAAAACAGAAGCAAAGGCTGAGATAATTAGATGACCAGTGAAATACTGTTTTATTGATAAAACTCTACCATGAATAAAGCTGCTGTTTTTCTCCTTGAACTATGTAACACTAAATGTGTAAAATTTAAATATACATACTTTACCCCTCTGATTATATGAAATCTTATAGAATAGCTACTAAAAATAAATTATTATTTAATCTTCTGAAAAATAATTGGTAAATGCACTGACTTGTGTTAAGTCTACTTTGTTCAACCCACACAAGAACTTTCAACATCATCATTTAAGAACTTTTTAAGATCATAAATTATTTATATATGTCCAAAACTGTGTATGCCCCCCTCCTTTTTTTTTTTTATAAGATTTCTAAGTGCATAAATCAGTTTATTGTGTTAATATTATGACCTGACTCTGCAGAATTCATCCGTTTTTAACTTTAGAGTTAATGTTCTTCCTCGAAACCACTTTTAATCCCAGAAAAAAACAAAGTTCAACTTCAGAATTAACACAGTTTAGCACAGAATGAGAGAGAGAGAGAAAAAAAATATCCAACTTACAATGAATGAACGTGAGAAAGTATGCGAGGATGAGCGCAGTCCGACTCATTCTGACGGCACCATGTGGTCCTTCTCAGCTGTTTCCTGCTCCTCTCCTCGGACATCCCGGACTCTCGCTGTTCGGTAACTGCCCCAGCACCGAGCTGATCCTTGTGCTGCTCTCACCTCTTGGCTTGTTGGAATTCACCGAGACGCTTCTAGATCCTGACGGGACTCAGCAGCAGCAGCAGCAGCAGCAGCAGCAGCAGCAGCAGCAGCAGCAGCAGCAGCAGCCTCCACCCCCCTCTGTCCCGGAGCTCCTCACCCTCTGCTCCCTGTATGTCCCTGCAGCCGCTCTGAGACCCCCTACTGAGAGTTTATACAAGGAGCAGCTACTCCGGGTGATGACAATTAACTGGTTGCTTTTCTAAAAAAAAATGTTAAAAAAAAGGGTTATTTCATTGTTATTTGCACATGAATAACAATATTTGAGAGGAAGCATTTCAAGCATTTCATAATAATTTGAACAATACAGTCATCAGAAGCAAGATCTTCCCAGTAAAACTGCCTAAACATGCTGGTTTGACATATTTTTGGGGGGCTCATCTTGATTGTCTTTTGGTGGCTCCAGATCATTTCATTTGCTTCCTTCCCTCTGCTCACAGCATGTCCATAAATAATCTTCTGGTCCTGCATTGGGAGATTTAGTGACGTCAGGTTCAGTTAGGGCTGCAGCAGTGCAATCTTAGCATAGCAGATTTACAATCAGCTGGCTGCTTAAAGTGTCATTATACTGACCGGTAAAAAACCTGTATCAGGCATGAAGAGTTAGTCTCAAGGTCTGTCCTCGGGTTATAAATTTGAACCCAAATGACCTGTTTTTCATTGCAAGCAGATCAATATGAGCTGATCTGGTTTGGGCTCTCTGGTGTTTATCAGGTTGAAGTAGGACAACGTCCATTTTGGTCATTTGCAAAGTGATCATTTGAGCCATAAAATCAACAGACTTTTGATACTAGAGATGTCCAAGTAAAACATTTTAATCAGTTTATACAAAATTGACACATACGAAGATAACTTCTTACAGGATATTTGAAAAATAAGTCACCTGTTACTTTCTGTTCAATTAACACACATATTTAGTCTCAGCTCGTGGAACTTGGAATACATGGTCTGCATGGGGATGAGTCGACGTGCGCCAATCTGTGTGCCCAAGATTTTTCTGTGTGCCAAGGAAGTGTGATGGAAGAGAAATGGCTAATCAAAGAATTGCTGCTGTTGCAGTACCATGTTGCACCACTGCAATCCCACCCTATGGGGGATATATATCAAGAAGGCAGCTCATTACCTGAAGTGCTTGGCTCCTCTATCAGAGTCTCAGACTCATGTGAAGATATTGATCACAGACCATCCCGTCACCTGCAGGAGAGATCAGCTCATCTCTCTAGATCACACGGTATATTCAAGAATTATTTAGCTTTGTTCAGTCTGTGTCCGCATTTGTGTAAGCCAAGAGTGCATCAACTTTTAGATAGTAAAGAGCCCCAAAAAGTAGGAACTAAACTCAATTATTTGCTTTACGAGCAATTTTACTTTTTACTTTCCAATTAAGACCCAAAACTCATGACGATCTTGTAAAAAAGTAATGCAGATACTGACCCCAACAAGTGAAAATACAGTAACAAATCACCTAGCTGCAAAAGTAAAACAAAATGTACGCTTCTTATTTTAACTTCTTAAAAAATATCCTTACTTTAAACAACAACATGAAAAAACAACATGCCCCTTGTACATGATTGACGGTTCTGTTTAATTCAAATAAATAAAAACATTTCTCTCACATTTTAGTTTCAAATTAAGTGCTACAACCTAAAGGATAGAGTCCTAAAGTTATTGTGATTTGTGGCACATTTTCATTATGACAAACACTTGAGTTCATTTGGTTTCAAAGATTCCATTTGAACACTTTTTCAAAATCTATTTATGCCTAAATGCAAGTCATAAATTTGCAAGCACCAATATGTTTATAGAGGAGTGCTTTTACTTTGAAGTACTGCCCCCAAGAAAGTAATAAATAAAAGGCAATTTCACAGAGATTGAAGTTGCAATTTGGACCGAAGCCTCAGTCTGAGGCATAATATTACTATACCATCAACTAATATTTCTACACTGGGGGCTCTTTGATGGTTTGTGGTGTCAGTCAAATCTGACTGGCAGGAATTCTGTCTTCTGCTGTGTAACTTCAGACCATTCACAACAATGCCATTTTGGTATCAGTATTATAGTTTTTGTTCTCTTTTACATAACACCTGTCTGTTTTGAAAATAATTAAGAACAATAATTTGTCAACTTTGAAATTTAAATATGCTCTGCTGTGGCATTCACACAAAATTGTTAAAAATAATTGTGGGACTGCAGTCCTTTCTATGGGCTTGACTCAGACTGACACAACATGGGCTCAGAGTTTTCCACTGGGTGATCCCACCTGCTTCAGCAGCTTGGTTCTTAGGACCTACTTGGCCAAGGTTCTAAGCGTGGCGAGTCAAGCGAAGATTTGTATTCAGCAAACTGCAGGTTATTAATTGGCCAGAGAACGCCAATCAAGTGTTATGATCTGTGTCTGTGTTTATGTTTTATTTTAGTTTTCTGTCTTTTTCCTCTCTGTTTCTTCCCCCTGCCTGTCTTGCTCCAGCACTGCCCACTCTCACCTGTTCCTCATGTTTCTTTCCCAGGTGTTTCTTATTTTCTCTCATTAGTTAACCTTTATATTCTGTGTCCTGTGTTCATTGTGCTGTCCCCCAAAAAGGGGTAAGCAGCAGTGCCTGTTTTGATGTGTTCATGTACCTCCAGCCTTGACCAAGCCAAGTGTTTTTTGAGCTGCCTGTCAGCCTTCTTGTTTTAAATTAAAGACCTTGTTTTTTTTGTTCTTTGAACCTGCCTGTGCCCTGGGTTTTTTCCTGCCACACATTCTTGACATCATGACAGCCTCTCCTTCACAACAAACGCACCGGTTTCAAACCTTGCAATTGCAGCGTTCTTTTTTTCATTTCAATAAAATGGCAACATGTAAACCAACATCATGGTACTACAAGGAGATGCAGAAATTTCCTCGCTTTTTGTCTGAAGACAGATTTCAGGGAAAGCTAGACTAAGATGGACGTGATTCATATGTGGAGAAATGGTGGCCTTGACTTGGCCATAAATCTATGTGTAAAAATTACTACTTTTTTCACCTATTTACTCACTGGTGGTAAGCTATTTTAAACTAATGCCACTGTCAAGCAGTCTTGCCATGATGATCAGGCCCACAAACGATACCAAGTGGAGTCAAAGCAAATCGTAGTGAGACTTGAAAATGGGAAAACGGCATAAGGTCCATCCATCCACTGTCCAGAGAAGACTGAACTTTCAAAATGGGGAAACAAAAAGACCAGGGATTCACAAAAACACAAGAACTAGTGTGTTATATATTGTAGCATACACTCTGAACTGATGATCTAAAAGTTTTAATATTTGGCCAAAGCATAATTTGTTCATTGAAGGACTGGAGAGTACAATCTGTAAGCAACAATGGAGTTTCATTGCAAGTTTGGGGCTTACTTTTTCAAATGAAGTTGATGTTGGTAATTAAACTTCACATGTGCCTTGTGGCTAGATGTTTTCCTCTCTAAGGAAATTAGCAAATGAACAGTTATTAAAAAAGAGAAAAGAAATGGGGGAGAAAAAGCAACACATTGAGTTCAAGCTGATCTGAGCAGTCCACGTCTGTTACATTAACCGGAGTAGTCGGTAATGAATAGCCTCCAGGGTGAACAGATTAAATGTTCATTAATGTATTCTGCTTCTGCGCGATAGACAGGAAGGTGAGACCACTACTGACTTCCGTGTCCCACAAGTCATACAGCAGGAGTAAAGAAGACAGATGACTTCCTGTGACGCCTGCATGTGGAACAAGGCTAAATGTGACCCCCTCTGAATGCACTCCGCAGGGCCATTTTTTACAGCTCACGGAGAGGTATTAAACCTCACCTGTCTTCAGGAGCACGTCTACAAATCCCGAATAAATCGATTGGTCTCTAGGTCATCTCAGATCTTCCGTCCAGCTCCCTAGAGGTCTGATTTAGAGGTGGCCTTCTGCTGATGTCCACAGTCAAGGAATTTGTCTGCTTTTTTTTTTTTGCCATAAAAGCTTTCTCTGGAGCAAACTGAAAGGCATGCAAAATTGTATGTCAAAGATTATTTACTGAGAGGGTTACAGACCAGGGGAACAATAATAAAATTTCTGTCCTTTTACATGGTGTTAAAACAAAATAAATTATATCTTTTTAGCGTTCCAAAGATAGAAACCAAATTAAACGAAGGAATTTAAAAATGGAGACGACCCAGAGGAAGACCCAGGACACGCTGGAGGGACTATGTTTCTCAGCTGGCCTGGGAACACCTTGGGATTCCCCCAGACGAGCTGGCCCAAGTGGCTAGGGAGAGGGAAGGTTTGGTATCTCTGATTAGGTTGCTGCACCCGCGACCCGACCCTGGATAAGCGGAAGAAAACGGACGAATTATTTTAAAAAAATAAAAAATTGACAGGGTCCTACACTTGAAACCTATTGATGTTTATTTTTGTGTTAAAAAGCCACAAAACTGATCTCATTTGTCACTGTAAGGTGAGGTCATTTTAATGGACACAGTTTACGGACATGTCTTCCTACACATGCAGCTGACGGAAATCAATTCAACTTTAGATGAGATTTTAATGTGCTTTGATATGTGTGTCTAAAAGCTCCTAAACAAGAGTCCAGACAAAGCAAAGCCAAGTGAATTGTGTCAATCTGAGGCTCTAATTTTACTTCCTTTATTGTGATTGTGAGTATCGTAAACACAATATTGAAAAATTCAACATCGCTGTCAAGTTTAAATTACACTGTCGGTTATATACAATAATGCAGTTATTTGTAAATGCAGTAGTGTAACACTTTCTGCTGGAATACAAATTGACGATGATGTAAAAGTTCATGATGTAATGTTTGCTATGGTGTCTCTTTATAAGAAAGAACTCATGAAAAATGTTTAAAGGCTATGTGTATTTGAGTATTCTTCTATGTGTGGCTCAGCCTGCTGATTTTGAAAGTAAAGTTTCTTCTGTGCCAAAGATATTATAGCATGAAAAATCTTAATGCAAAATTGAATTCCCTGAACTCATTTGTGTTGAACAGGAAGAACCAGAGACACTGGATCTGGCTGGACATAATTATGATGAAGGAGGATTGACAGTGCAACTCTGGTGCTATGGACCTTGGAAGCCGAAGCCCCCTCGTGGGGCTCATATGGGGTCAGAGCTGGGCAGATTAAATCAATGCCTTTCAGTGCTGCACATGGAAATGACCCACATGGGCCTGACCAGGATTGTATGATGGGGTCTATGCACCACCACAGGAGCTGTTATCAATGATGGAGCTCAGTCTCATGTAAAAATGTGGTTCATTATTTCAAGATGATTAAAAACAGAAAACCAGATTCGCAATTCTTTAAGCAGTAATGGTAGAAATTCTTTATTTTGAATGAAAAAATATTTAGACTGAGCAAAGAAAATCATATATTTTTTCAGGGGGGTTTCAAGTGACTGAAAGCTCAATCTATGTAACCTTATAATCCTGGTCACCAGAAAACACACACAGCTAAAGTAATGAGCACTACCTGCAAACTTAATTACAGAATGAACAGTTGTGTGATTGATTTTACAGACCTGTGCACAACCCGAGGCTTGATGGTATAACTGTATCCTTTTAGCCGTTACTCAGTGGTGATGTTGGGTGAATGACGTCTGTACATTTGGCCAAGATTTTATCTCTGTGATTCGATTTGATTACTGTTACGATCAAACTAACTCTCCAAAGAGAAAGACTCAGAGTATTAAGCCTCCCATCAAAAGGCCACCCATAGTACCTCAGAGACCATAAAGATCCATGTGATCCAAAGATGGTGAAGTGACTGATTGCAGCATGGCGGTCCTGACTTGCTGCTAATGATGCAGGGCAGAGATAATCAGCTAACCACTGGCATCACGGCTGGTAGTTGCTCCACAATAAGTGAAACAGATTGGATATGAAGCTGCATTTTCCCACATGGAAATTCAACCATCCATCAATTAGCTGAAAGCAAACAGCCTCAGGTGGAAGAAGATGGTTTGTTATTGATGGAGGAGCTCTTAAGTGTCCCAGCACAGATGCTTTCCATCATGTGTTTCTCTTGCATATTGCATTGGGTACAGAAATTACGAAAGCCATTTTTGTCAAAGTTGAAATACAGTGCAAAGAAGAAAACAATCAACCTAAGAAATCATAACAACAAAGTATAAAATATTTGTTGCACTTTCTTTGTGAAAACATAAAAAGAAAATGCTGGTGGATTGGGGTCCTGTATTTTGACCCAGAACAGTCATTCATGAATAAATCTCAATACATTCACATTAGGAAACAAACATTTTTGCAACTTTAGATAAAAGCTGCATGACAGAACGCAATAAGCTAAATTTTCTCGTTAGTAACCAGGCAACCTGCATCTCCAAAGTTTAAAAAACTGGTTTGCTCAGAACACATGAATTTCATGTGTCAAGCTGGAATTTATGGTATTTTGGTTTAATGATGTACAAAACCATAAATGGCCAAAACACTGGCATCAAATCTAAAAAAAAACTAAAAATCTTATGTGGTAGACATCTATTTTTTAAAGACAAGAGGCCACAGAGCTGATAGAAACCAATAATAACCTACATTCACTGAAGGTCTACACAAAAATAGATTGCATTTTATGTCCTTAGACAATAATTCAACGTTTGAGACATCTAATGTGATTTGGAAATGTTTCAAGCTATTAACAAGCTGCTGTGTTGCATTGGTTTTCTTTCCATTGTCTAAAATCAGGGCATTTAATTGATATTTGACACTAAAGAGATCTGATTGAGAAATTGTGCTGCTTCGAAATGTGATTGATGACTTTTTCATTCCTAGCTTAATGATCAGATTCTGTTCAAGTGCCTGTGATGGGTTTTAAACCACAGAAGAAGATTGGGGCAACGTCCTTGGCTTGATTAGATCTATGCTTTCATAAAAATGTTGAAATGAATCATGTCATGTTGCATTTACAATCTTGCAGTAGGACATAATGGACGACAGATGATTTTCAGGCTATTTAATTGAGATTTTGTCAAAAAATATTTTAAATACAGAGCTTTTTGTGCTTTCTTAATGAATTCATATGTTCATAAAGCCAACTGCAGTACTGTTTAACGAATCTTACAAAAAAAGTGTCGTCAGACCAAATGTAAGCTCACATGCTGTTATCTTTACCCTGGTGATCACTACAGAGGTTACTGACTGGCCCACTGTTAGAGGCAAAATGGATGTGTCACAGCTTCTAGGGGCCCAGATGGTCTGTTTCTTCCCTTGCAATCCTCTCTTTCTTGAAGTTGCCACTGTGATCAGAATCTTTGTGGAAAAATGTTATCTGCCTCATGCAGCTTCCCAGCACAGACACCATATGTCGCCACTATTTTTTTTTTCTTTTCTCATTTTATGACATCTCTGATTCTCTGCACCCTGCCGAAATCCCAGGACAAACCAGAACAAGCAAAACAGATATTGCTGCTCAGTTACACTCAATAAATCCAATCTACAATTGTTTCAATTAATGTATTGTAGAAGGAAAAAATGCGATGTTCAAAGTGGTTCAAATAAATGCAGGAATTCTAAAAAACTTTATTCTCCTCTTTGACTCTTATCAGGTACAGCAGCACACAGCACAGCACAGGCCTCTTTGTAAGACTTTGAGATAAGAACCCAAACAAAGCAGCTCAGTCTGTCCAGGCTGGATCTGAACAGAGACTCTAACAACTTCTCAAAACACTTCTAAACGTCAACATTATCACCTCTTCAGTCTCTTCCTGGTTACAACCCCTGAAGGTGGTAACTTTTATGTCAGACGTAGAACGTAACTCATTTTTGTTTATACAGACAGAAAAAACACTGATATCACACACACCAACTCTGTCTGTTTTAAACTTACTGCTGCAATGATCAGAAAGTGTAAAATATAAAACCGCATCAAACATTCAGTTAACCTGTTAAGCCTGATGGGCCCTATACAGGGCCCAAAGGAGAACTGAAGGAGATAGTACTTCTAAAACCCTGTGGGCTTAAAAAATTTCCTTCAGTATAGTTAGGATTACAAAAGGATTTTTAAAAACCTGGGTGCAACAGTGCTTGTACAGGATTCTATTTATTATAAATAATTGAATAAAAGCCTTTGCACATTTCCTCTCTGAGTGTTAAATCTTGACACCTGTGCTCAAGAGTAAGTTGCCAAGTTCAGCACTCTACTCTTGTACTTGTACTCATTGTTTGCTTCAAAACGATAAAATGAACAAGTGACAATGAAATAAACTAAGCAGGTAATGCCAAAAATGGCCCCGATAAAAGGAAAGACAACCAAGATTTGGGTAACAAATGACTCAGATGCAAATATACTTAGTACAAAAAGTAAGGAAATTTGTGTTTCTTTGTTGCAACAATGTTTCTTGGTAATAAATCTTATACCACTGGAAAGACTGTTAATTTCCCTTTTAAATAGTGCCACATTTATAAGGAACATGCATTTGTGGGATGAGCAGTAAAGCTGAGTATTGGTTTTGCACATGAAAGATTTGCCAAATCTTCTTTGCCAAACACTTTATTTTACTTTTGCTTTTGACTCTTGTTTTGAGCCACTGGTATTCCCAGGTAAGTTCAGAATGGCGAAAAGAAGAAAATGTGTCACATACTCCAGTTAAATGGTTGGCCAAGACATATACATTTGGTTGGACATGAGAAAAGAAAAATAAATAGTTGTATGGCAAATATAAAGAGATTATTTTTTTAATGTTTCTTCAATTTTAATCTGCACGTAAATCAGAAATTCTGAAATGATTTCATTCATGTGCATGTTGAAGTAGAAGTATGTTTTGGTACTTGGTCCAGACTGAGTAAGTGCTGTTTTCTTCTTGCCTGTGCCATCCATTTCAGACTCGTTGCTCGAGGCCAGGCAGGCTATGATTTAGTTGATATGTTTCCTCTTAGCTAATTGGTTTAGGCTGCATGGGTCTTGCTCCCCTCATGTTGGGCCTGTCAGGACCCCTCACTGGGGCACTGTAAACTCTGCCTGCATTAGGATGGATAGATTGGCAGTGGTGCACACATTTACGAGACCCTCTTTCCACCAGCCCAGTTTCCTTGCTGCCAGAGCAGCAGTGGCCCAGAAAGTAAATAGACTCTGGCTTGAATGCAATTAGGCAGCAGTTTACTTGGTTAGTGCATGAGAGGAACAACAGATCCCACTGATGCTCTGCAGATAACCCTTATCCATTTACACTGGCACAACACACTGTACTTGTCCATTACACAAAGATATGCATGACTTTATAAAACCTAAAGAAAGAAGCAGTATTTTATTTGCATCTTTTCATAGTGTAACAATGGTCTTGTATAGGTTGTTTCTACTGAGTGCACATTACATTTACTTGTACAGGTTTCTTTTGACGTCTCCTTCAAATTTGCTTCCATCAGTACCTTCAACTTATCTTTTAGATAAAGTGCTCTGATAGATCTGCTGATGCCCCTGCACCTCAAGGTGACATTGATTCCTTATTCAGTTCTATTAGAGAGTAATGTCCCTCAGAGGGCCGATTAGAGAGACACTTAACCGACCATGACCTGTGGAAATGACTAGTCCATTCATAATTCATTCACAATGTATTTGTGTTTTGGAAGAGTTTTGTGTAAAAAAAGCATGGGGACAGTTTCACTCAAAAACTATTTACCTAAACTGTGAGAAACTAAATTTTCCTTCATGTTATTTCCTGAAGTGAAAAATAATGGGCTGAAAAAAATCTGTGAGGGTATGTGATCCGTCTTCAACTCTGACTGAAGTGGAAATCTGTATTTCACAGAAGTAAAGCGACTTAAACTTTGCAGTTAAAAAAATGTATTCAGCTTAATGCATTATTACCTGTTTCTTGTTGTCTACGTTTTTTAGTGGTTGTATTTTGTTTTTTGGCATTTTGGGGAAAACTCCTCATGGTCTCTTGAGAAAGTAATTAATTTGCAGTTTCAGGGCAACACCTGCCATGGTACTAGAAACAAGTGTAGAGAGGTCTGTACGTAGATCCTGCTACAACTTAATATTTCTGCTGCTAGCACTTTATGTCACAGGTGTCACACTAATGTTTTTAAATAATTGTATGCTGCTTTAAAGCCAGCATTGACTCACATTTCCCTTAATGCAATGTTAATTATTTTACCTGCAAAAAGATGACATCCCATCATTATAGGTGGAGGTGAACATGCAGGCTCAAAAGTAGCCAGCAACATTTTGTGTAAAATCTCCATTTCACTGCACAGCTACTTTTCCCGTGGCCCAGTTGTACCAGAAAGTGGGAATTTCTCATTTACAAGTCTAAATATAAACTGAAACACCCCTCTAATGGGAATTCCTTGTCAAAAAGTATGAGTGTTTACCACTCACCACAACTCAACAGTGAGTTAAAAGGAACATATGCAAAATCCACTTTTTTAGCCATTAAATACATTTTGTTGTTTACTTAGTACTATGTTGTGTACTTACTTACTATAAGAGCAGACATTTTTAATTTAGTCTCTCCCGGTGCTGCATAGATATCTTTTTATATTGTGCTTGGTTATTTTTCAAGCTGTTCAGTTTTCTCCATTTTTTAATGTTTTTTGAACTATTATTACGTCACAGTATTTGCGACAGAATTCCTAAATAATGTCGGAAATTACCAACTACATATTTGTCATCTTCATCCTCTTCTGACTCTGGGTCCTTCTCTGGCTCCAACATGTAAGGATGGATGGACACGTCTTTTGTTGTTGAGATTTGCTATATAATCGTAAACCCCTCTATTAAACTACAATGAACCGCTCTTAAAGGGGCGGGGTGTGAAGAGCTTTGTTTGGATTTAAAATGAGAAGTGGTGAAAGAGGGGTTTGTGGAGTTACAATAGGGAAGAATTCATTCCAAAGCATTGCAGTTCCACTATAGATGCCAACCAAATGATTTAAATCTGAAAAACGATATTTTACTTTTAATAGTATTTCTGTATTATTTATATCACATTTAGTCAGTCGTACACATAGTACTTTTCAAGGTTTATAAGAGGACATTTTAAAACACTGCTTCTATGCATGAAATACCACATAGAGGTTAGATATTGTTTGTTAGCTGTGCTCAGCCATAGCAATGAAATGTTGAAGTTAATTACAACTAGCCCTTTGAGGGCAAATATTATGCTTATGTGGCCTTTAGGAAAAATGAGTTTCACACCCCTGCTTTATAAGACGTACGTACTTAGGTTTTAATAAATTAGGTTATTTCTCAACAAGACATGCAACATGGTAGACAACAGATTAATTTACATAATTTACATTTACATGTCCAGTCTTGTCAGAGTTGATGTGCAGCACATGGCTACGCTTAAAATTAAAATTAAAATTTCCACCAACAATCTTTCAGTTGCAGCTGTTGTCAAATCTGAGAAAGAAAAAAAAATTTTTAGAAAGGCCTAAAGAAATGGGTTGAGTTACTTATAGGAAAAATTAGAGGTGACAGAATGCTTTATGGTGTTGAGCTGCTTCAAAATGTTTCGGGATAACATATTTAGTTACAAAAGGAATTGCTTCTGAGTGGATAGCTTGCTTATTCCAAGAGCTCAAACAATATTCACAAACTCATAATGTTAACATTTTACTTCATGTTTTGTCAAATTGTTATTCATATCTTGTAACGAACTGGAGACCTGTTCAAAGAATATTTCACCTTTTCCCTGATACTAAAGCAAGTTGAATGGACATTATTATCATCCGTTTCTCCTTTGTTTAGGTCCAAATTCTGGGTTCTGGATTTAAACCTCCCTCTGTGCTTCTCTTCATGTGCTTGCTGTCCTCCAGAGGTTTATAGTAAATATATTTTCCTTCCCTAGTGAGGATGGCACTGTCTCCTCTGACAAACAGCCCTGCTTATATTTGGTGAATCAGCAGTAGAAGCATGAGGAATGGTTTCAGTGATCCACTGCTGAACATCTAAGCGCCTCTGAATATCCACAACACATTAGTTAAACTTGATGCAAATGCTTGTTTTTAGTGATGATTAAAAAGAAATCCGGATAAAGGTGGATTCAAAATGTTTATATATTAAAAGGCAACAAAAGTGTAATGACTTTGGAAACTGTCGCATGATAAAATTATGCTTATTTTCAACCTAAAAGCAGTTTTAGGTCCGCCTGAGAAATTTAGGGTTCCCTCCACCCTTGCTGCCCTTTTCAGCATCAATGCTGGTGTTGTACATGAAGAAATAATAAAGGCCATAAACGAAAGGAGATGATTTGTTCTTCCCGTCTGGGACAAGATGAGGTGACAACACAGGGTTTTAATTAACTTTTCATTTTGTACAGATGGAAGACAGAAGAGTTGGATAAATCACAGAAGACAAGAGCAATCTGCTCCTTTATTAGCGCCCACTTTGACAAACCACGCTGCTCAATCATAAAACTATGCAATCAGGATTCAAGCACAGATATTTGTTTCACTTTGTTCTGACTCATGATAACTTTTGTTTGTCTTTGGTGCTGCTTACGATTTGCTCAGCCTAAATTGAATAAAATGCTCTCAGCCTCAGATTTATTAGTCAGATTTTCTTTTTTTATTTGCCCATCTCAATTTAGATGTCATATTCATGAGGTAATTAAAAGTTGTGTTGTCTGTGTAACAACAAACTTTCCTTTGGCACTCACTAGCTCACCTGTGACTAACACAAAAGTGCATTTTATTAACGTAGACATGTGAAGCTCTTAACGTCAGATGTAACATGTTTAACAGGATAAATTCATTGTAAATGGGATAATGTTACACAAAGTAAATGTAGGAGTGCCCTCAACATTTTTATGCCATTCAAAAGGCTTGAGTTTGTCTCAAAATTGACCAAATATTTCTGCACATTAGTTTTAATGTTTAAATTATCAGAAAAGCCCTATGACTTAACCTTAACATACATTTTAACACAAACCACTTGGCACACTGAATTCTGATCCCCTTTACATTTCTGTATGATGGGTGTCAAGAACAAAATGTACCGCTCACGTCCATAAGGATTGTGTTGTGTTTGTTTTATACACAGTATGGAATGTCAGTTACCTCCCCCTCCTTGTGTTGATTAAACAGCACCCCTCCACCGCTGCCGGTCCAAAACCTCCAAAATGAATCATTATGTTTGCTCAACTGGAACTTTGACCTTTCCAGAGGAACCATTACGTTAACACAATCCCTGAACTCTCTGCTCACTCTAATACATTAGTTTGATTATGAGACTTTATTACCATCACAAACAATATTCTACACAGTACCTTTGCTGGTTTACAGCCACACTGCAGATGCAGAAACATATGGACAGCAGCTGGCTTTAGAAAGCAGGGACATAGGCCTGATCACGAGGTTTGTGTCGGCAGCTGTGGGTCCACATATTTAACTCAGTAGCTTGGACAAGAGGATCAACGACGATTTCATATATAGGCCTTTTAAGATATCACATCAGTAGGTTATTTCTTAACAAGGCGATTTCATCATGCAACATATGGTAGACAACAGATTTGTTTACATAAATGTGCTTAGTCTTGTCAGAGTTGCTACAAGTGTGTGATGTGCAGCACATGGCTATGTTTAAAATTATGCTTTCAATTTCCACCAACAATCTTTGAGTTGCTTCTGTTGTCAAATAAAAAAAACAAAAAACAAAAAAACAAAAACAAACAAAAAAAAATTAGAGGTGACAGAATTGCACTGTTCTGAGCTGTTTCAAAATATTTTGGGATAAAATTTTTAGTCACAAAAGGAGTGTGTATCTTGCTTCTGAAATGTACCTAGTTTGATTTAAATGCATTTAAGGAATAGAAAGCTCTTCTGGCATGGAACCTGAAAATCTAAAACATTAGTTAACTGAAAATTTAATTGTGATAAAACAACTTCCTTTTGCATAGACAGATAATCTAGTTACAACAATTCAGTTTGTTAGATTATATAATAATTATCAAAATCATGCCTATGGACACATTCCAAGAACTCACAACTGTGGGCTTTCAATAAAAATGTACTCCTATGGCAAACTTGTTCTTTCCACTATTGAGTCAATACTACCCTCTAGTGGTTTTCACGTAGTATTACATATACTTATAATAATAATCATCATCATAATATTTCCAAAGCGCCTTTCAGGACAAAACTACTTGTTCACAGTCTTGTGTACTCTTGTAATTACTTGTAGCTGTACTAAACATAAAACCATTATCTTAGGTCCAAATGTTTAAATTGCACTATGATCTGTTATATTTTAGTGACTAGGCAAACAAGCATACATTGAAATGTCAGTAACATGTTAAAATGTTTCAGAATATCCGCTGGTGCAAACAGATCTCCAACATAAAAAAAAAATCATAATATTAATTAATACATACATACATACATACATACATACATACATACATACATACATACATACATACATACATACATACATACATA
>JARVJO010000164.1:15107221-15125567 GCA_031762555.1 Cynodonichthys magdalenae | reverse complement strand
ATTATTAAATTAGTCATCGATTATTTTAATAATCGATTAGTCGTCGATTAATCGACTAATCGTAGCAGCCCTAGTGTGAATGTAGCCGTAGTAATGTCTTGAGTTGTTTTGCTGTTTCTGCTGTGTTTTTCTGTGCATGAGCTTCAGTTTTTAAAACCTGCTCTTTTGGGTTTTCTGGTTGCAGGGTTGGAGCAGTGCCTATTCCATTGAGTCTGTCATCATGCAGATCAATGCCACTTTAGTCAAAGGAAAAGCCAGAGTGCAGTTTGGAGCCAATAAAGTAAGTGAAGATGTTCGTTTTTTTTAAGGTTGTGATAATATGTTGGTTTAGTTCTTTAACACAAGCACAGTTTCTCTTGTATTTCTCTGAAATATCTCTGTCTAATTGCATGTTCTCAGCATTTTATTTTGTCCATTCTGTCTCATTTGTATGTTTTATTCTTCACTAAAGCAGAAAAGGTTTGTGTACTTCAGGTTGTACAGCAGTAATAGTTATTTGTTTATTATTGTTATTATTTTATTATACAACATTCAGTTATTTAGTGTGCACCTTTAGGTGGGGGGATCTCGTCGACTTCAGCCTTAACAACATCCCTTCAAGTGACCTTTGTTCAAATCCAGAGCCTTTTGTTGGCCTCGCCCTTTTCTACTGCAGGAACAAATGTAACAAAAAAAGCCTTCAACTACCAGGACCAGTTCTGGTTAAAATTTTGTCCTGCAGAAGCCTGGGCTTAGTTTTGGGTCAAAAATAAAGAAACTCATGTAAAGTACTTTTTAAAATACATTTAGTAAAGTCGGTTTTAATGGTCATAACAAATATATAAATCACTGCAATATAGTTTTGTTTAAAATTATTTGTGTGAATTTGAACTTTAAGAACTAAAAGACCAATTTCCTGCTTTCATTCTAACCCACTTCTGTAAAGCACACCCTGAAGTTGTATATGTATATATTTTTATTTTCAATGCAGAATCAGTACAATCTTGCCAGAGCACAGCAGTCCTACAAATCCCTGGTTCAGATTCATGAAAAGAACGGTGAGTGTCTCTGTCTCCACTTCTTGCAGAGTTTGTTTGCTGAAGCCAAAATCCTCTGATCTGTTAGAGCTGATTCATATTGGTTATTCATCTAATAACCATGTTACCATTAAAGTGTATAGTCCATTGGATTACACTGTTGACTTGTCTATCAGGTAGAAATGTTTTAGGTAAACAGAAAGAATTTGGATCCCAGCAACACAAACTGTGTAGTTCAAAAATAGTCCAAATTCTTTAACATTTACTCTATTTTGAACTCAAACAGCCTGGGGTCAAATTCTTACTTACTTATTAGACAAACTAAAATATACAGTAATGTTTTTTCTCATTATTGTGAGTTCATTGTGAATTTTCTGCTTTTCTTTTTAGGTTGGTACACACCCCCTAAAGAGGATGGCTAATACAGACTGTTGCCTTTCCTGCCCTGGGACCACATGTCTTAGATATTTTTTTTCTGTTTCTTTTTTGTGACCAATATCATTTTTAGCCTGCAAGTAATATTGTTCTTTGCGTGACCGTTTGAACTTCAAACCAATTTCCTCATTTAATGATCACCCAAAACCCACCCAGATTCAGATATACCCTCATCTCCACCTACAAAAGGACACTGCTGCTACCTGCAATGTTGTCCTCTCTTCAGAAACTCATCTCTTCGTTTTTCTGTTTGTTTGGAGAAGTTTTTTTTTAAATTTTTTTATTGTCATCCCATGCCTCATGAATTTGGCAAACACAAACATCCTTCAACTTCACGCTTTTGGTTTTTGGCATCAAGCATGTCAAAAGTTACTTGCCGGCTTAGCGTTGAAAGGTGCAGCATGACTTCTGAGCCTGGATGGCTTTTACACCTCTTATCTTTTTTTGGACGGACCGAGGAGGGGAGGACAATGATGAGGAATTTTTTTGCAGGCTGGTTGGGATGGGTCGTTAAGAAGAACAGCGCGTTTTTCAGACTTTGAGAGAAAAACCCTCACCGCCACCTTCGTCCTCATCATCCCAACCAGCAGCAGCAGGGCAACTCTCCGCAGGAGAGGTTTGGCGTGGGACTCGTCTGGCAGCATAACAAACATGATCAGGCAAAGCAGGGGCATGTTTGGATTGGATCACACTGTAATGTAACTGATTTTAACTCAACTGTAAACATGTAAATTTGTATTTCTGCTAAAGGACTTGTTTATAATGTAACCTTGTGTAGGTCTTTGGCTGGGCAGAGACTGTAATACTATATACATTTATTAATTGCAGGGGCACTGCATCTTAGGACCCATTTGAGAAAAAAAATCCGATGCTTTTGAAGTATCAGAAGGAAACAAAAGTCCACCATGTTCTTGTGTAAACTTAATGACTACTGCAGTTACGTTTTGAATTTTGTTGACCTCTAATCCTTGTTTTTCCTTTGGGCAACCATGACAATTCCACCCCTCCTTCATTTGATGGCTTCATAACAATGATGTCATCTGTTCGTAGCGTACCAAAGGTTTGGACATTCATATCACTCAAACTAGCTGAACCTCAGGAAGGCTATGCAGCATGGACACATTCTTATGGAGTTTCTGTTGAAATGAAAATTGTTATAACAGCTTCGTTATCTCCTGCTTGGTTCCTAAAGCCATTTCACTTTTCTGACTATACTAGTTTAGCTGTCTTTGGGGGAGGTGGGGAATTGACTCCTTTTTGACCTCATGGCTGTTTTTTTTGTTTTGTTTTGTTTTTTTACAACGACAAAAAAAAAAGCAGCGTTACAGATTCACAGCAATAGTTTCCTCTGTATACCATTTAGCTTCACACCTGGGGAAAACTACACCTGGAGTTTGTTGTGTTTCCAGAATTATTTGTTCAGGTTTAATAAATATTTGTTCCGATTTGCCACAGGAAAAAAAAAAAAAACAAACCAACTCATCCCATTACCACTTCTCTAGTTACTATTCATGACCACTCTCAGCACAGCTGTATACCCCACAGTGTGCCATGGCTTTGATGTAATGTGAATAATCTGCAGAAAACTGCGTGGAGCATTCCAATTAATGCAGCTACACATTTGTGAGTGTTTCGTTGTGTGCTTACTCGCATTGGTTTAAGTATATTGTCCTGATAACCAGAGTTACAAGGCTTAGTTATTCCATTTCACACAGTTTTTTAAAATTTTGGGGTTTCTCGCCTCAGACGGTTGGAAGTTTCATACTCAGCACATCTGGCATTTGCTTGGAGAATATGACCAAAAAAAAAAATCGTATTTGTTTTTATACAGTAATCTACAGATCATAGGCATGGTTGTTAGCTGTTGTACTGTGCGTTTGTATCGTACCGATCACTCCTCCCCACCATTTTGGTCAAATTTTTTCTCCCCACCGTTGCATTTTTTTGGACAAGCAAACTCAGGAATACATAAGTGCACGCTCAACTTTGCAAAACATTGCTTCAGTCCTGCACAAATGGCAAGATTGAATGTCTCAACTTTTATTTTATTTTTGCCCCTCTTCCAGATTTTTAACAATGCCCTTGTTTCCCCTGTAGGCATTGTAATGTTGCATTCCACATTTTCTTATGAAGGCTAAAGATTTTTAATCAAGTGGTTTTGAATGGTCCATTAAAGTGAGCGGAGATGGCTCCAACCCTCAGAAATATGCTGCGCTTGTCGATGAGGTGTTCAGAGCACACGTACCCTTTCTCTTTGACATTGCTGTGTTTAGCATGTCAACATGGTAATGAGTATTTTCTTTTTCTTTCTTTTTTTTTTTATTTGGTTCTCCCCACAGCGTTGCGGACGACAGAGTGGCTTCATTGGATGATTAGAAAACGTAGATGCTTCCCATCTTTTCATGACTTGTTTAACTTGTGGTTTCCCAGAGCATCATCAGTGCGCAGGTCATACATGTTATCTTGCCTCCTTGGACCTTTTTTTAAAAGATGACTCCCAAGAAAAGCAGCAGCAGCTGAGGTTTGTGTGCCATCAGATCAAAATGTAACGCATCACAAAGCAGATGTTCAGAACAACGATGTGCTGAAAAATCCAGTGTACTGACTGACCGCTTCTGACACATGACTAAGACGTGAACATGCCTGATTCTGGGTTCCTTACCTTGCTTCATGAACTGCGGTGGCCGGGTTATAAAAGTTATGCACTGTTCGCATGCTTTTTTTTTTTATTTAGTTTTTGTTTTTTTCAGTTGCAAGGGTGATTTTGACAATGTAAAGGAATTTGTAAACTTGCATCAAGTTTATGAATAAAAACTTTTATGAAATAACTTTGGCTCCTGTTCTTTCAAATGACATTCATTAAACAACAAAAGTAACTAATTTTTGACATCTAATGGCATTTGTTTCCAAGATTACAAATCCTATGCTTCAGGATAGGAGTTAGGAATCATTAAGTTCGAACCTCCATCCATGAACAATGCTCTTCATCACCTGATTACGATATGAGTTCTGGCCTGCCTTTTCATGTGTCTGTTGTGTTTTTTCCAGCAGATGGTGGTGTTTGCCTAAAAATTCAGGTCCAACACTTCTCTTGTGGACAACAGCTGTTCACCCTAAACTTGTTGGAGAATTTTTTTCACTTTTCTATTCACTGGTGTTTATTTTGCTCTTCAGTGTGCTGCTTTTATTTATTCAAGTAAACAAAAACCCAGCCCAGGTTTTGTTTTAACACCCTGAACTGATTTAACCCTAATTGAAAATGTTCAATCTGCAACATGTGGGACTTTTCTTTCAAATATTTGAGTTAACAAATGTGTTTTATTATATTATTAGAAAATTATGGATTGTTTTCTTTTTCCTCAATTCATAGGTAATACAATTAGAAAAAATTTAAAATTTTAAGAATTTTCTTTTAATTCTGCTCAAACAGGGTCAAAAACAATGGACTTTTCAGCCAAGTCCAAAAGGTACGATGACTAAAAACACTATATTCTGATTGGTCTGGTGTGTTTTTCAATTACTGGGGCAAACAATCTAAGTGGTCAGATTTCTAAAAAATGAAATCAAACTGAAAATCTTGACAATTCAAAACATGTTTTTCAAAGTGTTTCATGTGTAGCAGTCATATTAAGACAACACATCATTGAAGCAAGACTTCAAGGTGACAACAAACAAATCCCAAAAATAGTAAATCTAAAATAAAATCATTGTTTGCAGTTTGTCAAAAATCTCTTTAAAAAATGCTGTACAAAAATGTTAATGCAGATGATAACAAAATAAAAAACTTATTGATAAGGAACTACGAGGCTTCAGGCCGTGAAACAAAAAAGTCTTTCATTCCAGCACGAGAATTTGTTTTTTTTTTACATTCAATCCTGAATCACAGCAGCTACATCTTGAAGAAAAAAATATCATCACTAAAAACTGGGAACAATAAAAATAGGTTGATTACACCACAAGACAAGTTACTATAATTGTAATAATTTACAGTACCTTTCCCTAAGACTGATGACCTGAACACGCATCTTGTTCAGTATTACTGCAGTTTTCTCTACACAGAAAAGCTTTTAACTTTTCAGTTTTTGTCACTGAAATCTAAAAGATTCCACTAGATGTTGCTGAAGGACTCCTGTATTGTAGATTCTTTTTAAACTAAATGTAGGTAAAACAGCTTGTATGATCAGACAGTTGATGCTTTATGATAAGAATGACTCTAAAGTTAAAACAGTGATGAGATTTTAATTAGATATGTTTCACGTGAATCTGCAGAACTCCTATATTTGAGTCATAATATTACTTTTGGTTGATGTGAGCTGTTTTTATACATGTCAGGTTTGTGATGATTTTTTGAATCAATTCCATGAAAGCTAACATTGTTGCTGTATAGCCTGGGTGCTCTCGGATATTAAAATTCATTCAAATGCAGAATGAAGTTTTGGAAAATGTAAAAAATAAAAATGAAAGTTGGAACTTTTATTCAAACTGAAGTGCAGATTGTACAAAAACAAAATGTGAGGAGTTTCCCTCTTCTTTTTGGGAGGGTAAACTAAGTTAAATAATGTGTCAGTTCTCCCACTTTAATGGTGCAACAGCTCTGGAGCAACACTGGAGGGTTTCACAGACAGCAGCAGCTTCTTGGTGTCATTATCCTTGGATGGTGGTTTGTGTGCGCCTCGTTAAAGTAGAGCATAGAGCTGCAGTAATGATGCTCTGTTTGAGAGAAAAAACAAGAAGAAGAAGAAGCCTACCTGTGACCTGAAGTTACAAATCATCTGTGGCAAAAAGAAACACACACACAGCTAAGGTAGCACATTTAAAATATCTATACTCCCTACATGTTTAAGCTTTAGTGCAAAAAAAAAAAAAAAGTTTTATCTGAAAGTCGGACTCTTTACAGCTGAGCAGAAAGGTTTGCAATGACTGATTGTAAGTGATGACAAAAATAGCCTTTTCACTCTGCTGTGACTGGCAGGAATATAACAAAACCACAGGAGACCGTTTGTGAACGATTATTAAATAAAATACATGTATGGCATGAGAGTTTTTTCATAGGAGCTATTTGTGGAGCAACAACAAACTGAATTTACACAATGTTTGGAGTTGTATGCCAGAGGTAAATGTGTGAAGGGAAACAGTTTGTCTCATTCAGCTAAAACAGCAAGTAAGTAATGAAACAGGAGTAATTGTGTTGTTATGGATATAATAATTTAGGAAACCACGTTGTGTAACCTTAGATAGAAAACAAGGCTGGTGTTACCCTCAGTCTGTCACAGAGATGCTTTGAGAAGATTGATGAAGACTGTGAAAGGATACATTTTAAGGTAAATTAAATTTACAGCCTGCTGCCAATAAATGTTTGTCATCAAAGAACTCTAACTGCTGCACAAATTTTAGTGAAACTTTCAGAAAGCAATTATTGGATATGTCCTGATGTATTCTCAATAATCTAAATAAATCTAACAAAGCTGAGTCAGGTCTTCTAGATGGGTTTTTCTTTGTTGAAACATTTTGTCTTTTATCCAAAACATGAAAGAGTGATAGACTGAAGACAGACAGACAAAAAAATTACAGACTGAAAAAGTCTTTTGGACAAAAGACAAAATGTTTCAACAAAGCAAAACCTATCCAGAAACTCAATCTTATTAGAATCACTGGATATGTGTCTCCAACTGATAAACCAGTGGTGGACACAAAGTTAGGTTCACAAACCAATAAACTGCTAAGCAAGAATCTTATCTCCACTAACCCTAAACAAATTATGTATCGGTAAGAGGGGATAGTTTTTATTTAATTTGGGATAAGTTTATCACTTATGAACTTTTTTAGTGAGCTTAAAAATATAGCAGAACCCAATTTAACAGAAGCCAATTGGTCCATTTGCAGCATCCAAAGTGAGCAAAAAAAGCTAATTTGCTAATTAGAAGCTAGTTCTGTTATTGGCGGATTTGGGGAACTGTGCCCACCACTGTGATTAACTTTATAAAGTTAAGCCTATTACTGTATAATGTCTGTTTATTCGGACACTTTTAATTTAGTCAGAAATAGGTTTTGAATTAAGAAACAATTCTGGCTTCAGTCAGGATGTTGCCCACTTGGCTCCTATGGTCAGTGGTAGAATAACTGAAAGTGTTTCAATTTTTCTAAAAGCACTGCTAAAATAGATTCATTTTAATTTCCAAGAGAAGCAAACTATTGAGCTTTTGCCACTGATGTGTTGTTTCACTAAATTGTATCTTGCTTCTGGGAAAACAACAGGTTTTGCTTCGTTGGGAAAACAAAGAATTTGGTCAAATGGCTACAGCAGTGAAAAATAATTCAATTTTATTTAATTTACCTTAAAGACTGTGTTGGAGTTGGAATGTTCACAGCACCAGTGAGAGGCTGACCTTCGCCGGCTTTCTTTCATGTGCCCATTAAAATATTCACTTCAAAATTTATTCACAGTTTGCCTCTCAGGCTGCAGCAACATCACAATCAAGCTCCAGCATGCATAAAAGGACCCGCTCCCAAAAATTCAATCCTCCCTCGACTTGATGTATATGTAAATATTAATGATCCATGAATCTGCATTTTCTGCCCCATATTCTGTTGCCACCGTGGATCTTTTTATTCAAATCAGATCTTTTAAAAAAAAAAAAAGAACACTCCGATTTCAGTCGATTACTGATGTCAGTGCTCACCTCATGATACCTGGATCTATGCATGAAAAACAAAAGATAAAATGAAAAAAAGTAATCTGATAAAGAGGAAAGAACTTGCAAAACAGCCTTTGTTGAAGTAACACCTTTCTTGAGGTCTTTTCACCTTGCATTGTGCCTGCTTGTCCTCCCTGCCGGTGAGCGATAGTCAGGGGTTCAGCTCAGCGTGACGCTTTGCTTCCCTGCGCAGACTTATGCTTCAGACCAAAGCTAAATGGATTTCCATTAAAGGGCTATGACTCATTCCAGATGCTTACTCAATACTGTGTGGGCACCGTAGCAGAAAGTTTCCTCCGGACAGAGCAAAATGAACAACAAAGCCGAACTCTCTCATTTGAAACAGAGACCACAATAGTTTTTGTTTTGTCCTTGTTTACAGCACAAGAAGATGCTTCAATTCCTTGGTTCTGAAAATGCAGTATGAGTAGCTATCACTGGTGGTACTTAGGATCCCTTTAGTGATGCTATCAAATATTAACAAGTTAGACAACAAGGGGAATTTTGATATAAAGCAAAACAAAAGCATTAAAAAAAGACAAGTGGTTCAGGAAAATTACATTTTATTTCAAATGGAACTTAAAATAATTGAGAATATTTTGAGAATTCATGTGGGAACTGGATTTGATGATGTTTAACCATACCTGGGACGAGCTAGCAACAAAAGGTGCAAAACAAAGAAAATTAATTTTATTTTTCTTACATTTTAGTTGTTGTGGGACAGAAAAAGATCCAAGACCACAGTAAGTGGTGAATTAATAAAACCTTCCCATCTTAAACTACCCCACTGAATTAGGGTTAGACATGGATTTTTATAATTGTTTTTATTATTAATCTCAACAGTTCACCCTGAATCAGTCTGGTGACAAAATTGGAGTATGGTGTGAAAGTTAAGGCACAAGCTGGCAAACATCAGTGTGGATCCCATCTCTTCTTTTTAGTCCAGAGGTCTGGAAATTGTTAACAAATTTAAATTAATTTAGCAATCAAATCACCTTTTGATCTGTTTTTAGAATTATGGGACATATTTGTGCAATTGTGGAATTTCTGAAGAGTGATGTTTTTGTTACAGTCAGCAAAATTCTTCCATAGACAATCTGTTTAATTTCACATAATTCCACCCTTTCTCTTTTCACTCAGTGTCACTATTCTATGCCTGGCTGGATGAGCATATGTGTTATATAAAAAATTCAATAAAAATATTTGTTAAAAATAAAAAAATAAGAATTAGGCATCCAAATAGATTAGATATTTTTTTAAGCCTAAAAACCAGTAGTAGAAGTTAGTTAGCTTGTAACACTGGCTTTTAATGTTCACCATAATGGTGGTACTTGGAGAGCACACTAACGGTGGGACAATAAGCCCCGGTATTTTCACTAAAATAAAATGCTAATCAGCCTGATAATCTGAAATCAGAAAAATATTTAGGTTAAAATGAATCGTTGACCCATCAGACTGGTTGGATGTGACTCACCTTGTGGTTGTGTGTGTGTGTGCAGAGCTCAGGTGTGTGAGTTCTTGTTTCCTTCTTTATGCACCATATACATTTCATTCAAACTATGTTCAGACTCCGGCTGGACCTGAATCAGAAGATCAATGGGAAAACCAATAATCTTGGTGAAATGGACCGTCTGTCTCACTGTGATTCACTTATGCAGTTCACTGACTGCAGACGGAGAATGGAACTGAATTAAAGTCAGAGTGTAGATTTAAACCTTTGCCTCCCATTAAAGTTCCTCAGGGATATTATTGGAAATAGATAATTTAGCAAAGATGACAAATATGATCATTAGAGCTGGTTTTGTTGGATCTTTTTGCATCACAGAAGAGAGTCTCAGAGTATCAAAACTCTTGCATGTTAAAAATTGCCACATACCTCACAAAGAAACATTCCCAAGAAATACATCATTACATCAAAATGCATACTCTGGTCACATTTATCTTTTTTTGTTACATTGATTGGTGGTGGTGCTAAAGGTGAGATCTCCTCTGCTGATCATGTTGCAATACAGATGAAATGAGGCAGCAGTGTTCATGTTAATAGAAAGAACTGGTCGTTGTGCAGCATACAAGATGTTTTGTATGAGAATCACCTCCTTGTATATTCTATTTGTTCTGTAGTTACAAAGTTTCTGAACAGGTTGTTGTGAAACTTATGATTGGCAGTATAAAATGTCTCTGCAGAGGGTGAGTCCATTTTTGTTCCCGTGGTAAAGCCCCTGTCTTTGACCGATGTTGTCCAGCTGAAGCACAACACATTTCCTGGACAGTGATTTCCCTTGATGGCTCCATTAGGTGAAGAAGCTATGGGAGAGATGAGGAGGGGGAAGAAGAATGGATGAAGGGAAAAAAAGGGAATGACTGACCTCTTGAGAGCAGAATAAAATGCTCCCCTCACCCTAATTCTGGCTCCACTTTGAGAAGCAGCAGGCAGGAGGGATGTCGATGACGTGAAGACACCTCTGACAGATGATCGGACATGAGAGCACTCACAGACCTGACAAATGGCATCTCTACGGTGGTTAAATGGCTGCACTGCCTTGGAGGAGACAGGGGAAGACAGAAAAGACAAAAGACTTTCCATTGGGGGGGGGACAATTTCATTACCAAAATGGCCTTGAAGTAATTTTGAACTTGCTATTTCATACCACAAAAAGGGGGTGGCATCGAAAAACTGTGGTTAGAGCTGCCGCCTTAGAAGGTTGCAGGTTCAAATCCCTGGGTACTTCAGTTGCCTCCCCCAGACAAAAAGATGAATGTTCAGTTAATTAGTTACTTGAAATTGTCACCAGGTAAGTGTGAAAGCAGAAATGTTTGTCATGTCCAGGATGTACCCAACCACCGCCCACTGGAAGTACGCACTAGTTCTTCTTGACCATGCATGGAAAGGCAGTTTAAAAAAAACACAAGTGTTTTTCAGCAACAAAAAAGAGGTTCAAGGGGAGAACGTATCCACTTCAGTGTTGGCTTGTTTTTTAGTCTGAGACCTGAAGCATAGACACAGATCATGACGATCTGTGTCTTTTTGCGTTAACTTTCTAGTGTTTCTCTGTTCCCCTGTGTATCTCTACCCTGCTGTTTTGCTTCCAGCCCCACCTTTGCTCACCTGTTTCCGCTTGTGTCTCCTCCAGGTGTTTCTTGTTGTCTCATTAAGTTCTCCCTTTATATTTGTTGTCTTGTCCTCAGTCTGTGTCTGATCATTGTGCTGTCAACCCCAGTCAGTGTGGTGTCCTCATGTGTTCTTGTAGTTTCTCCTGAGAGTTATTTAAGTATTTTTGTCAGCCTTCCTGGGTTTAATAAAACCTTTTGTCTTTTTTTGTTTTTTGCCTGCGCCCTGGGTCATTCTCCTGCTGACACCTCACATAGATGTTGCATTTTAAGGCCAGGCCTGGCCCAGCCTGGCCTCAGCCTGCCTGACCTATTCTACTCCCTAGTTGTGTTTGCTTTGAACACAACTCAGTGTTGGTGGGGATCATCATATTAAAAACACATAAATTGTATTTCATTTTATTGGCAACACAACAATAGACTACATCGAACTCAAAGGAAAAGTACCAAAGGCTGTACCAGACCATCCAGCTGTATGACACTAAAAATGAGAAGGCAAATGATGGTAGCTAATTTTAGCTTGTTGTTGTTTGGTAGCTTACGACAGTTAAGTTGAACTTGTGAAAAAACATTACATTGCAAACAATTTACATAAATTTAATTTTATCTGTGTGATATAACAGCCTGACTAGTGAACCAATCAATGGGCAACAGTTGCTGACGTCAAATTTTGCCAGCCTTGCCGACCCATATAAAACCACGGGTCTTGGGTTTTCAGAAATTGGGCTGAAACTGGGCCATAAGGGCTAATGCAAGCACGCTGAACCCGGGTTTGCAGTCAGGCTAGGCCTTGCAGTGCAAAAAGGCCATTGGTCTAACCTCAAATCTCCTCCATACACCATATACCCCCTCGATGTGGAGGTTCATCATGCATGACCCTATCATTCCCCCAGCTTGATGTGGGGTTGGAATGATTTGGCTCCCGTATTATATCCTGCTTACGGCATGATGTGGGTGCATGATGTGCATTTCATGCACGCTTATGAATGGATGAACATTTATACAGGGAATAACGTTGGTCACCAAAATAACAAAGTCTGCAGATATAATATAAAGTAGACATTTGATACTGCATTTATCATATAGAGGTTTTTGTCTGATCTGCCAGAATTTATGGTTTTGTGTTTCAGGTTATACATTTAACTAACACATATGGAAAAAAAAACTACTGCTGAGAAGGTTTCATTGTCTGCTGTGAGCAAGCCAAAAGGTAAGAGCCTCTATAAGTGGGGCAAAGCCACAGCTCCTCAGTGGTGATAAGTATCTTATCAGCTTTTCGTCTGTCTCCTGCACACTTAGAAGATATCAGCTGTAATACAGAATGTTCGACAGCCACAGCTACCTGCAGTTAAGGGATTTTCTGTACAAGTGTTTTTTGCAGCGCACACATCTAAGACAAAACATTGCTTTGACAGTCCATCAATTATCTCATGAGTCATTTTTCTCAGGCAGAAAATGGGTCGCACTAAAAGTCTGTGCAGTGCCATTTTTTGCTGTTACCATTTTCCATCTTTATTTTTATTTTATTTTTTTTAGTCTAGGGAATATTTTCTGATCCTGCTAATGCACAGCACAGACAGTAACAATCCATTATGTTGTGTTTTCTGTCGCCAATTACACGGAGGATCTTCAGGCCGTAACACTTGAGTGTGACATATGTTTGGTTTTCCAATAAAGCAGTGGAGGCATTTCATTTTCACACGCATGAATACATTACACCTCCCTAAACGGACCTTTTGAAGCCTCCAGACAAGGCTGGGCCAGTTTCATGCAGGCAAGCCTCATCAATCCACCGCTTCATTCGGCTCACAAAGGGAGTCCTTTTTCACTGGCAAGGACAGTCGATAGACTGCTGCTTCCCCAGATGAGAGCAATTCCATTAAAAAGACCCTCCACCTACACCTCAAATAAGGGTTTATCAGAGGCCAGCAGCCTGCAGTTGTCAGCTGCGAGAAGGCTGAATGAATGTTGCTGACAGACTTTACAGCTTCTCCCTTCTTTTGTGTCTTGCCCACGAATGTCCCCTCCTACCCTGTAGCTTCCTAACACAAGGTTTGTAGCATACAGTAATGTACTTTATGGGTTTGTGATATTTATCCACAATCTATCCTAATCAACGAGTTATCTGTAATAAATTAGATTCATATAGGATTTAGGGAAACAAAAAGACTCACAATAACCAAAATGTAACTGGCAAATATCTGAAGCTCTGATATTTAATAAACACATTAATGACTTTTTTTTTCAGGTCAGCTTGTGAAAAATCATTGGGATCTGGCCATTGCCCTCATATTTGTACCATTTATTCAGCTGACTCACAAGTCAATAGATGACAATAAAACACTGGTTTCTAACCAGAAAATCAACCCAAGCTCTTTGTTGTACTCAGTCTTTTTGTTCTATTTCATTTTTGACACTTGGCACCATCTTCTGAAGAAAAACAACAACAACAATAAAAAAGAACAAAAATTAATTACACATTCTTTAAAAAGATTAAAACCTAATATTTTTTGGGCTAGTTTTGTTTGGAGCTGTGAAGCATTAAATTTTACATTTTCTAGCAGTGAAGAAATCTTTTTATTACAAATTCATTAGAAGATATCAACAAGGGAAGACTTGTCCATCCAGCCTTACATGTTTGAGTCCGATCCAGAGCCAGAGGAAAATTAAGACAAGGAAATTGTAGTTTGTAAGTCCAGACTTTTTTTGGCAGTTCTGTCGCAGATAATTTGATGTAACAGACTCAGAAAATGTCCTAGAAAATAGAGAAAACTGAATGGGCTGAAAAATAAGACCCAAACAGAATATAAAGATATATTTGCAGCACCAGGAGAGACTAAATTCAACTTTTTTTGCACTCCTAGAGACAAGTACACAACAAAATGTATTTAATGGCTAAAAAACTGGATTTTGCATATGTCCCCTGCTCCATTGAACCTGTGCATCCAGTAGGTGCTTCCAGAACCATTCTAGTTCTCAGAAAAAAAGACATCCATTGTGTTACAGTCATGAATTGAAGCACAGAAACAACATGAAAAAAAAAACATTTTCTTTGCTTTAAAACAATCAGGTAATATTTATGCTGCTTCTTATTTTATACAAACTCTACATCTGTATCACACTGCACCAATAGCTATGTTAAGAAGAGAGACTTCCAGGAGTTTAAGCTTGACCATCTCTTAGGGGATTTTTTTAAGTAAATAAAATTAAGAAACAAGAAAACTGTCCTGTTTTGAGAATTTAATCTTGTAAGTCTGAAATACAATAAGAAATCAAATTAAGTTTTGTTTGTGAGCAAAAAAGAAAGGAGAGACAGGACATCAAAAGAGACATACCAAATAAAAAAAGGCCAAGTTCAGAAGCAACAATTGTCTCACGAGCAGCAAAAACACCTGAGAAGTACAGGTGTGGCGTGCAGTCCAGCATAATAAAACTCACCATCAGCAATTTAATCTATTTAGTTTTTTTATTTGTGCTGCAGTAAAAATCACAATAAAACTAAATTGACCTTAAAATATTTTTTGTCTCAGTTAAACATTTTATAGAAAACTGGCGACATCTGCAAATAAAGCTTCTGTTCTGCTTGAAACTAAAACAGCAGCAGAGCTTCTCCTCCCTTCTTACATCAGTGACTTCTTTCTTTCAGAGCAGTCACTTATCATTTAAACATGATGCAGATCTTTTCCCTCTGTGCACTGCTTTATTCTACAATCTGTGACAGCAGTGTTCATTACAAGATGCATGTTTGCTTTTAATCCCAGACTTCCACAAAGGGATCAGCTCACTCCAGCTCCTGTGACAAGCCTTCCATCTCCTCGGCCCATGCTGCTGCAGATACGTTACGGTAATTGATACAGATGTCAAAATGTTTTGCTGCAAACATGTTTCAGGTCAAAAGTGGGTGAAAGAGAGAACAAAAGAGAGAGTTGAGGATAGGCTCTGAGGAGACGCAAACAAAGAGGTTTTTATCTCTGTATGCAATATCTTCATTCAGAAAATTCAGACTGTAAAGATTCCTTTTTTCCGTTTCTTAATTTACAACATTCAACAGCAGTGTGTCATCCATGTGCACCTATTTAGCAGCTTCCAGACATGTCATTTTCACTCAGTATGGGTCTTATAATCTGGAACTATTCTTTAAATATCCCGAGTGAAATGACTTGAAAGCAAAACCACCATAAGATTGACTTACTAAGATCATGTTCAAAGGAGCAAAATAAAACAGAGCAAACACAAATCTAGCCACAAAAATACACCCATCCATCCATCCATCCATCCATCCATCCATTATCTATACCCGCTTCTTCCTTTCAGGGTGACTGGTGCCCATATCCAGCAGTCACTCCTAAAGTAGAAAAACATTTGAATGAAATGTTGCCTCTGTGCGGATCGAGATTCTTACACGAGTCTCACTCAGTTGTAGAGTTTGGTGACTGTTAGATGAACCGCAGTCTTCTGAAAGCTGTACCCTCTTTCTGTCACCATTGCCTCTCTATTAGTCACAGAAAAAAAGGGAAGAAAAGAAGGAGAGCCACTCTAATTATCCTCCAGTTTCCTGCAAGTTATGTTAATAGTCGCTTCCGGCTTAAGTAGGCTATCTATATGCAAAGTCTCTTCTGATGAATTTCTTCATTATTTATTGTTAATGTATCACTGTATCGCCGTGATGAGGAGAGATGGTTGTTGGTTCTACACCATCTTGGCCTATCAAAGACACAGAGGAATGGTTTGACTGCAGAAGCAGATGAAGAGTTGTTTTTTTTAACTTGGATGGATTTTGCATTTAGTTTAATTTTCAGTTCAAATGTTATTTAGGCTATTTATGAACAATTAGGGAAAGAAAGCTTAAATGGAATGATTGATTCTGTGTTAGACTCTCAGCTTTTCCCAGTTTTCTCCTGCTCAGGTTGTCACACTCAGGAGCCACTTTAGTTTCATTTTCAGCATGGAGAGAAGTGATCTGTATCTGCACCTGTCTGATAGAGGATTTCTCACTCCTGACAAGGTCTGAATTCATTTGGACACTGGTAACACAACACAGGGTTCATGTCTGTGGCAGAGTTTCATTCAGCTTTCTTGCTTGGCAAATTGCCCTTTCCCCTCAACAGCCACATCACCTTTAGAGAACAGGATGCTGTATTACTGTTATTTCAGAATGAGAGAAAGAGTAGTGCCCAGCAGGGTGGTATAGTTCACTTTGATACCTCAGGAAGGTTAAATACAATATTTCTGAGTAATCAGTGTCTTACCTGAAGTAGATAGAAGATTTAGTGATGTCAGAAAATTTGACAGTCATTTACAGAGAGAAGTCAAGCTTTAGGAGTAGGGCTCCATGATATTGGAAAAAAAATGACATTGCAATTTTTTTTAACCCTATATATATACCAATATATATTGGTATATGAAAAAATACACAAATTTACAACGATTTGTATAATACTTCAAGTTATGCTGCCATCTTGCCATATTTTTGCAGATTAATCTGCATTGATCTTATTTATTTATTCATTTATTTTTTGTAAATGTTACAAGTATGTTTTTTGTCTGAATTTGAGAGTTAATGGAGTTTAAGACAAAAATTCAACTCTGGAAGACTAATCAACCTCACCTGCTCCTTCAGGTGCCGCTTCACAAGCGCAGCTTCATCTAATCAGCGTCGGACAGTCGGTGGATAAAAGCGTCCTCTCCAATCACTCCGGCTGTTCGCCAGCTGATCGTCAACTTCCACCTCGACTCCTACCTCCTTCTTCTAGCTTCCAAGGACTTCTCTCTCCTTTGACCTCCACCACCAGTGTCGGGCCCCGGGGGGAGGAGAAAAGCTCCTACCCCTCATCTCAAGCAGCACATCGGAGCTTACAGCATCTCACAGCGCTCACATCCTCTGCCGGGGTCTGAGCGTCAAACTCCAATGTCATTCATGTCAATAATCCTGCAAGTCAGTCATGTCAATAAACTTTCTTTTTCCAGTCTGTCTTCGTGTGACTCTCTCCAGGTTGAATTCTTGTTATCAGTGGTAGACACGGTTCCGCTAACTCGCTAATCTGCTGATAGCGGAACTAGCTTCTCATTAGCGGATCATTTGCTAACTTTGGAAACAGTTCGTGGCCTATTTAGCTTCTGCTAAATTAGGTTCCACTAATTTCAAGTCCACTAAAAAAGTGTAAAGCTTCTATTTTTATGTCATTTATCCCAAATAAAACTAAACTTATCCCCTATTACAAGAAATGATGGATGTGGCAGGTAGCCCATTGTGTGTGTAGCATGTAGCATCTTCTTCCATGTTTTCGTCATCTTCCCCCACAGCTCAAGAATTCACTGATAACTCTTCTCCCCCAAAATGTTGCATTTATTGTCAATGGTAGTTTCAGAAAAAAATTAAAGCTTTAGCTTTTTTAGCACGAAGCCACTCACCTCCGCCAGAGGAAACAACTAAGCAGTAACATGAAGTTTAGTGAAATGAGTAGATAACACATTATTTTATTTTGATTATTGCGCACATGTGCATGGCAATGATGATGCTCAAACAATACTGTGCAGCACTATTGAGGTGTTCAGCTTGGCTTAGAACTAAGGGGGGCTTTGAGGAAAACAGGTTGGGAACCACTGCTTTAATTGAAACCAGTGGTCTTTAGCCCTGTTCCTTGTGACCCACTGTCCTGCATGTATTAGATGTTCCCCTGCTTTAATACACCTGAGTGAAATGAAAGGGTGATTTACAGACTTCTGCTAAACTCGATGACATTCTGAGTAGGTAATTTAATCATTTGAGTCAGGTGTTTGAAACCAGAACCAGCTAAAACACGCAGGACCATGGGTCACAAGAAACATGATTGAAGACCTTAGATCTGAACAACTTAAAACTTAAAAGTCAGTCAAGTGTACATGTTGTTGAGTTCCACCTCATTACTTTAGCTTCTAACAGTTATATGGACTGTGTATAAATGGACATGCAGTCATTTTATACACAACATGCCCTGCTGTAAGTTCTAACTATAAGTTGCTCCAAACTAAGAAAACTATGTACAGTTGTGGTCAAAAGTTTACATACACTTGTAAAAAACATAATGTCATGGCTGTCTTGAGTTTCCAATA
>JARVJO010000164.1:15092619-15106071 GCA_031762555.1 Cynodonichthys magdalenae | reverse complement strand
TTATTGGAAACTCAAGACAGCCATGACATTATGTTTTTTACAAGTGTATGTAAACTTTTGACCACAACTGTATATCTGACTGAGCTGCTGGGGGTGGAGGTATTTTGAATATTTTGATTCTTTTGTGTGAATGTGTTTTTATGAACTTGTTTTCTTAAACGTTTTGTTTTATGAACTTTTATAGGCTTTTAGTGTTGTGTTTGATACTGTATGCCGTTCTGTATATTTTAGTATATTACATGTCTGGTGAGCCAGAGAAATTCTATTCTATTCTATTCTATTCTGTTCTATTCTATTCAAAATGTGGTTCTATAAGCTCTTAAAGATTTGATTATGCTACTTTTTTGCACTTTGATTTGACATTTGATTTTTTATGATGATGTATTTTGTATTTTAATTACATCTAGAAACATTTAAAATGAAAAATTGTATGAGGGTGTACTTCTGTTTGATTATGTCTACAGGTGCACCCATCTTCAAGTCAGTATGAAAACACAGATTTGTAGACCATTTTCCAAGACAAATGTGTTTTCACAGTTGATGTAATTTGTGGTGTTTTGTCAAATCAGTGAAACGTGTTAGAAAAATAACACACTGATCAAACATCTGACTTTACCACCACATCACTGTTTCTGTTCTTGCTTTGTCATTTTTGCAACTTGTAATAAAACACTGATGACAGTATACATTTAGTACACATTAAAATGGGTCTCTTTTAGAAATAGTTTTAAAGCTACTAAAACAGAAATGAGAAGTAACTTTTCTTTGTCGTTGTGCTGCTGCTGCTGCAGCATGAATTGATGGCCTATGAATAAATTAAATTGTTGAGCTTATTCAGAGCAAACCGGGGTCTAAATGCAAAGAGGCATCATTTTTAGCATGACCTACTACACCAACAACTCTCTTCCTCCTCTCTATCTGCCACCACACTCTGTCTTTGCAACATTTTCACACCTGTTTCTATAAGACGTTCTGTGTATTTACAGTGCAGTGAAGCAATTCATGCATTCACAAGCTAAAGAAAATATAGTTGGTTGGAATATAAAAAAATATTTAAAGGAGACGTATCATGCAAAATCCAGTTTTCTTAGCAGTTAAATGTATTTTGTTGTGTACGTGCAGTCTCTAGGAGTGCAGAAGATTTGAATTGAGTCTCTCCCAGTGCTGAATAGATATTTTTACATTCTGTTTTGTAGAAAATCTGTTTGTTTTGGCTGCTGACCTCCTTTCTACAGCTTCCTGGGTGGCATGGGTGGAGCCACTCTACCCACCTGTAGGTCTTGTCTGATGATGAGCCCTTGATATTAATAAGCAGCACCAGCAGCACAATTATTCCTTGCTGGAACATTCTATTAAACCTAACAGGTTGCCTCACCTGCTCTCTGTAGCTCCTCCTGGAACCTGCTACTACATGGAAACTTCCTTCCTTGGGCCTCTCTCCTGGATCAGCTCCAGTGCTCCGTCCTGCCACTCTTCCCCCAATTCATCTACTCACCATCTGCTCCATGCCTTCCTCAGATTCTTTACCTTCCTCTCCATGCCAACCTCCTCCACAAGCTCTGTAAGCATAAACACCAGCTTACCAATTTTGCAGTTTTGTCATCTTTGTTCTCTCGCTCTAGGTCAGACTCTGGCTGGAACATGTAAGGCTGGATGGATCTTTTAATTTTGTAAATAAAGGGTGAAGTGGACAATTGGGATTTGAACACTCTGACCTGGAGGGGGGTGGAGTGTAAAGTACCTGAGGGCCTGCGTATCTGCTGTAGATACTGCATGTATCTGATTAAGTTCTTTCGCATTTTCAATGTAATTGTTTTTTAAATGATTTCATGCAACACTGGACCTAATTATGTTTGAGCAAGAGCAAATAATTGGCATGTGTAAAATTGTCAGTTAATCATAAAGCCAAGTTCACATTTTTACATTCGAACAAAAAGAACAAGCATCAAACCTTAAGCTAACATGCTAAAATTCATCTTTGATTCACTTACCTTTCCAGCATTTCCACTTTACTTCTCATTATTGACGGTTTAAAGCAGGAACAAAAACATAAAGCTGCAATAAAGCTTTTTTTTTTTCTCCAAAATGTTGTTTAGAGTGATAACACAGTCAGACCTGCAGGCATATGTCTCCACTGCGCCTTCACCATAATGTTTGTGAACAACAGCAAAAAGATAATGAAATCAAATGAATGTGTGAAAAAATACTTGATTTATATAAAACAGATGTGATTAAGAGCAAACAAAATGGAATGAAAACCAAATGTTTGACTGCTTAAATCCTTCTTTCCACTTCCTAAAAAAAATTCATGCAGATTTTATTTTTATAGATGTAAAACAGTTGTAAGCATAAATGCTTTTGTCTTTTAGTCATTTACAGTGTTAAGCTATTAATTAAAGCTGATTTATTTCCAATAAAAAAAAATCAAATGATGTATATTGTTTGGATTCTTTATCATGTGTTTCGTTCCCAGTTAAAACTAGATACCACAGAGCAGTAGCATATATGACCCCTGCGTTTATCTCATTAACACAGATCTTTTTCCAGAACTGTATCTTTCCACAAAGTTTATACCAATATTGAGGAATAAATTACAGTAATATTCATTTTTTTAAATAAAAACATTTTAGAAAAAAAAAATATTTATGGCACATGGTCATGTGATTTGTAATTCTAAAGGAAAATATAACTAAAGAATTAGTTTTACCCATCGCTAAATCTGATCAAACTATCTGTTTTCAGAGTAAACTGTTTATAAAATATAAATAAAATATTTTTTAAAAAGAAATTTGAATTAAGTGTTTATCATCATGTACATTTAATGTATTTTTCTAAAAAAATCTAAAAGTCCTGTCTGTTTTTAGCTGAAACAACACAAAATTCCACTCAGCTGCTTATGCATCAGCTATGGAAAAAAATAGAAAAAACATCAAAACACTAAACTATATTGGTTGAAAGATAAAAAAAAAAACTTCCTGATAATAAAAGTTGATATTTGGACATTTTGGTACCACATGGGGACCACAAATTTTCAGCTGCAGCAAAGTAGCTGCTACATTTACCGTTGCTAAGAGACAATCAACCAGGGCTGAAACCTCCAAGTGGTCATGCAATAACAACAGCTGTCGTTTCTCAGCCTAAAACCATTCACATCCAAAAACAATGAGGTTGAATATTTGAAGCTGTTTTAATGTTGCTGGGATTTTCAAACACTCATCATCCTGCAGAGCTTTCCAATCTGCCTTGCACCCTCTATAGTTCAAACACACACACCATGCACACACACATTCAAACTCACAGATGTGTCAGTGTCAGCAGAAAGCAGTTTTATAATCAATTTGGAATCGAGGGTGGAGTGGGTTGATGTTCCTTACAGCAGAGTAAATCCCAAAGTGACTGTTGCTCATATAGTGCAAGCAGGGCAATCAATTTCACCAGTCTGACCACGGGAGAGCAGGGTGTTATGAAAGATATGAGCAGCACTTGGGTTCAGGGAGAGAGCGACCATTTCCCCATATTTCCTCTGAGTGCCATGCACTAAATCTGGCATGTCCCATTGCAGATGTCCATTTTGACTTCAGTTTTTTTTTCATCCACATTGCTCAGTTAAAGCTCTAAGAACACAAGGTTACACCTACCAACTGCACCTATCGGAGAAGACTGAAGCCCTCGAGCCCTAGAGTTTTAAATAAAAAATTTGACTCATCCTTGGCTGGTCAGAAAATAAGCTAATGGTAATTTTAGAGTCATCACACTATTTATATTTCTTTGAAGTCTCTTGGTTTTTATGGTCAATCTCATGAATTAGATTCTTGTAAAGGACTGCCAGCTTTAACGGTGGGGCATCAGGTTTTTAATCCGGCTAAAAAGCTACTAAAACCCATGAAATGGTCGGCACGGTGAGAACCCGCAGAGGTCACAGTTAACATTTCACATTTAAAAACTGATTCATTACGTTTGCTCATGGGAAATTTTTATGCATTTCCTGCTACACCTCAATTTTTCAAGGTGGAACTACAACATGTAAATACTAATCTACACAAAATAATATAAAATAATGGTCTGGTCCAAACTCACTTTTTCAAATCACCCTGAAAGCTAAAAAAAAAAAGTTGGCTGCATGAGCTCTGCTTCGGCAGCCTTCATGCTTTGGACACCACTCAGGCCCACGCACACCTGTTCAAAGTGCTGCACTTCCTCAGCTGTCTTGTCAGCTAATTTCTTATTCATAACAAATGGTTCCATAGTTAATCTGCAACCTGTCAGCCCAGGTGTTTTATATTCCACAACTCCTTGAAAATGATGACCACAATCTTTGTGTCTGGGTACGACGTGTACTGAGCCTTTGCTGCTCATTGAACAGTTTTACAAGGACACTGACTGTTTCTGACAAAAAAAAAACCACTACTTTGTGCTTAAAAAAGAAAAAATTCAATGTTTTAAAAATGTGACTATAACATTGAAAAACACGTATTTTTCTCCAACTAGTTGTAACATTAGACAATATTTTAAAAAATACTCAAACTACAAAAACAAGTCTGGTAAAATTACTGTTGGCTGTTTTAGTTTTTATAAATTAAAAAAATATATTGTCACACAGACGTTGACATGTTATTTACCCCGCAAAGCACACTGGGTAAATGATGGTGCTTACCTTTTAGCTTTCATGTTAGCTAAAGCCAGATTAGCACTATATAAATATATGGTAATAGCTCCAGAGCTAATTTACAACATCACATTTAATCATTTAAACCCATATATTGTACAGAGCATATAACTTTATTACACATTGTAGCTTCTTAGCCTTGACTCTTCATGTTTTAGCTTCAACTGTAACCCATAATCATCATCCCCAAAGTGCATTGTGTCAGTAACAAAATTGTAACATTCTAAAGATGTTTTCATGTGTCATGAACAACAACTTTTAATAGAACAGAGAAATAACATATTAAGGCCAAAGTGAAAGTAACTGAAGACCCCTTTAATCACACGCCAATAAATTGTTATGAGTCTGTTATAACAATTTTCTTACATTTTGAGTTAAAATGAAGTTAAAAAAACATCATAATCATCAATTTTTAAATTTATAAGATGATGGAATCCAATTTATTCTGTAAGTTTATAGTTAAAAACAACCTGTCAACACATCAGTGTTCAGATTAAAGGTTAAAAATCTCATTATCATAATTTCATCCCATTAAACTGAAGCGCAGTTGCTGACATTTTACTGTGAATTTGAAGTTGTCATTGACAAATATGGCACCACCTGACAAACACTGGGAATCAATCACTTCTTCATTTATACCTCTTCTTATCAATTTCACCCGTGACCTTCTTCTTTCCCACATTTTTATGTGGTTATCTGTCTTGAAGCCATTTTCACTCTTGACATTTATCTTCTTTTTCAGGTCACGCTTGTCTCCCTATCTTTCCTGTCCTGCCCTTCATTTTCTTGCTCCCACTTCAGTCTTTGTTTTCCTCAAATAGTGTTATCACCCTCAGCTACAGCCTCGTTGATATGAGCCGACATGTGAAATATGGTTAATTGGAGGCTCTGCTGCTACTTAATCCCATCTGACAAAGAAATCAATTTTTCCTCTTCCCCTCTTTTTTTATATATTCACAAACACAGAAACATACCTGTTGCTTCAGGTGCACAAAAAAGTAAAAAAAAAAGTTCAGATACTTTTGTTTTTAAAGTCATGGCAACTGTGATTGACTAAGTGAAGGATTTTGCTCATATGCCTCTAAAAATATATAATTTGTCACAAACATCATTGAGAATATGTTTGTTCTGCTGACGTAGATGGAAACTTCAAACCATATACAGTTCAATACAATTTCTTTTTTTGTTTGTTTGTTTTTGTGAGAGGAAAATGAGCAAAATTTATAGGATTCTTGCTGCTTCTATCAGACTCTTAAAAACACACCCAGCCATATTTTTTTAAGCTCTGATGTTCCTCTTGACATCCATAAAAATTTACAGCCTACTTGGAAATTGTTGTTCACAATAAAATAATAGTATCCTTTAAAGAGCAACCAAGATTTATAATAGGATGAATTCATGCTACACTGTAAAATAAATTTAAAAAATGATTTAACATTTTACCTTTTCTGGTGAAATGTTCCCTCTGAGTCAGGGCCGAATCGTTGCCTCAAGTGGAAGAGTTCAAATATCAGTTTGTCTTGTTCACAAGTAGTGGCAGGAAGGAGTGGAAGATAAATCAACAGATTAGGGCTTCATCTGTAGCAGTGGTGCTTCAGTCCTCAAAGAACACTTTCCTGCATATTTTTGGACATTTCACTTCTTTGACAAACCTGATTTGAATGAACAAATGATTAACAGGTTTTGGCAGAACTTGAAGACCTGTTGAAGAGCAGGGAAAGAACTAAAACGAGCAGAATGGTGGCCCTCAACAACCAGGGTTGAGCACCATCGATACAGTAATGCGGATGTCTGTTGTGGTGAAGAAACAGCTCAGCTGATAGGCAAAGCTCTTGGTTGTATTAGTCCTTTTTCTTTCCAACTATTATTTGTTGTCCTGGGATATGGTTCACAACTAGAAAGAATGTGAACCTGTGTACAAGAAGCTGAAAGGCTGCTACCATTATTGGGCATTCAATCTTTGTATTAGAGATAAAGAGAGGAACTCTTTCACCCAGGGATATCTTAGAGGTGCTTCTCCGCAACAAAAAAGGATTCATCTGAGGTGGTTTGGTATTCAGATTAGGATGCCTCATGAGTGACGCCCTCTGGAGGTTTTCTGAGAATGTCCCACTGGAAGGAGACCTTGGGACAGACAGAACCCAAAGAGATTATGTCTCAATTCATTCACCTGTAGTTTAATATGATAAACAGTAAATGGCTTGAACATATATAGTGCTTTACCAAGTCCCTACAAACTCTAAAGCACTATACATTTCAATCATTCACCCATTTATACACACATTCACACACTAATGGTGGTAAGCTACATTGTAGCCACAGCTACCCTGGGGCACACTGACAGAGGCATGGCTGCCATATACAGGTGCAGGCAAGGCAGGTAAAACGTCTTGCCCAAAGACACAACAACTGAGATGGCTGGAACAGTGGATCGAACCTGTAACCTACTGGTTGCAGGACGACTCCCTTTAACATAGCCTTCATCTTGAATTTTTAGGCTGCCCTAGAGTGATGTTATAGCCTCTATTGCTAGCATCTTAACATATAAAACTATCAGATCAAACACTCACCCTCCAGATTTTTGTAGGCTTTCATCTGCTGTTTGGTGTAGTAAGACATCTAAAGGTCCAAATGGTTTATGATATTGACAGCTTTGCAAATCTTTAGGTTCTGTTGAAAACTCATTCATCCTTATAAGATACTGGTCATGTCCGACGTATTTGTTAACTAATTGCTGCCATTTTTGTCTTGAAACTGGATCTAAATCTGTACAATACAAACTCAGCAACAGTTTCCTCTGTAGACATTTTACTTCCTGCCCTCCATTTGAAATTGTGTTACCTTTGCCTGTCATGAAAACCATGTGACTGAAACCCATCTATTGAATGAATGAATGATACTTTATTGATTCCATGAAGGGAAATTGCAGAGACAGCCTACATATCCTCTCTGGCCTCTGAACACCTTATGATCCTCCATGAGGAGCTGGAGGGTGTTGATGGGGTGAGTCTGCTTTTCTCTCCTGGAAATGTTACTTTTGTCATCTAACCATGGATAAGTAAAAGAAAATGGATGACAAATGTGATTTGATGTTACAAAAAAGTTTGATTACAAGAATATTATTAAAAGAACATTAGAATGATCAGGGGTTTTTATGTTTATGCAGCAACCATATAGTGATTTCCTAATCAAGTGTTCCTGTCGATTTGTTCAATGTAAACAAAGACACCCTGATGTCTCATAGACAGACACAGACTGGCAGCTTTCTGAAAAATCATGCTTAGTTACAAAGCCCAATTTAGTGTGAGTGCATGATTACATTCATTTAAACAAAAGCTTCAAAGACAAAGTATCCACCCAGACAAATCCTTGCAAGTAGGTAGTCTCCACTTATAATAAAACTGGAGGAAAATAATCAGAGAACCATGCTTTTAACGCAAGAGCAGTGATTGCACTGATTGCTCTGTTTCCACCACAACAGTGACCAACACTATCGGCAAGGGAACAAGTGATTAAAGCCTCAATTTCAAGTGGGCTAGGAAGAAATTTTATTTTCAAGAAATATAAAAAAATCTCAGCAATACATATAGAAAATAGCTTCAGCTTTTGCAAGTATAAAAATCATATTTATATGATATATAAGATGATATGACATTGCAGCTGGGATGTGAAACAAGAAGTCTATGTTCAAAGTAAAGGTTTTTGATTAAAACAAGGGGAATTGTCCCAGCAGCAGTAAGTTGTGGGTGAGTTAGTGCCTTGAGGTCAGCAATTTAGGTAGATCAGAGTCTTGTTCACAAGTGAGGGCAGAGAGGAACTGAAACATAAGGATCGATACGGCATGTGCAGTCATGAGAATGCTTTAATCATAGAGAGAAAGAGAGACAGCGAGCCTAAAGGTCTGAAGTTGTCAGTTTACCCACACTCTGTTTTTATGAGTGTAAAATCCCAAGGGGCTGAAAACAGATACTTCTAAAATATGTCAGGGCAAGAAAACTTCGAGATATGAAGGAGATCAGACATTCTGGGATGGTGTAGAGCTGAGGTGGTACTCATCTAGAAAAAGTATCACGACATCTGTCAGGGATGATCCCCAGAATTCTGACGTAAACAAGGAGACACATTGAAGAGAGTGTAGTTAGTCTTTCACAGGGCTGGGATTGTTGGGCTCAAATTGCAAACACTGTTCAAAATGGAGTTACCAAAATGTTTGGAAAAGTTCAAAAAGGTTTTAGTTGCCTCACATTAGTCGTAAGATTTTACTATAAGGTTACAGGATTTTTAAACATTTAAAAAATAATTTACGTAATTTGCACATTAAATTTAGTGTCAAAATAGTCCCAAATAGTTGTCACACGTCTGGAATCACAATTTAGCTTCTGTTTGTCAGAAAGTGCAAGGATTACTGAAAAGAGACTGATAATCAACTCATAATAAACCAATGTGACCTGCCATAAACAACAATTTGGACTGGATATTACAGGTGCAACGTGATGGTCCCATGTGTCCTTATGTTCTTGGATAGTAAAGATGTGACGTTCACAAATGATCAGAATCTTTAAAAGGCTTTTTACAACCAACGATAGGAACCAAGTTGCAGAAAGTAAAGAGCCGTTCCTGTTGGGTAGAAGCATTAACAAGGAAACAGGCTGCAGCTTGGTTAACCTGGTCCTCATTCAGTAGCTTCTGCAATTAATTTTTGAGATCTATACCTCTTACTGCCTAATGACAAAATGACTACTAGATCAGGAAGAAGCCCCACATGGTCCTGATTTCTTAATCATTACACATAACTACTGCCACAACTGTTATAAGATGTTTTGTAACTACTGATTAGCAATCAAAATTTTTCAATTTTTCTTACAAGAATGTTGTGCAAATGTTGCGACTATGCTGCATTAGTTATGCATTAGTTATGCATTAGTTAGGCATTCTCCCAGGTAATTGAGGCCCACATTTTGCCAGGTGTGTCATTCATGCAGCAGATGCTAATCTGTAGTTTCAAAGAGATTCCAATTTAAAAATTTGCACATTTTCTCACAATTTTGTGCCTCAAACTAGTCACCAACTGTTGCAGCTCAGTCAGGCACTGGCTTATGATACCTTCAGAATGTCTTAATGTCCCCTGGAAAGAGTTCAACAGAAAAAGGACAAAAAACCATTTTAGTTGATTCAGTCATTCGTCAATTCATGTCACCTTATGCCCCCCCACCCTTCCGAACTCTAATCTATTTCTTAAAAACTAAAATCTTTATCATTTTGACCTTAGCTTTCATGATCCTGTTCTTGTGACCGATGGGAAATTTCATTCTTTTAATCGTGGCGCTTCCAAGTTCCTCTTAGCATGTCATTTTGTCATCCACAGCTGTATAATCCTTCTATCTCCATCAAGCGGGTGAGGGGAGTGAATTAATAATACTCTCTGAGGGCTGCGGCTCAGACCTCTTTCAAAAATGAAATCTGAATAAGTCTCTGCTCTAATTGTATAAGCATCGCCACGTTTTTTTGTCCGCTTCCAGGCACATCGGTGGAAGTGATGCTTGCAAGAGCTGCCCTCTTGGCCCCGGCTGTGCTGTCATATCTCTGCCTGGCCAGCACCCCCACCCCGCCCCACTGCCCAGCAGATAATCAAATACCCTTAATGGAGAGAGGAAACATTTTGGCTGTAATCGAACCTGGGAAGAGATAAGCGTGGCCACCGATCAGCACCTGCCTGCATGTCATTGCTTTGCTGGAAAAGGTTTTACCATAACCTCCATGTCAGCAGTCTTTATGGTTCCTCTAGAACATTTGAATGACAGTGTTTTATGTTCTTGGTATATTAAATGACCTTGAGGCACATGAAACCCATTAGAAAACCAGAAGTGTATTTTCACCACAGCACAGCAGGGGAAAACTTATATCATTTCAAAGAAACTAAGCAAAACTAATAGTTTTATTAAAAAGAATTTCATTGAAAATGTGAAGCAAATTGCCATTACTCATTCCTCACGATTCCAAATGATCTCTTGGAGATGCACACACACACCCACTGAGCCACAAACATCCATCCACTGATGACCTAAACAGCTTCTGGTGGGCTACAGAGTGCGCAACTTGTGGATCAAGTTCTCCGGCTGATTGAGGTCAGTGTTCCTGAGAGCGGAGGCTTAGTGGAGTTTGGCTCACCACAATCCAGCTCCTGTTTCAGGGGAAATGGGCCGACCTCACAGGGCAACCTCAAGGTGAAGAACTTGATAAGTGTTAAGTAGTACATAGAGGAATGATCCTCGAATGATGTGGATTTTTTTTCAGAGGAAGAGGACTAAAATTTCAGAGGAATGCTGACGGACACACACTGCAGAACGCACAGTCATATTGTTTCGAATAACAGATCTTCAAATCGTTTTCCAACTCAAAAGCTCATGAGAGAGGGGTGTTTAATAAAAGTATTTTTTATTACAAAATTTAATCAAATGTATAAAAAACAGAAAAATATTACATATTTATGATATGTCTCATACTGAAAGTGAAAAAAACTTTTTCAACCTATTTTTTTACTAAAAAATATTGAACTCATAACTCAGTTTATTGTAAAACTCTGGTGACTCTGTTGTTGACTTAATAAAACAAGGGAATTGTCTTTTATGGAGGTTAATTATGTTATAGCATATCACAAGTAAAGATAGGTCGAATGACTCTTTGAAGGGACTAGGGTCTTGATGAAAGAATTTGTAACTTGTAATGCAGCCCAGTTTGCATTTTTTTGTAAGCAGGAAAACATGGACACCACAGTGGGGTAGTAGTTAGTTCTATTGTCTTACATTGAGTCAAACAAATCTCTCCATTTCCATCTTCTTCTGCTTATCTTTAGTCGGGTCGCGGAGGCAACAAGTCCAGGAGAGAAACCCAGACATACCTCGCTCCAGCGACACTTTCCAGCTCTTCCTGAGGGTACCCAAAGTGTGCCCAGGCCAGAGAGGATATATAACCCCTTCAGCGAGTCCTGGGTCTTCTCCAGGGCCTCCTACCAGTGGGATGTGCCTGGAAAACCTCTAAAGAGAGGGGTCCAGGAGGCATCCTAATGAACCACCTCAACTGACTCCTTTCAATGTGGAGGAGCAGCGGCTCTACTCCGAGCTCACCCCAGATGATGGAGCTCCTCCACCTCTCTAAGGCTGAGCCTGGCTACTCCATGAAGGAAGCTCGTTTCGAACACTTGTATCCAGGATCTCGTTCTTTTCGGTCATGATCCTCGCCTCATGACCATGGGTGAGGGTTTGAACGAAAACAGACCAGTAAATCAAGAGCTTTGCCTTTCGACTTAGCTCTTTCTTCACCATGACTAACTGAAGCATTGAGTTTTATATCTGCACTATCCATGTACTCTGACTTCTTTCCAACATCCTGTCACATACATGGTAGGTAAATTGGTGAATGAGAATCAGATATTTAAATAAGTGTGCATAATAGTTGTTGTCTCATATGTTTCTCCTGCTGGACGTACTGCCTCGTTTTTTCACCGTAAATCTTGTCTCCCTGGACTTGTACAGAACAGGAGGGAGTATCTAAGAAAAGCTGCCTCATGTAGGGAATCTGTCAGGTCTGCTTAACTCTCATTCTTAGGCGGGGTAATTACACCTGAAATTGGGAAAGCAAGGAACACCTACAGCTACCCATTCTCCAGTTTTTCTGCAGATCCTTTATGTGCGCACACACACACACACTGTACATGGTACATGCACACATTAAATTGAAAAGCCCTGCAAGACCTATGTGCACACCCATCCACACATACACAAGTTGGTTTTTCTATCCTTGTGAGGTCCTTTCTACAGTCTAACCCTGACCTCTTACCCTAAACCTAACCACCCCGGTTCATACCTGACCCTAAATCTAGCCTAAACTCAATTCACACTTTAGTCCTAAACCTAACCCCCCACCTAAAATCTGTACCATGATTCTCATGGTGGTCTCGTGGGGACCAGGCTGTTTTTCTGGAAAATGGTTCCCACAGCATAGCAAAAACATGTCCCCACACACACACACACACACACACACACACACACACACACACACACACACACACACACACACGCACACATACACACATACACACACACACTTATACAACCACTAAACTGAGGACTTTGTATTGATCTTTGTATTGATGTACTGTACAGATGCCCAACCTTGATCCATTGCCTGACATTAACCACTCAGATGCCCAACCCTGACCCATTGCCTGACATTAACCACTCAGATGCCCAACCCTGACCCATTGCCTAAAATTACCCACGCAAACAGATGCCCAACCCTGACACATTGCCTAAAATTAACCACTCCGATACATGCCCAACCCTGACACATTGCCTAAAATTAACCACTCTGATACATGCCCAACCCTGACCCTTTAGGGGTCTTCAGTAGGTCTAACCTCAGTGAACTGTAAACAGCCACTTGAAGGAACTCTTCTAAATAATGTAAGCATTTATTTTGATTTGATTAACCTCATTGTAAACATCTTACACACACCCACCAGACCACACCTCCAACCAGAACTGACCCCTCCCCCATTTAAACCTTCCTTCTCTGAACCCTCCTCCCTCTTTATGAAGCACAGCACATGACAAACACTCAATGTACTGGCTGAGTTCTACCCATACAGTACGCCTACACTCACCGGAATATGCCAGTCATATTCCACTACATCTTACACAGCACATACATAACAACAGGCTGTCTCCAACTGGAACAGCCGACTACACCATGCACTTCCCATAAAGCTAGGACCCAGTGGCCCAGGA
>JARVJO010000164.1:15078467-15089485 GCA_031762555.1 Cynodonichthys magdalenae | reverse complement strand
TGGCCCAGGACTGGACCTGATCTCGAGTGAGCGTGCACTTCCTAAGGGATTTACCAACTCTGCAGAGCCATCGGGCGACAGGTGGGACCCTCTGAGTAAATACTCCACAAACCTGACCTCTTACCCTAAACCTAACCACCCCGGTTTATACCTGACCCTAAATCTAGCCTAAACTCAATTCCCACGTTAGTCCTAAACCTAACCCCCCACCTAAAATCTGTACCATGATTCTCATGGTGGTCCCGTGGGGACCAGGCTGTTTTTCTGGGAAATGGTTCCCACAGCGTAGCAAAAACATGTCCACACACACGCACTTATACATCCATTAAACTGAGGACTTTGTATTGACTTCCATTTATTTTTGCAACTGCATTTATAACTAATCCAGACATTTTTCCTAACCCTAACTAATAATAGTCTATTCGTTACCTAACCTTAACCAAAGCTTAATTCACACCATACTTCTTAACCTAATTGGTAGAGTGCATATGACTCAACCAGAATTGTATTTTTTTGTTTTTGTTTTTTTATTTTATTTTATTTATTTATTATTTTTCATCTCATCTTTTTTCCCCTTTGCTGTCCGTTCTACCACCTGGTCTCATTTCCCAATTTCAGCTTTGTTTCCATTAGGTGTGACATTCCATTTTGTTTTTTAACCACCATTCTCTGCTTTGTCCATCTGGAGCCAAACAACATCACAGATTATGATTATAAAGGCCATATGTTTCCTGACAAAACTTCCATGGGAGCCCAAATACAATTTGGTAACTTTAGAAGGGAGAGCAATCGTGTATTTGTCTCTGCTTGTGCATTTATGTGTTGTCTGTCTGTTAGCAAACACAAAATACCTATAACTCAGTTAATTACACAAGTATTGAGCAAAACTATGTGGTAGTTGATGTGAATCATCCCCTACACAAGTAAAAGTGATGTAGAGCTATGATCTCTTTGGAGAAGCTCTGTATTTAATCAGATATTGTCAATAAAAAAGGTAGACATCAATGGGCATAAAAAACATTGCAGCTTTTTTTAATTGTCCATTAGCAGTAACAATTCAGGCAGTTATTGTTGTTTCAAACTTTGGCAATCACTGTTCTTGTATTAATCTTTGAGTGGAAGAATAAGGTAGAAATGAATTTTAAAATTATCTAATATTTTTAAAAATAAAAATGGAAATAAAATTATTTATTGATTGACTTGTAATTTTTATTAATTGTGTTGTACCATTTGTTTCCCCAATGGCTGATCATTCACATTGTGTCTTAGTGTCTCTGCAATCAATTTCATTCATCCTGTACCGCCTCAGGCTCCCGGCCTCCTAACCCGGGTCACATATATATGTAACATGACAAGTGCGTCATGCCTTGAAATGCTGCATTCCTGAAAATGTTGGCCCTGTCCCTGATGAAGAAGAACAAATATGGATAGTTTTCCAGTGCAACCCATCACCAGCGCTGTGACAGCAAGTCAAATATATGCATTCAACATCTCAATCTCAGTATGGCTCCACCAACAACACCCGCGGGCGCTCGCATGACCAGCTGCCGTGTTGCCGTCGAATAAAATCACTCTTATCTCACTTTGAAGAATGTCTTTGGCTGTCCTTGGAGAGGAGCAGTCAGGGATGGAGAAAGGCAGGCAGAGAGGGGGTGGAGGATAGAGAGGCGGTAAAGAAGTTAGAGAGGGGGGGTTGTGATTTGTATTCCTCTCTCATCTGTGACAGGACTGCAAAGGTGGGGAGGCAGAGGAGCAATGCACCGACACAGCAGGGAGAATGTGGCAACACTAGGGGAAAGGTTTGGAAATCACAGATGTAACTTTACATCACTGGTTGCTGATTGGTCTCAGCAGACTGCCTAAGGGGGAAAAAAATGATGTCAAGTTTAATCTCAGGAACTACTAAAAAAAGGGCGGCAAAAGTTCTCGAAGAGCTTGATTTTTTATAGATTGCTAAAATAGTTTTAGACTGGCAGCAATTACAAAATCTTTGTAAGATTAGCTTTTTAATGTGTCCATTTTAAAATGAAACTCTATGGAAATAAGATCTTGCTTGTTTACCTGTTGTAGATGGCTCTTTGAACAACCTCAGTTTGGAGTTTAATTCTGTCCAGCTTGATGAGATAATGACTAGAAATTTTTTATTTTTCCTGCACAACCAGGTCCAGGCTGCGCAGGAAGTGCTACAGCTAAGTGCTGTTGCTACTGTTTGAGAATGAATATAATTGTCAAATTTTGAGAAATTATCACATAATGTGAAGAATTTGGTCTCATTTTTGCTTGGATTAACTCGTCAGTCTGATCAGAATTTTTTTTTTAAGCAAGGCCAATCAAAGGTATATCTGCAACAGGTAAGATATTAATTGTTCATAACAAGGTCACAGAAGCCCATTTCAAAAAAGCTGAAATGCAGCTTTGCAATTCTCCTTATAAAATATAAAATTTTTTTTAAAAAATGACACAAAAATTTGCACATTAATTCATCATGGGTTAATGTGAACAATGGAGTATTAGGGCCACACAATGCAATTTTATCTAGTTTTTACATTATGTGAACAAAGTCATAAAGTGATTAAAAAAATGTATTATTCTCATATTATGACAAAAGTCATATGAGAAAAACATGAGAATAAAGTCACAAAATTACAAAACAGGTGTCTGAGAATAACAAAGTTTACCTGAACAAAGCTGAAATAATATGAGAATAAAGTCATATTATGAACTGAATAATATTGAAATAATATGAGAATCAAGGGAGAATAATGCTATATGAAATAACATTGAAATATTATGTGAATAAAGTTATATTACCTAAATAATGTTGAAATAATATGAGAATAAAGTTGAAATAATGGGGAATAAAGTCATATTAATAGAAAAAAGTCATAATATTACAAGAACTACTACACCACCATTGCGTTAAAACAGGGAATGTTGAGCGTTCTGTAAAGTTATTGATGTTATTTAACTCCAGAGATTCATATGATAAACTCAAACTATATGACATTGCAGTTAATATTTGCTAGATTTCACATAATGTGCATGGAATCATATTACACTAACAGTGATCCTAAAGTAAATGGATTACATCATAAACAGTGACACGCATTGGAAACCATGGAAGAGAAAATTGACATGTCATGATTATGACTTTATTCTCATAATTAAAAATATCTTGTTGTTTGGCCCTAATATGGAGTAAATGTGAAACTCTTTTAAATCAGATATCACACTAAATTATGACATAATCAGCAGTATCTTTGTTTGTTGATAGTTTTTATTTGATTTAAAAGTAAATGTACATGTGATTAAAACATTAGGCTTCCTTTTATTGGAGAAAACTGAAAACGTACATTAATGGCTCTGCAGTCCCTGTAGATTTGAGTCCACGTTCACTTTATGTCATCGCACTTAGCTGATGAGCTCAACCAGAAAACCTCACAAATCTATATTCCAGTAGACACCAGTTATATCATCAGCTGTATTGACTCAAAACAACTGCTCTATTTAGCCACCTGCTTCACGAGCATGCATTTGTCAGTGATGAGCAAGATATGACCCTAAAAATGAGACGTGGACGCTAGAAAGAATCCCAGAGCAACATTATTGATCCAGCTACTGGGCTAAGTGGCTCAAAAAGCCTCTCTGATATCATTTCACCATTAGAAACAAACATAATGGCTTTTCCTGAGCTTGCACTTTTCCTTTGTAGAAACATGCGTGTTCGTGCACACTCAGTCACTCATGGGTTCATGTGTCACATTTGAAGTTATTAGCTGAGGAAGAAACATCATCATCTGGTGGGATGATATGTGTAACTGTCAGGAACTTACTGTAGATGTGTATTTATGGTGGAAACCATTTTTAAACATCATAACTAAATCAAAAAATATATTTTTTCTGTTGATATTTTAGTTGCTGCCATGATAGGTGGATGTAATTGTCTGTATGTGTTTGTTTGTGTTGGTTTTTTCACTTGACACTATAGCTGAATAAATAAAAAGTACCTCTAAAAAAGACCATGGCTCTACAGCACTTTTATTTCTAATCAACACAAATATAAGTCCACGTGTCTCAGTAACATTCACTCATTAGCATAAATAGTAGTTTGCTTTTTGCCAACAGTTGTTGAAATATTTAAAAGCATCATTTCACAGTGGAGCCTCTGGGAAACCTTTTGAGAGTTTCCCCCATGTTGCATTTTAAATATAAAGTCTCATATTGTTCACAACCATAGGATAAAAAAATATTGCATTGATAACAGATGTTGGGAATTGTGGCACAGATGTTTTTGACTTTATTGTGATGTTTTTACACTGTTGTTATTTCCCTCAATTGTTGTGCATTCACATTATTCATTTTAATGTTCTTTTTATCACGATGGTTTTGTTTGTACCTGTTTAATTTGGCAACTTGAAAGAGACGTCAGCATTGGAAAAAAACAAAAGACAGCCAATAATGATGTTGATTTTGCACTGAATAAAGATAAACCTAGTAGTAGACCTGACAAAGGAAGTAAGAAAGGAAATATGTGACTGCAGAAGGATAGAAAAACTGTAAAACAACGTTGCAAACGTTCCAAAAGAGTGAAAGTAAAGTTAATCCAAACCACAAATAATAGAGCAAATATGAAACAAGAATCACAAATAAAATGTAAAACAAAATCTTGTTGAGCTAAGGAAACTGGCAGGATAACCACAAGGGTAAACAGACAGTATTGAAAGATAGGACCACCATTTGGCGTAGGGGTGAATAAAAATCAGTACAATGTAATTTATTTTTTGAAATATGGAGTTAACACCTGCAGCGATCTATTCAGAAAAGTATTATTGTGCTACTGCTATATTTCCAGATATTTTATTTTTCAAAAATGGTGCCATTTTTGTTTATATGGGCAAGAAATACACATCAAAACATTATCCACAGGGAGTCAAATAAATTATTTGCATACTTTTAATTATGAAATTGATATATAAGCGTTTTAAGCAATATCGAGTCGAATCAAAATCAAATTAAATTGTGAGGTTAACAATACACAGCCCTATTCGGGAGTCAGTCAATCTACCCAGTTGTTCTCCTCAAGTTGTGTTTTAAAAAAACAAAAAGAAAAGCACCAACATGCTAAAAGCAAATTATCACGATGTTCTTAAGCCAAAGGAAGCTTGAAGCTCTCTTACCTGGAAGAGAAACACCATCTGTGTTTGAGATCCCACCTGCAAGAAATATGATAATTTGACCCATGGGCAAAATCTGATCTGATTGTGTCATGGACATGGGTCTGAATGTGTCATTCAACGTTTTTATGCCCCGTTGAGTAGCAATGGTCCAGTTTAATTTGCATGCACATGCTGCGCACGTGTGCATGCTGATGAAGACAGTGGATCAGAAGCCCAGCAGAGCTGTCTCAGAGAAGCCCTGACCTCTGTGAGCCTCTGTCAGTGGTCTGATCAGACCGGGGCAGAAAGGTGAGTCCACACGTCAAATGGGGAGAATTAGCATGACTAGATGCACGCGAACACACACACACATCAGCCAACTTGCACACAAAAATACACTCTTAGACATGTGTATCCACACTTTTGAATCAGAGGAGGAGCAGGAGCCAGGTGGGGTGACCGAGGACCACTGTCCAAGTCTCTGTTTGCCTTTTATTGCCCAGAACCATTTAACTTAATGAAAGCTGCTCCTTCGAGAATGACTCTATACCTGTAAAATAGTTTATAGCTGAACCCACTGGTCAAGTCTCTTCTCTGTAGCTCACGGTTTATCCTTCAGTATCTTATACTTCAATTCAATTCCTTGTGACTGGACAGCTCCCTCAGGGTTCAGTTTTTATCACCAGGTGTTAATTATGTTCATCCAGACGGGACGTTGCCTCGATCATTGTGAGGGGATGACAAATGGCTGCTCATCAGTAGAAGAAATAAATCATTTGGCTGCTGTACTTTCACAAGAGCTGTACAAGTTTGTATCTTCTGAACTATTTTTGATGCGTTTTTAACTCCAAGCCTTGAACTAAAGTGCAGAGGTCATGGCCTTTGTGCACAGATTTAGTGCACTTGGATATTTTTAGTACAGTACATCCAGTTTTTTTTGTGTGTGTGTGTGTCTGTCTCTCTGCAGCCTGTGTCAATGTCGTTCCTAGAGCTTCCTCACTGCCAGGATGCAGTCTGTTCTCTCAGGGGAGGAACTGTCACTGCAGACATGATATCCTGAAGGGAAAAGGAAAGTGTGTGCCTGGCTTCATTTACAACTCAGCTTCACTTCATGTGAAATAACGCCTGACTATTCGGGTGCTGAGCACAACTGGGTTAAATAAATTCCTCATTTATCCATAAATGTTTCACACTGAAACATTCTGCAGTATTTTCTTATTTCATTGCATAAATTTCTGCCTCTGAATGTCTGGGATAACTGCAACTTTCATCCAAAAACAAATATTTCTACTCATTTCTGGATTAGTTAGACTCTAACACAGTTGAGTCAAGTCCTCTGGATGGGTTCTTTTTTTGTTGAAACATTTTGTTGTTTACCATTCTTTAGTCTAAAGGGCAGGTAAACTCTGTCCAAAAAGCAATACCTTCGCATTGTAGATTCCATTTTTTCTACCTGGATTATTGAGAATGCACCAGGACACTAGTTAAACTCATGCCACTAAACCAGCTTTAATCAAGTAGTCAGTGCTGCTTTGCATGGTTATTTTTCCATCAGCTCCAGCTGAACACATTTTTAAATCTAGCTGAGGCATTTACAGTACGTAGACCACGACAATCACTACAGATCCTTTTTTAGATAGAATTTACTCAATGAAAAAAAATCAATAAATAAACATTAATGGTTTAAAAATGTAAAAAGGAACACTAATTTAAGGATATATGAGCTGTGAGACATACTGTCAGCATGATAACATTCAATGCGTCAATCAAATACAAAAAGCAAGGCTGCAACTTCACTCTGCATCGTTCAGGCTTGTGTGCAAAATGCAGCAAATTTTAGATGGGTGCTTTCAGCCTAACAGATGGAGAATTACAGCCTTTCTGAGACAATAGTGAGAGAGAGAGGAGAGGGAGGGGAAAAAAATAAGACAACCGCCTGGAGCTCTCCCAGCTTTCACGGCACATAAAGAAACATCCAATAAACTACTCTTACTTATTACCAAGGTGGCTGTTTCCCAGAGAAAACAAGTCTTAGCCTCTCTGTGGAAAACACATTTTGGTCTTGTGTTTGCAGTTTGCTTCACCATCAGCAAACACATGGACTTGATTAAAGAACACTGATGAGGTGTGAGTATATACGGTGTGTAACTGTTAACAGATATTATCACTGTGTTGGTGTACATTTTAGCTCTCAAGGCAAACATAAACCCAGATCCTTGCTTGTTTAAGTTAAGAAAAGGTGTAAAGATTGACGAGCACGCTGAGGTGTTTGGATCAGTGGATCATTCAGTGCATGGCAGCATGTTGCTGTCAGTTGTGGTCAGCATGTTGTTCCTTATGCTTTCAGGTCTGATGGATAGAACCCACATGTCACATAAATCCATATAAATATGACCTTTAAGCCTAGATCTAGAGATTTTATTTCATTTTGAACAACTGTCCCATTTTTGCATAGGAAGGTATTACAAAAGGCTGTAGACAGACATGACCTCCTCCTTTACTGGTCTTTTTTTCTGTAAAGATAAATACAATTCAAGGTTAATCACTCTGTAGCTTCAGCAAAACAGTCTACTATGTTCTTTCTTTAGTAAACTATAAGGAGGTTTACAATTGTGTTTATGTTTTGTTTTGTTTTGAATGTTATTTTCAAGCAGAAATGCAGTTACCATAGAAACCATAGGTGTTTCTAGTCAAATTTCTGTAACTCTGATTCATTTAAAGAATGATCACAGACCTCTGCAGACATCAAAGCACCTGGTAAGAAAAACTTTTTTTTTTACTGGTTCTACTTTAAATTGGTTTTGTGTTTTGTGATAGTTTTTTTTTTGTGTGTGTGCACTAAACAGATTCTCATAGTCAAATATAATCTGTTAGTTTTCAATCTTCTTAGCAAGGCTGATTATTTCAATAAAAAGTGAAAGAAAATATAGGAAGTAAAGTTGTTTTTCTACTTTGTTGTTTAACTTTTAGAGTTAAGTTGATATTACATTAAAATGCCTTTCGGCTGTAAGGAATGTTGTGTTTCATTGTAGTTGCTGCTCTGTACGCTTTGTGACACTGTTTGTTTATAACACTGTTTCCTTTCTTAAAGCAGATTAAAATATGGAGGAGTTATGTATAAAAGAGACAAGTGACACCAGCAGCACCATGCCAGGATTGGCAGAGGTAAGTCACTGTTAAAGCTAACCACACTGAAAATAAGCTAAATTTTGTCATGTTTGCATTGGTTGGAACAATGCACTTAAAACTGTTGAATTATAGACAATTTTATGAAACATTATGGAAAGACTTAAAGTTGAACCACATTTCAAATGTAAACATGTTTGGAATCTATAAAAAAACACAGCAGAGAATTTTGTTGGTTGTAGAAGTTTTGTTTTCCTTTTGATCAACAAAAAATATTCAGTCACCCCTGAAATCTTCAGACTCCTAAAATTACATGTCCCTGTTTCATTTAAATTTTTGACTTGCATGAAATCAAACACTAAAATGACCTTTATTATACAGGAAGTGGTTAGAGGTAGTTTTCACATCAGACTTTACTGCAACTGTTTCCTCTATTTTTGTGTATCAGAATCAGACCTGCAAGAGTCCAGATGGCCCTGAAGATGAGGGTGGAGGTGGTTTTGGTGAGAACCAGCTGATCCAGTCAGTCAAAGCTCCAGAAGGACCATACTGCAGTGGCCAGAGTGAGGAAAGCTCCAGTGAGTTAGAGCATTTCAACAAACATAAGCTCAAAAACTCTGATGAGAAGCCCTTCACCTGTGACCACTGTGAGAAGACCTTCAAACAAAAGAGATACCTGAAGGCTCATCAAAGTATCCACACTGGTGAGAAGCCCTACACCTGTGACCACTGTGAGAAGGGATTTAGACAAAAGAGAGTTCTGAAGACTCATCAACTTATTCACACTAGTGAGAAGCCCTACACCTGTGAACACTGTGAGAAGCGCTTCAAACAAAAGAGATACCTGAAGGCTCATCAACATATGCACACTGGTGAGAAGCCCTACACCTGTGACCACTGTGAGAAGAGGTTCAAACAAAAGAGATGCCTGAAGGTTCATCAAAGTATCCACACTGGTGAGAAGCCCTACACCTGTGACCACTGTGAGAAGAGATTCAGGCTAATGTATCTTCTTAAGTCTCATCAACATATTCATACTAGTGAGAAGCCCTACACCTGTGAACATTGTGAGAAGAGCTTCAAACGAAAGGGAGACCTGAAGGTTCATCAAAGAATCCACACCGGAGAGAAGCCTTAATTTGTAATTTGTTGACATTTCAAAGTCAATCAGCAGACATGTTTGCTGATCAATGAAGCAGGAGCTTTGAAGACTTAAAGTTTCCTGAGAAAATTTATAATAAAGCAGCAAAATATAAAACTTTTAAAAAAGCTTGTTTGATAAATATATTGTAAAAACGATCCTAAAACTTCCTCAATTATTATGACCCCCGCACGCAAAGCCCAGGCCCACCAACAAGCCCCCCCTCCCTCCACCCCATCAGAATAGGGGTTGTCTGGACATACAAAAATGCTTATAACTCAAAACAATCTGCTCCGGCGCACTGGGTCCCTGTGGGGCCCGTGAGCTCGTCGCTGCTGACCCCAGGGGTTTACTGCGTGGGATTGCTGGGGGGACTCTCCCGGTTCTCTTCTCTGGTCCGCTCTGGGGGGCGGGTAAGCGGTTGTTCCTGCGCTGGTGCCCCTGGGGGCTCTGTGCTTGGGGTCCCTCTCAAGGTCTTTGGCTCTGGTCTTCCTCATATCTGTCTTGGGCCTTGGGGGTCAGGTCTGTGGTCCTCAACAGTCACTATTGAATATTCCAATGGAGAAACCTTATATACACATGCATGCTCACAACCGCACACAATCAGGTGTTCAGTTCCAGGGGTTTCTAACATACACACTAATTTTGGACTGCATTGGTCACTGACTATGTGTTTATATACATATATATGTTTGGGTGTACATATGAATGCCTACTTTTCAGCAAGGTCATAGTTACTATTGTTACATGCACATATATTTTGTTGTTGTGTTCTTTGTTTTGTTCCCCTTTTGCAGGTGTGGAGGCAGATAGTGGATGTGTTGTCTTGTGTTTTCTCAATATATATCTTCACTTATCTTCTTGTCTATCTTTCAATCTTTTTTTCACTTTTCTCCTCTTTCTTCTTTTTGGGAATGAAAAAAAACAAAAACAAAAAAAAAACCCACTAAGGATGATGAAGAAACTAACATAGCAAATAATATTTTGTTTTCTACTGAAGTGGAAATAAAAAAACAACAACAATCTTTTTGGGGTTGTTTAGCTATCCATCAGATCCACCAATGACCCCCCCCCCCCCCCAAAAAAAAAAAAAAAACAACAATAAATTAAGAAACAATAAAATTTTGGGATGCACCTAACAGCATGAAATTTGACATGAATAGAGACTTCTGAGTTGCGGTGCATTGGTGCGTGTGGGGGTCATTATGTTAGCGCTATGCAGTATCTTGGATTTGCATTTAACTTAAAAAAAATACATCAGACCCCTTGTGTGAGTTGGAATCCACCAGGGATGCCCATTTTTATCTATTTTGTTCTTAAAGGAGTCTCAGGTTTCCATCACTGCTGTTTGCAGATGATGTGGTCAACTTGGCATCGTTGTGCCGTGATCTTCAGCTTCAGCTCTCCCTGGAGTGGTTCACAGCTGAGTCTGAAGCAACTAGGATGAGGATCAGCACCTCCAAATCTGAATTCATGGTTCTCAATGGGAAAAGGGTGGATTGCTCCAGGTTAAGGATCGTTATGGTTATGGTTAGTGGGGATGGATAAATAATCCATGTGAGCGGGGGCCTCATAAGTGGGCCCATTGCTCTCCC
>JARVJO010000164.1:15042228-15060174 GCA_031762555.1 Cynodonichthys magdalenae | reverse complement strand
AAGTAAAGTACAGATACCCAAAAAATCTACTTAAGTATAGTAACAAAGTATTTGTACTTAGTTACTTTACAACTCTGGTCTCAGGATGATGACGTCCTAACGAGCTGAGCACCAACCAAAGGCTGCATTCCATTCTGAAATACTTAAATGTAAACTTCAACATTTAGTCACATTTTAAGCTTAACTTTTACATTTAGATTTACACATTTAATGTCAGGATTTCATATTTACATATATTTAACATTTAATAAATATTAGCAAAATGTAAGAGCAGTGAGCTAAATACAATAAAATATTAGTGGAAAATTTTTAGCCGTGATTTTACAATCCCACAGACCAAATGAACAGTTGTGATGGACTTGCAACCTGTCAAGGGTGTACCCCACCCTTCGCACAGTGACTGCTGGATATCTGCACCAGTGACCACCTGACCCTGAAAGGAAGAAGTGGGTAAAAGATAAAGGATGGATGGATTTTTTCATTCAGAAAGTGAGCTAAATAATGACAATTTTTAACATTTTATTTTACACTTAGTGCCCATAGTCAGTGTTTATTTTTCCATTCGGTCTGTTTTTAATTACCTTCAATGAAGTTCGTAGTAAGTCACGGAAAAAAAATACAAAGAAAATTTTCACAAATCCACTGCAGCAACTCAAGTTGATTAAACAGATTATAATTGTGTCTTGTTTGCTGAAGCTTATTTGAATCTCCTTTTTATAAAGTCAGGGATACAGTTACCTCTGCGTCTCAAATGTCTCACATCATGTGCTCACATAGCTGCGGTGGACAGGCATTTGACGGACAACTATGAGCCAGATACTTCACACCCCAGCTGTATGGATGTTATGGATGGGACAAACCAGTACTGACAGCTGGGGAGTTTCGGCTATGTGCCAAGAGAACGGTTTAAGGGCTTCTTGTCAGGTGGTGACGGCTGAAAAAAAAATGCTGCAGTAGTGAAAACAGGGAAATGGTAAAATGATGATGCACCAGAGACATCTCCTAAAAACACTGTTTACTTTCCTTTGCAGTAAACTGCTTCATTGGGGGTGGAGGTGGAGGAGTTGTTCTCCTTGGTTGAGTTTTATGTTGAACCTTTTTGTGAGGATTACCTTTTGTGTGGAAGCTCAGTATTTTCTCTCTGACCATGATAATTGTTTGTAAATCCTCCAGTAGAAAAACTCTCCAGGTGGGGCTGTGAATAAAGTGTTGTTCCAACAGTCTCTGTGGGAGGATGAGCTTGTTTGCAGTGTGTCGCTATCGTTTGTTTTTCAGGTTATTGTCTAGTGTTAAAAGGCAGTAAGTGGGTGGTGTACTTGTTTGGAGGTGCCTTGTGCTAAAACGGTTTTTGTGCTAACTTTTGTGCCACTGTATTTGTGTAAATAGGGAGTGATTTCTGAACAGCTTGTTGCTAATAAGCACACAAATATTCACACATGCGTACACAACTGTTTAACAGTGCTTGTTTTATTCAATCGAATGCTTTTAATGCTGATAGCTGAAACTGAGCAAAAGAGCACACAAGTGTCTTAACTGCACTGCTTGGTTACATTGATGTTTTAATTACTTGACTCATGAATGCTAATTATACCGCTGCTTACCTAATGCCTGAAATGCCAATACCAGCATCAAGGGAATTTTCTCCGTCAGTTTCTATTCAGCAGACTCTTTAAAGAGGGAGAAGCCTAATAAGTAAGTTACATTCATTCCCAAATTAAAATATCTGCTTTTAAATTTTTGTCTTGTTTGATGCAGGTTTATCAGTATTGTTCACAGTATGGCGTAGTGCATTTTGTTTTTAATTATGCCGAGCCCTTCATGGTAGGGTTAGCCAAGAGAGATGATCAATTATCATCCTGCCTCAAAACTAATTAAAGGCCTCATCTCCCAGCTCATCGCTCTACTCAGCACTAAACTAACTTCTCTCAAGGACGCTGGAAAGTGACGACTGGCTTCGCTCCAACGTGTGTAAACAAAAGTTGTGTGGCGCTGACTGACAGGCTGCAGCATCTCTGCCTGTAATCATCAGAGTCTATTTGGTCACCTGGGAGACTTCATGTTTGGCTCAGAGTTCGTTTTGACTCAGTCGTACGATGAGTCTGCTTGTACATCAGTCTACAGAAGCGGTTGGACCCGACTTCAAAACATGTATGGTGCTGCCAGCAAAGCCATCTGGATAAATAGAGTGATCAATATTTTAACCTAACTCCAGTGTGATTTCCAAAAGAAAGATAAAGCTTGTAAATAAATTGTAAAGATATTTTATACCCAGTGTTCTTTCAAGATCCAACCAGCTGGTCAGCCCAAACAAGCATGAAACCATTATCTGAACAGATAGACTGAAGAGGGGTAACCTTTTTTTTTTGTAGTAAATTATAAAGGATCTTCAGCAGAAGAAAATGAGATGTTTAGATTGTTTTGCTTAACAGCAACCTGAACAATGAAAAACACAAAAAATCAAAAACGGGTGTCCAATCCTGATTTGTAAGGACCACTATCCTGCATATTTCAGAGGTGTCTCTGCTCCAACATACCTGATTTGAATGAATGTGTGAATAACAGGCTTCTGCAGAACTTAAACAGGTAATTGAATCATTGAACTGGTAGGGCCGGGTGATATGACTGAAAGACTTGGCACGATATAAGCGTTTCATACCTGTCAATATCGATAATTATTTAGTGGTAGACGTAAGGAACAACATAAGGATAGACAATGCATCAGACTGGTAGCATATGCTGAAATTGTCATTTATCACACACATCATAAGGTTAACTTATCTTAAGAAAAACATCGGGAAATTAACTCGTTATCTTGAGAAAACCATTGGGGAAAAAGAATATGTGGAAAATGTCCACTCTCAGCTTCTGTACACAACACCTTGCTAAAACCCCACATAGAATTAAATTTGAAGCTGACTCACAGAGAACTTTGTGATTTTTGGGGGAAAGTTAAAGTCAAGTGGAGACACAAGTTTGTGTTATTATCTGGGACATATAAATATTAATCTAATATTATAGCAATAATATTATTTAATAATAAAAATCTAAAGCGCATTCCTGCTGCGGTGCTGCTTCTACGAGAATCAGGAGTTCACAAGCAAGTTACGCATGTCTATAATTTAACAACAATGCTCCAAACACATTAACGTTTTAAATAATACAAAGAGTTTAGACTCTGAAGTCCCGGGAAGGTCAGACAAGTTGCCTCTGAGCCTCCGCTTTGAAAACAACAGTGAAGTGATCTCTCGCGGTTTTATTGTGTGTGTGTGTGTGTGTGTGGGAACACATACGGTGTTACAATAACAATGCTTGCTAGGTGCTTTCAGCCATATATAAAATATGCAATCCTCGAGGGAAAAATGTCCAAGACATACAGAGCTTTCACTTGCTGTCTTAATCACACTCAAGGTTGCACACACCTGCTGTCAGTCAAAGCGTGACCTGCCCTACTATGTTCTGATTGGGTAAAACTTGGACTGTGGTTCTCTTTACTGGTTGAAAGAGGTGGTATGGCTTTAAAAAGCTTTTTTCCCCCGTTTCATTTTTACAAATGAAGGACATTCACCATGGAGGAAAACTTTAACCCAGGTCTTTTTACTACTAGAAGGCGGGTTTTGTTTGTTCGAAACAAAAACGTAAAAGTTGTCTCTGACAACTTAAAGGCCATTATTTCGACCTGTTATTGATTAATATTTTGTATTACCCATTTGAAATACTGCACGACCCGACCCCGGATAAGCAGAAAAGAACGGACGAATGGACGTAATAAGGACCAGAAGAAAAAAGGTTGATAAATACTGCCAAACTGGGGACGTAACCTTTCCTCTTTTAACCACAACTTCCTCTCGAACTGTTGCACTCATTTTCTCCTTTCACTCCATGTCTTTCTTTTTTACTTCAAAGCAGTTTTTAGGTAGGATTTTTGAAGAGGGTGCCCTGACAGTCAGTCTAAACTGGACCAGGGCGTTGTGACACAGCCATAAGGCATCGCAAATCTGTCCAAGGTGTCGGAAATACGCCCTGACGCCCCTCTGGTTATGGCACGGTGGTGAAACATGAAACTGCTACTGCAGAGGTTGTTGCTAGCTTACCAAAGAGGAGTGCATTAGTTGATAACACCACCCTTGCTTGATAGGGCCGTGATTGACTAAAGCTTTTCCTCTGACTACATCCCCCAGACTACCGTGCAGTTCTGGATCAGAGTTCAGTGCAATTATCAACATTGTATTGGACAAATTTTCTATCGATACTGATTAGGTGTTTATCCCGATAGATATCATATTGTTTTATCACCCAGCCCTAGACTCGGGTGTGATAGAGCAGGGAAATGTAGAACATGCAGTAAAGTAGACCTCTAGGACCAGGATTGGAGACTCCTGATCTAAACCTAAGTTTGTAAAGATCAGATTGAGTTTGAGTTTATATCTTACTGAATTTGATAATCCCCTCACTGGGTGCAACATTTTTCATCTTATGTTCTTCAATTAAGAAGGCTGGTTTGACCAGGCCACAGATTGCTGTGCCTTCTGAGCATGACTTAACGCTGCTCAGCTATTTTTCCCAGCACCCTGAATGCCTTCGCTTGACTTTTCACCCCACTACTCCGGAACTCACTAAGGGCTTTATAAATGCATCCCACCGGCCACTTGCACTCTCATCTCTGCCGCTGATAGGAGAAATGTCGAGCATAGGCGTTGACATCACCTGGGCTTGAGAGTGCTTTTTCATCAGGGAACCAGAAAATGGATAAAAACATCAGAGTCCATCATGGTTTGTTAGAGCGGCACTTTTTTAGTTGCAGTCCCCTGCTGCTTTGAATCTGGGCTGGTGAGGTAGATAACAGACAGGTTCTTAGAGTTGTGGAGGTTTTGACCTTGTTGCTCTTATATTTATTTTTTTATACATATTCTAAAATAGTCATGTTGGAAAAGGTTTAAATGAGCAATGCAGATTGAATAAACGTGTGAAAAATGTATAGTAGCTTTTTAAAGACAGATGTTTTAAATAATTTTCCCTGCTTGTGACAGCTTAATGCACAGGTTGAAATAATTAACAGATTGATTGAGAAAGCTGTGTTTGGATCTTGCATCTGCTGTTTTACATAATCAGTGATGGGCACATTCTGACTCGCATTTTCAAGTGAGAAGATAATTATTAGGATATGTGTTTGTGTTGCTATGGTTACTCTAGCTCAAAAAGCAGTAATATCTGGACAGTGATATCGTTCCCATGAAACTTTATAAGTGTGAGAGGGTAGACTTTTAGTTTTACTCTCCATTCATACAAGTTTCAAAAGAATGCAGAGCATTTCCTAAAGTATTTGAAGAATTTTTTATAATCATCCAGAATCGTTTTATTGCCAAGTGTATTTTATGTTCAACCTTCTTCCTATGATTTTATGTAACTGACAAAAGAGCACTGCAGTGCATTCCTGACCTGAAATATGGAGCATTTTAAAGGAAGTATCATACTACGACAGTGGAGGATTTCCTGAAAGATGATCTCAGATTTTTTTCTATTTAGATGAACATTATGGCTCAAATGAGTGTAGTACCCAGGCATAGTTAAGTTTTATTTACTACCATCAACCACAAGCACATAAAAAAAGTTATAGGTCTGGGAAATGATGGCCTTTAGCCATTGTTTGCTTTTATTTTCTTCTTTCCATCTGAGAGTCTCCTTCTTTTCACTTTAAAGAGTCCCAATGGAGTCTGCTTGTGTTTGTGTTGCTTGATGTGCTTTTTCTAACTTTTTGCTGGAACATCGGTCACATGACTCCACCAGGTCGCAATTAGCCTTCAGACTGGTGCTGCAGCACTGGCCGCAGGGGAGTTGTAGACACATGGCTCTGTTTTGTTTAATGACAGTGTGTGTAGCTGAGCGTAGAACGTAGGAGCCCTGGTCTGCAGGCAAATCGTCACACACAGATTAAATTGAAACAAATAAGGTTGCCTGCCATCTGAGAGCCAAAGAGAAGATCCGTGTAAAGTGGTGGATTTGTACTTTATTATTATTTTTTTTACCCCATTTTTAGTTATCCCTGCCCTCTACCAGCTGTAACTCTATAGTCATGTTCACGTCAGCAGTAAAGTATGAATGGTGATTTGTTTTTCTGTCTGATGAACAAATGCAGAATGTTATTTTTGCGTCAAACTACAGGAGGCAGCCAGACACTCGTCTCACTGAAAAAGGTGCCCTGTAATCTGAATGCCCTGGGCCACGGAGGTGTTCAGCTTTGTGGTGGGCCACCACAAAGCCGAACACCACAATGCCTGGTTTTATGGCCTTTCAGATTGTAATTGTATATGTTTTTTTTTTTAATGAAAAAAGATTATCATAAATGTCAATTTATCTTTTAATATGACTCATCTTACACATGTTAAAGTTACGGATATCTTGAGATTCCCTTTAAATTACATTGTAAATGCAGAGTGTACAGTTCAGTTTCTTGGTGTAAAATAAGAAATGACTTAGTAACTCTAGGATTAAGGAAATGCTGTTTTCCTGACAGGAAGTGTTTACCGCTTGGTGACATTCCCTTTTTAACTTGACAAGTCTGTGCTCGCCCCTTTGTGGGGACGAGATTGCTTGATTGTTTGATGAAATATACGCAAAGTTAATGCTCCCGGCTGTTTTGACTTAAGCATAAGCGGTGCCTGGGTCCATTCAGGGTTTTTTGTGGAAATGATTGTTTCTCAGTCAGCTTTATATAGATTTACTCAACTTACTTTAGTTTGTATGGAGAGGTGGGAAGTCATGCTGTGGCACTCCACCCTGTTTCCATGTAGTCAAAGTAGCAGAGTCTAAGAGAGCTTAAGCTGTTCTTATGCAACATTACAAAACGTCTAGCTTTGTTTATGGACAGACTCGAGCGTCTTATTCTCCCAGCTCTGTTAAGAACAACCAAACTCAAAGCTTCCCTCCCAGAGGAAACCACCACATTGTCTCATGAAGCTTTACTTTCTTAATCGTGTCAAATTTTATCATATGGAAACTGAAAGCATCAAATAGGAGTGATTATCAGCATACTTGCTTTAAAACGATACAAAACAACCAAAAAAAGTTAATATTTCTTCCAGAAATTCAAACCAAAGTTTTGAGGGACAATGGTGTGTATGGAAAAAGTTTTATAGGGATGCAAATTAACAGCTTTATCACAGTAGTAAATTAATTTGCTTGGATGATGATACAATGTTTCTCCTTCACAAAAACTGACATGATTCGATATCAATTTAATTCAATTCACGAGTCTGCAATGGATATGATGTGATATATAAATATATCATCCACATCGGGCATATGATGATGATGATATGGATCAATGTTTTCATTTTGCCTTGATGTAATTCAATCATTAATCAATAATTAATCAATATGTTGATGTGGATTGATGTATTGTTTCACCCCTACTTGCAAATAAGGACATTCGATTTTGACTACTGGATCTTAAGGCCTTCATGTTATGACTCCTAATCTGGGCAATCAAGCACAGACATTTCATAAAAGTCTTTGTCAGTTGATTTGGAAGGTGAGGCGGCAGAGTGGTTATAGGAGTCGTCCTGGAACCAGTAGGTTGCGGGTCAATCCCCCATTCCAGCTGTCTCAGTTGTGTCCTTGGGCAAGACACTTTACCCATCAGTGTACCTTCAGTGTATAAATGTGATTGGCACTGATGATTGTAGAGACCTAATAGAGTGCTGTGTGAATGGTATGAGGGCACAGATTGTAGTGTGAAGCGCTTTGAGTATCCTAATTGGATAGAAAGGCACTATATAAGAACAGTCCATTTACCATTTGTTTCTCTGGTTCATTCATGTTCAGATCACAGGTGCTTCCCGGAAGTTGATTGGTTCTGGGTCCGCATCTGCACGAACCAGCACTCACGTGTAGAGATATTTTGGTTGTTTTGCATTTAACATCAACACATTTTTGCCAAATGAATTTCTGCAGATTTGTTGTACTCTGTTGAACCTGTGACCTACTAAAGCATATTATAAGTTGCCACAAAATGCACTTCTCTCATTTAATCCTTGTGTCCACCATTATTTCCAAATCTGCACCACATTCGTAGCCATTCTGAGGACTAATCACTTGTTCACACTTACAAAGGATCACTGTGTTTTATAAAATGCCGGTTCTTTACCATGACACCATGACTTTTAAGCCACACCACTTACTGTATGGAGAAAAAAAAAACACTGCCAATAAATCTATCACACAGGGATGGGGACAGAGAAAGGAAATTGGATTTTGCCAAGCATGTCGTCAAGTACTTAATCTTTAATATCTGTCGCATATTAACAGGGCCTTCATATAGCGCAACCCACAGGCTCCTTTTTTCTCTCCACTGGAGGTCTTAAGTGGCTGTGTGGATTGGGTTTCAATGAATGAGGTCCTTTGGGACAAGTTGATGTGCTTTTTCTGTGCTTCACTGCATTGGGTGCTAACAAAAAATGCAGTCATTCATCAGTAAACGCGAGCAGGAAGAATGGGGAATATACTAAATGTTTAGCATTTCAAAAGTGTGAAAGGCAAAGCATTATACCCTTTCATATTTTGCAAAGAATGAATGAACAGGAAGTATAGTTCAGCTTAGTCTGTTTGTTTGAAGAGTTGTATTGACATAATTAGTTACTCAGAGGAATCATATTCTGACTTTATTGTCTGACAGTCTTTTATTGTACCAAGTTGGCCCGTGCACCTTTTTGTTGTCAGTCTCAATAGTGAAGCATTTTCATTTAAAATCTATACTTTATCTTTTGTCATTTTGTCAAAGCAATCTATTAATATTCTGTTCATGTACTTGTGTGAGGTAAAACATTTTACTGACACATCCTTGTTTTGCTATTGGTAATCATTTACATTCTATTTTATGATGCTTTGTGCCAAGTACAGTATAGGCAATTTTATTGAAGTTATTGCTAGTCCAGTTTTCTTTTTCTACTTAAAATATAGTTGCTAGAAGGTCCTTTTTGTTTCCTGCAGGGTCACAAGTGTTAACTTTAACATATTTAAATGAAAACTGATAACAAATAAAAGCCATGCTAATCTTGCACTAATTGAGGCCTTATCAAAAGCTTTTCCCATGTTGGCATCTGTGCAACTTGGGTGCACACATACCTGACTTGCATTTATATTATTTGTATTTTTATGTTTAGACATGCTGTATAAAGCCATGACTGAAAGCATGTAAAACTAAAAATGCCACATTGGCTTCAAAATGCTTAGTAACCACATGTAGTGGCAAGATGAGAAACAGTAATTGATATGCAAACAATAAGTATTTCATGTCTTTCTCATTTTATACAAAGATATTTTTGTTCCTGGTAAATTGTGGTGCAATGGTATCAGGGTTACTGCATGTGGAAGCATTCCAAACAATCCCGCAAAAAGGAACCAGGTTTACCCTGGTGGCGTGGAAACGGCGGTTCACATGGGCGAGAATGAGAAGATTAAAAGAACCAACACTTTATGTGGTTTAGAATGTAATTGGAGATGGGCATTTAGTAAATAAGGTGACGTGCTTAGCGCAGATGTTTCTGAACTCATTCAGAAATGTGCCAAACTTATGGTGGGGCTCACTGATGTGTGGAAAGAAATGCTTAATCCAGCTATATTACAAATAAGGTGTGGGAGGCTTTGGGCCCATCGCGTATGAAGTCAGTGTTTTTGTATTGTTGAGTCACAGTGTTAAGTAGCATGCTTACTGAGGCTGAATTGCTACTCCTGTTGGGTTAAAAGCAATGCAAACAAACAAGCAGAATCTTTGTTTATCGCCAGTAAAGTGGTCTTCATCAGTTTGCAGACTGCAGTTTGTGACTGATAGCAAAACAACGCCCTTATAGCAAATACATAAATTTGATTAGGTACCTCTTCAGGCTCCTAAGTAGGCCTTCAAATGAGGTACATTACTCTTCAAAGCTCCCAGAGAGATGGAATGCTCTAGTGGCAACAGGGTTTCTTAGGCAACATTTTAATAAAGTTTCATTAATGTCATGGCTGTACAGTGGGAACCACACTTCTGCCTTGTCTCTTCATATGATGGGAAGCCGGTTTCTCATCAGCCTAAACTGTGTGGGAGATGTAGAAGCCAGCAGGGCTCAGTCTTCATAAGGGGTTCTGAATTGTTGTAACAAGATTTGAGTTTGCTTCCTACATACATGAAACGATCTCATCCATATAAACTGTATTATGTCAACAATGAAGCTAGGTTCTCTTTTTATTTCTTACCTTGAGGGAGTGTTTTCTGTCTCGTGTGTTCTTTTTTATGTCTGATGATTGCACATGTACACACAAACACATACACAGCATTAATTGTGTATTTACAGACGTGTAAGTCAGGGAACCATGGTACTTTGGTTTGGTTTTGTCCGTTTTGGCTTTATATGAACATTAAAAATTCTTTTTACATGTTAGTATGTTCACTGCACTGTATTAAGGTAAAAAATAGAATCTCTTTATCCATTGTCTCTCCCCACCCTTCCTATCTCTCTGTCATGACTGTCTTTCCTCACAATGGAGGCATGGTTTCTTTTTGTCACACTGAAGAACAAAGACCAGTAGCAACAACAAAAGCAAAAAAAAAAAAAAAAAAAAAACCTTTTTGAAATACTGTAATGCAATTGAACGGCTAAGCACTGAGTTGTATTAGGTTATCAGTGGCTGAAATCCCTTGTGGCGTGAGACATAAATCAAACACGTCAGTCCTTTTTTTTTTTTCCTCCATCTCCTCCCTCTTTCTACAGCCTGCTGACTTTTCTGGCAGTTCCAGAAGGGCTTCAACCTTGACTAACCCCTGACGCATTCAGTTCTTCCAGAACCGTGACATTAAAATCATGATTCTGATTGCTTTCGTTTTGCCAGTACTCAGTAACTTTTACAAGTCTGCTTTTAATTGCTTGAACTTTTCATTGATTATTGTTAAGTGATCACACTGAATGTGCTACTCTAAAGGCGGTGGATTATTTTCTGTTTAATACAACCAAAAATCCATACATGGGCTCAAATTTCACCTAATGTGGTTTATGAAATTTTTATTCTTTTGTCTCTTATTACCATATAAGCTGGTTGAACCCGTGTTGCATTAAAAGTGAAGGAGGAGAAAATTTCTCCCTTCTAATGGAAGATCTGAGCCAAATAAAAGTGTAATCTTAGACGCTTTAGTGTCATCACAAACACTGAGCTAAAGTGGCAGGTGCCTGCTATGGTCTCCCTCCTTCACTAATGTTCATCTCTCTTTTCCCACTGATTTTAAGTCAGACTCAAAGCCCAAGTGCAACTCAAAATTCCCTTTTGCCATTTCTTGTGTGAGTTGTTAGAGTTGTGGCAGGTATAAGTCAAATCCAGCCATGGTCTGAGCTCTGCAATCAGTAATTTAATGAGCTCTCTCTCTCTCAGTGCTACAAACCAGTGAAAGACCCATCTACCACAGGGATGTGACCATAGCTTTTCAGTGGGCTTTATGAGATTCATCTGGACTTGCATCATAACTTAGCAAAAGCCTGATATATGGAAGCACTGCAGTGCTGACGGGGGGATTTTACTTTCATGACAAGTGCGGCTTGGCTGCGGTCCTGACACACCCTGGCATGCCACAAGGCAGATGGTGAGTCCCCAGGATCTGCTACACCCCTGTTCTCACAACTTCAAACTCCTCCTCCAGTCATTAATGCAATAGAACAGGAAGGACACATTGGAACAAGTAGGAAATATTAAGCACATCCTTCAGCATAAAATGAGCAAAGATTCAATGGCAAATTGTAGGGCATAATAGAGCTGAACATTATTATTGTTCATAAATCACCAGATGGAGGTGACAACAATATTGGAGCCTTTTTTTGTTGCTTTCAAAATCCGTGTACATTAGATATTTCTGAAAACTATAATACTGCTGGATATTTTGACCCAGCGAGCAAACAAGGCAGGCTGTATTTTTCAACTGTCAAATTGAAGAATTGGGTTTTTATCCCTCACTGCATTTAATCCTCCTGTCCAACGCTATCAGAAGGTTTCATCACATTCGCAGGCTTGGTTTGTCCTACATTTATGTCAACAGGAAAGGCAAAAGGATGATGTCATGTGTTTGGCATGGCTTTGTGCATAACTCAATAAGTTATTCTCATTATTTCCTGAAGCATGTCCAAACATCGTTTGGTTTATGACGAAGGTGCAGCAAGGTAGCTTGATTCAAGGAGTGCGTTCTGTTAAAGCGTAACTTTAGGCAAATATTCAGCAACGTTTACCTTTGCAATCTAAAATAGTGGAAAGCATCACAAAGTAGAGCACATAAGTTTTTCATCTACTATCTGGGAACTGTGGATTGTACCTGTTTGTTTAAACAAGCATGTTTGTATTGCTAAAGTAAAAAAGAAAAACCTCAGACTGTATATCAGAGAATATAAAAATCTGAATCTAATGTCTACTGTTCTTTACCTCCTAAGTTATTGTTTGTTTTTCAGTGAAAATTACTTGTTTTTAGGTCTGGGCTATGGTTGTCTTTGTATCAGAGGTGAATTTGGCACACAGTTTGATTACTGATGACTGAGTTTTCATGCAACAAGGGGAAAGTTGGGAATGACGGTGAACATAAAATGCAAAATTTCCTGGTGTCTCTTGAGCTGCAAATATGGGTCTTGTCAGATTGACAAAATTTTTATCAAACCTGTGCACATATTGTGTATACTTTATCTGAAACAAAAACAAACAAGGAAAATGTTTATTAGATTTTTCCCTCAGCTTGAAGTCACAGAAGCAAAACATTCAAGGAACCCCTAATTACGCCGTAGCAAAAAAAAAAAAAAAAAGTTCCCGCAAACAGATGGAAATTGAGTCCTAGTGAAGGCAGATTTACCACACGGCCGCTGTTGTGAACACATTCATACAAACATCCTCTGTTATTATTGTTTAATCCAAGTATGAGGTGTATGCACGAATTTACCTGCCAGAACTACTTTGTCACTAAATGGCTTACAAATTATTCTCAGTGAACCTTCTGGTATGTTGCACCTGGAAACTTAGCAATTAATTTTTACCAGGAGATATGTTCAAGTGACATTCAATATCTGTGTTGTTACTTGAAATATCTGGGTTACTTCCAGGTAAATGCCTGTGAGTGAGTGAGTGTGTGTGTGTGTGTGTGTGTGTGTGGGGGGGGGGGGCGGCATTCTCATAGTTGGCCCACATTTTAGAGGTTTATTGAAAAAAGTGTGTTCTCCTTCTGTAGCAGTAATGTTTAGTGGTAGTTCTTAAGAGATCTTGCTTGGTGGAGTCGCAGCTTGGCAGGCATGAGGCACAGTCCACATCCATTCCTCCCCCACCCAGCTCCGTCCAGCTGATGAGTGATGAGCTTGTTTATAATGAAACCAAATCTCTTCCTGTTAGACATGAGTCATCTGGTGTAGAGCAAATCATTAACATTGTTACATGCTTGCTGAGGTGTTTTCCAATACTCTGTATTGGGATTAACCCTAAAAACACTTCAGGATGCTTTCAAATTAGAGAAAATGCTGTGCCCTCTTCACCCATTTGGAGATTGGTAGATTTAGACTATTAGCTGCTTTGGAGTCTAACGACTGGTCTAGACTCCTGCGGTTGCCCAACCTCGTTAGATCTACTGTCCAAGAGCACAAATGGCTCAATTAGGAGTTTTAGCCCCCCTTCACAAGTATCTTGACTGTCATTACAGTGTCCTGATAAATGAAGCTAACATTTTTAGCAAACAAATATCCCCCTAAGGTACTATAGTCCCGGACTTGCTCTACTCTGTAGAGCTCTGAGCCGATTTTCTGGGTCTCAGGACGTCCACTTAATTACCATTTACTGCACAAAAACACTCAGCAAAAGAGCAAGACTACAATTAGCTGTGGCTCGCTGCAAGCTTGGCATAAATCTGCCAAATTGTTTCTCTTAAGATAGTTGAGTAGTTGTGGTTCTCTGTCCTCCATTTTTGAAATGTAGGCCTGTCACAAGGCTATCATATAATTAGGCAGACCAGCAGAAGCGAGCGTGATGTAAGGCTAAAAGCTGAGGCATTGTAGTGCTGTGCTGAGGCAAACAAAGGTGGGCTGTTATTTTTTTGTAGTACTCTTTTTATCCTTTAGCCTCAAAGGATCCTACTTTGTCCTGTCTTGGGCCACAGTGTCTGCCATTGTATCTGTTTTTACACTATGCTCATTTTGTCGTGCTTTACAGAGCTTTCATTTTCATTTTTCTTCATCCCTTAATCATTATATCTTTTTTTTTGTTTGTCTCTTTCAGCTGATTATTCTTGAAGATTACGCAGATCCTTTCGATGCTGAACAAGCTGGTGGAGCTCAGACCACCACAGAGAAAGTGACAACTGAGAACGACGGCTACATGGAGCCATATGAGGCTCAGAAGATGATGGCAGGTACAGATGAACTGTTTATTTCCTGTATGCAGTTTTTACTTTTCTCAACTCTGTGCTGTTGTACCATTTTTCACATAGCATTAAATGACAAGCAGTCAATTTGTGTCTTTTGTATGACTTCATCCTGTTTCTCAGGGATGAGGTAATTACGGTAATATTTATTGTAGTTCAACCACATAAGTTAATGCAGCAGGACAGAAGGCCTCTTTGCATTTTACTTGACAGCCATGGCAAGGCAGAAATGAATTGTTTGTCAATTAAAAAGAAAAAATAAATCAAAGAGAGGTTTGTTTTTCCTATAATGTCATGCAGACATTTAACTGATTCATTGTGCTTTGGATTAGTGCATCATGAGGACTTTTTGATTCCGTTTACTGAGATTTCCAAGAAGACCTTTTCTGTTCTTTCTTATTTTTTTTTGAGATAACAATAGCTTTGTGCTAACAGAAGAATTTAACCAAACCACATTCTCTGGTGTGTGTAGACAGCAATGACAGACAAGGAAATGCAGAAAGAAAAGAGAAATGATTGGGGGAAAAAAGTGAAACAAACAAAGCATTTGGCAGATGCTTTCCTTTCCTGAGGAGATGGGAATGTTACAAAAAAGTCTGAGTGACAAACCTTAAATTGAGGTATCTGGAATTTATTACAAGGTATGAAATATATCTCTTTACTGTTTGAGTCATATCATATACCACCACCTCTTACTATTACGTTGCCCTGCTGCACCCAGAAAGTCACTTTATGAATGCTTCTGTCTCTGCTCAGCAATTTTCATTTAATGGCCTTACAGACAATCTCCTGTTTTCATCAGTCTCACTGGTTTGACCTCTGGTCCAGTTGTAGTCTCAACAGAGGACAAAAACTAAGGATTTATTTCTCCTCTTACAGCAAGGAAGTTGTAAAGCACTAAGACAACAAAACAAGGCTTTTGTGTTGTCTGAAACTTATTTTTTTTAATACATAAATTTAATTAAATATTTGTTTTAGCTCCAACTAGAAAGTTCTGACAGTACTAGTCTGTTTCATTTGCTTGATTTATTTAAACCTAAACATATTGTCCTCAGACTTCCTGTTCTTAAAAATCTTATTTTATTGCCAATTTCAGTTTTGTTTTAGGGGATTATTCTTTTTCATTTTCATAAGCATACCAGCTCAATGACAATTCATTCAGCTAATTTAAAGAGACAGAGCACTCAAAATTGTTTCAGAAGGGAAAATGGAATGCAATTCATTATCTTAACCTTCAAACACACGAAATAAATTGTCCGAGAGTGGTAACTCAGATGGCACTAATGTTAAAATTTTATTTTGGGGGAATTATAGACTTAGAAAAACCTACTAATTGCTTTGTGGAAATTTGTGCTTTTGGATGACTGAAACACAAATATTATGTAGCATGTAGACAAAAGCACTTTTCTCATACACACACTTTCACACCCATATGGCACCAAGTTAGGCCTGCTTATGTATTTGGGGGTTAAATGTGTTGCCCAAGGGTGTCTCAGTGATATAATGAGGGTCAGTCACTTGCGCTGTCTCCCACTGGGCAAGGTCGACTCTAACAATACATCAGCATACTGGCTGTAGAATAATTGCTGCATCTCTCACTCTGACAGCATATTGGTCAGGCAGAACTGCACACTCAGAATTTTGCCAAAAAAAGAAGAAGAGGATAGGCTGCTGCATGGCAGAGCAAAAAAAAAAAATCTTGCATCTCTAATTCTATAGAATTCTGTCATTATTGCTTTCTTTTGCCACCTTTGTAGTTATCTCTTCAAGGAGAGGTGTTGTGTTAATTTATAAGAACCTGCACCGTTAACAAGTTTATTCTCCTTCACAAAAGCTACCGCTTTTTTCCAGCTGTCATATACAGATGGGTACAGATGAACACCCAACCTTGACAATACCACTCTGCACTTATTTACTTACTATATAGCTGTGAAAGCAAGTTTTCAGTTTATTTATTGTTAACTCCACTTATATCATCTCAGTATATACCCTCATACAATTCACTTTAGCAATTTCAATGTTTAAAATCTCAAATATGTGTTTTTTATAAACATCACATTTCCAGATAGTACATTTCTGTTCAGTGTGTTTTCACAGAATCCTCACCAAGTCTTTTAGGTTTTATGTTTGAACATAAGTGTTATTTAAAAGTTGCTTTTGCATTGAAGGGCTCTTTTAATTCTGCAAAAGCAGAATGGTTTCAGGAAAAAGAAAAACCTGGTGGCAGAGCTAAATCAAGCTTTATAGTGACAGACTACAGGCACAGCACTACAGTATATAAGTGGGAATGTCAATGGATTACCTGATATGCAACTCATGTAAACATGAATAACAAAATATTGTCTTAATTTGAATAATGACATATCTGGATATTGTTGTATCTGTAACAAGGGTAGCTGTGGGAAATTAAGGAAGCTTCTTTCATTGATTAGTTATAATGATATAATGTATTTGGCTGCAGTTGGAAGTCTTATATGATGCACTGATTAAAGACTTCGGACATTTTAGCTTGAAGTTCTGTTTTCATTTTCTTTTTTTTTATTATTTTAGAACCTGATAGGAAGGAAGAAGATCATTGATTTATGAGCATCCTTTAAGAGGTGACTGGGCTCTACTTTAGAAATAAGGTGAGGAGCTTGTAGTGCAGCTGTTGCTACCCAGTTGAGGTAGTTCAGGCAACAGGTTAAAATTTCTCCTTTGTGCCTCTTTGGAGGTTTTCTGGGCAAGTTCTACTCGAAGAAGCCAACCTCCCTGGGGGAGACCCAGAACTAAATCAAGGAACTATGTACCTTCTCTGGGCCTGGGTATAACTTGGATACCCCAGGCATAGCTGAAGAGTGTTGCTGGTTAAAGGGATGTCTGGGTCTTCCTCCTGGACCCATAGCCTCCTGTTGACTGAACTGAAAGCTTGTTGAATGACTTATTGGTATGATTCCTTTTCAAAAGCTCCAATTTGTTTGCGGAAATGTTCTTAATGCTTTGGTCATGTTAATTAGGAGCTAAATTAAACAATGTTACAGCAAAAAATTGGCATAGGCTACTTTTTTCTGTGCATTTTAGCAATCATTTTCAACCAGTCTGGCATTTTTCTTCGATATGACAAAATGCTGTATCACAATATTATTTGTGTTGTGTGGCATGCATTTTAAATGTTTCAAATCACTTGGTACCCCATGACTCTCACCTCTTATCTTTTACAGCTTTATTATCTACTAGAGAAAAAAAATAACAAGCTGCTCTCTCTTAGATGCTTCTGCTTTATTGCAACTACAGCTTCTTGTCTTGTTTCTCCTGTCAAATTTAGCCTTTTGAAATAAATACATAGGAATTTTGTAAAAACTAAATGTGTTCTTTTGAACATGTAATAATTTCTTGACAGTGTTCCCACCTTAAACACACACAGTAGTCGCGTTTCCATTGACCATGAACATGCGCAAATTAAAATTTCAAAAATAAATTTGCTTAATAGAAACACGTCAATTTCGAAAAAACTTCCCTTTTTCGACAAAATTGTTTTGCGCTAGGATGAGGTGGTTTTTCAGCCG
>JARVJO010000164.1:14995739-15036986 GCA_031762555.1 Cynodonichthys magdalenae | reverse complement strand
ATTCCTGCGACTCCTACTTCCTGTTTACGTCTGACGTAATTACTGGGTTATTCGCATCAAGCTAGTTGATGGAAACATGTCTTGAGTCGCATTTATTATGCATTTCCTTTTTGCGAAATTTTAAAAATTCGCTAGTCTAAATTCGAATTAAATTGGATGGAAACACGGCTATTGACTTTACGTGTGTGTGTGTGTGAGAGAGGGCGCACGAGAGAAATGGCTAAACAGACTCATGCTTGTGTGTGTGTTGTACATCCCATGTCTCTTTTTTTCCCAAGAGCCATGCTTGGTGAGGTTGAGTCTGCTGATTTATGAGCCTGCTGGAGGGGGCATGTCACAACTTCCTTAACCTGAAAAGCCTGCCCCCACCCCCCACCCCATGAGCTGCTACATGCCGGCTGCCGGCAAGGGCTCATTGCACCACCTGCAGTTGTGTGAAAACATGTGCTCAGCCGCTCTGTCTTTACAATGTTTCCAGCGTGTGCGTTTCCAGAGTTCCTTGGATATTTATCGTGTCTTCATGCGTCACAAGTGGCATGCGTTATTTTTGTATGAATGTGAGGTTTTTACTCATGCATGTCGCTTGCTTCTAAGATAAAATGTTTTCACCCCATTCATTGCTTTGCTTTCTCTTTGCATCTTATAAAGGGTGTGTGTATTGTAAAATTGAATGTTTCACATTCATTACTCATTATCAAATTTATTGTAGACCTCATCAAACCAGAGGCGCTCAGTCACAAAGAGTTGATGAAAGAAACTCTTGAACCAATTCTTGCAGTGTTTCTTTATTCTTCTGTATTTGGCACTGGTTCCGTCGTGCATTGTTGTAGCTGTTTAGACTTGTAGCATAGAAAGGGGCCGGACCAGTTGCGGTGCACCCACTACGTCAAAGTGTTTCTCAATGAATTCAGAGTCCTTCTCATACTCCAGAGTTTGCCAGTCAGGTATGCAAGTAGATAACAATGTGCATGGTTTCCCACAGAACAGGCCTATTGTGCAAACAACCTAATTGACTGAGCCTTACTAAACAAACAAATTCCAAACCAGCTAACTTGCAATCTTCAAGTCATACCTTTGCCAGTGCAGCAAAAGGTTTTGGTTCAGGGGTGTAAGGATAAAAATAATTCTCTACCATTTTAAAATGCATAACAGTGCATCAAAGTTATAACCTCAGTTTGCCCTCATCCCATCTTTCAGGTCATGCTTGTTCATTCTGTGGTAGAATAGTTGTGCAACATGGCCAGAATACTCAGAAAGAGAGGGGGGTACTTGATGTTTCCATAACGGTTGCCTCATGGTAGATGACTTTTTGCTGTTTCTTTCTTTATGAATGTGCTGGGAAATGTCTCCCGGCACTGGCACCACCTGCACCATACTCCCAATAATGAGAAGAATATTGCATTTGGTGCCAAGAAGATGAATCATTAACAGTGAAGTTGATTATTTCACTTACTCACGACAGTGCGGTTTAAAACCTCGTTACCTCTGCCAGAAACAATAACTGTTTTGGCACATGGCTAAATAGATTCAAGAACACGCTTATAGGTGTGATATTGAGAGGGATTAAGAAAAATAACAAATCAAGGAAAGTTAGAAAAAAATACACACTCCAAAGAGAAACTGTCCGAGACTGAAATAGAAAAAATGCACAAAATGGGTAGAGGGACAGCTAGAGGCAGAAACAGTGGGAACACATTCATATTACAGCACCTGTGGGTTGGTTTATGGGGACTCTTTAAGAAAAAAGAATAGAGGCATGGTGTGCCAAATGGTTTCCATCTCGTCCCTCACATGAGTGAAAACTCACCCCAGGCAATTGCAGGTACATGTGGCAGCACATTTCTTAGCCTGTAAGCCTTTATTGCCCCGAGCTGTAACTTGAAGAATATCCGGAGCTTGTCAACAGTGGCACTTTTCAAAGGCTGTTTTTTTGCTGTACTGGAAATATGTACCATAAGTATTTAGATTTGTGTCCATTTCTTTAGAACAATATAATGATTTTAGAGTATATCTCTTTTCACATGGTTTGCTTTCCATTTGTGTATATCTGCCCCAGGGTGTTGGAAAGATTGCTTAAGAATTACTTCATTTATGCAATACAGCAGCTGCTTATTCATAGATTTTAAATAAGTAGCTGGAACCTGAACAAGGAAGTGAATAATTATCAATAATTACCTTTATTGCTTTACATTGCTTTACAAGTCATGCTTAATGTAATCAAAAATAGTTATAAATAAAATTCAGTAAACAAAAAAACTACAAAATATTAGGTTATTTTGACAACCACTTAGATTTTGAAAGAGCTGTTGAGGCAACAAATCAGGTCAGACAATAAATGGGTGGGTTAATTTCCATTCAGGGGCTGACGAGGATCCCTCTGGCATTTAGATGACTCTGTTCAGAGAACTCACTAAACTAACAGAACCAACTAAGCAATCAAGACATGCAATCAAACCTGTGCCAACAAAACAAATTATTAATCATTTGTTTTATTTTACTCAGGACTATGGATGAAAACTAGCCATTGTGCTAACTTTGTTGCATTTATATTCTTTTGAATATTAATTATTTTCCACTGCTCATTCAAATAAATGAAATGAAACAACGAAAAAAAATGTTAAATATTCTATCAAATCCTATTTACTGCAGTAAATCTAATTTAATTCTTAAAGAGGGAGCAGTGAGCTGCTATTCATCCACATTTACCTCATATAACATTCATTCTCCCTGATAGTTATCTGGGGAAAGTTTGATACATGTTTTATGAGTAATGATGGCTTTTCTTTCTTGTGTTGACAGTTTCCACAGGGAAGATTAATATAGATGTATTTGGGTTTTCCTGTGGCACCAGATGAATTATTGTCACACCTGTACTGCTCCTAATTATAGAGTACCGTAGTTTACAGTCTTATTGGTTAGATAGTCACAGCAGTCTTATTTCAAACATTCTTCATTTACTTATTGAATGATAATGTCTTTGTTATTTTGTACAAATGTATTTTATTTGCTGAGATACAAAATAATTATATATCAGTGTTTGAAAATCTCAGTGCAAAATTACATAAAAGGATAGTATTTTCTTTGTGTCTTCCACTATGTTGCATTACCATTTTAGTCCAATAACCCAGAAGAAACCTGCTAAAACTTGTTTCTAAAGTAGCAATTTTTGTCCTTTTTCATGGCACCACAATTTTTCCTTCGCACTTAAAAGGGGATCTAGAGGCAGGGGGTATTCATTTGCTTACACTCTGCAATTTATGCGAGTGAATGTCAGTACTTCCCACACCATGGACCATTAAACAGAAATCATTGAGACAGTTTTGTGTTCCATTGTCTTCTGCAACTCATCATTATGACTTCGCCCAGTTCACTTCTTTCTTGGTCCTGTTAGCAGTGATCTCCCAGTTAATGTCACGTCTACATGATCTCATGAGAAAATGACTGACAGTTATTGTGCTCTGCTCTGACAGGGTGGTAGCAAATGATGCAAAGCCAGTGTGCCATAATCCCATGGCTTACGTTGGGTCTTTCTTCTCTTAGGTGGAATGCTATTATTATTATTATTATTATTATTATTATTATTATTATTATTGAAGTGTAAAATCACAATTCTTATCTGCCCAATGCAGAGTTGTTTTAATTCATCTTCTATACAAAACAAGGATATCTGAACACACACACCTTTTCATGTTTTGTTTAGTTGCAAACTTTGCAGTGTCTGGTGCTTGTTACTATAAACTGATGGTTGCAACTGAACCTAAAATTTTTCAAAAACCATTTGGAAATATTGCGTAACTGTTGTACTTATTTTGGCACTAATGTCGACTTCAGATGACAGGGATGTAATTTGATGTGATGTTCAGTGGTCAGTCTAAGAAAAATGGGCTTGAACTGAACTGTGTAACTGTGTGCAGAGCAGAGCATTTCCTCCCCACGCTGATGGTTAAACCAAAAAAAAAGTTTTATGTGCTTTCCTGCTTCTGACAGTGACAAACAGTCCAATGCTTTTGTGTGTATTTCAGCTTTGCTGGGGTGTTGCCAAAAGCCTCTGTGGTGTGGAGGGTCATTTGGCAAAGCTGAAGAGTGGAGGAGGTGGGAGGAGAGGGGAAGAGCAGGAAGACTGACGACTTATTGATGAAATGAGAAATCTCTAGCTCAGCCTGATAACCTCCCACCCTCTCACTTAGTGATGAATGCCACGCCGCACTGAGGCCCCGGGCTGCTCACACGTGGCTTTGCGCACTTTGGTGCTGCACTGTTGTCAATACGTTTAACATTTTCACTGGAAACTAATTTCTGTACCGTTGAAAACATGACACAATCTGTGTGCTGCATGCATTTACTAATAATGAATTGTAATTAAGCATTCTAAAATGCATATTTAAAGGTACACAAAGGAAGCTGCCAACTGTGTCTGAGTTTCAGACTGCCTATAAATAATTACTATTTTTTAAATCTGTTTGGTTTTTGACAAACTGGTGTATATTTTCATATTATTTACTTTTCTTTTTTTTTAGAAGTTTCACACAATTAAATAACTGTAAAAAAAACTTTTTCAATCCAAGAGCCAAAGTTGTCTCTATCTGTATTTGATTTAAATTTAGAATTTGTTGGTGTTCAAAGCAAAGGTTCATAACTTTTAATTTGTTACTTCTTGCCTGTTTGTGCTATTTAAGCTTTGATTTTTTAAATTTTTTTAAGACAAAGTTATGTGAGTACCAAACATTTTTGTTGAACTGTATAAATGTGTTACATGTTAAAATAATAGGAGGAATACTTGGAGGAACAAAAAGTTTACAGACCTTTCAGTAAAAGTTTGCGGACTACATCTTGACACACAGGGACAAGTACACCCCAACATCTCAGCAGCGAGCGACACGGTGAGGAAGCAACATGAGCTGACAGTAGCTCCTGCTGGCTTCAGATTTCCTCCTTTGCTTGACTGTGCCAAGTCAAAGATGGATAGGTGGGCTGACCCAGTAGCCATCAGTTACAGCTGAGTGGATTGCAGGGTGTGGGGGGGACTGGGCTACTTTGGCACTGGTTGGAGGTGCTGAACTCATTCATTTTAATGGTTTGATTGATGACACCATTAATTCATTTCTGGCTCACTACTGAGGAGGAAGGGGCTGAATTCATACCTGCTGCTGGCTACCTGGAGCACAGGTGCACAATTTATTTTTGATAAATATGCTCACACAAGGGACCAGTGCAACTGCCGTGAGCATGTGCAGTTTTTTCTATGAGCCATTTAATATGTGAAGTATTCAATCGCCCTTGAGTAATGAATGAACATCAAGTTGTAGCTTCTTTGTTATGTGCCTATTTCTAATTAAAAAGTAAAAATGTCTGATTTTATTGGCAGATAGGGGACTAAGGCAAGAGTAGTGCAGCACAGAAATAATAAATCTGTAAGAAAACAATAGAGTTTTATCTTTTTTAACTTGTTTATGTATATGCTTAAGCTGTTATTTAGGACAGTATTTATTACAGACACATCATTACTTAAAAGTTTTCTATTCGGTTTTCTTTGTAAAATATTTGGTGGCACTCATTCAAGTAGAAAAAAACTGTAACAGTAAATTAGTAGTAAACAGGCAGTTGTAGCAAAACAAACTGGTTTGGGACCTGTTTGCAGCTATGCCAGAGTGGAAATGTGACCTGTTGACACTCTGGTGTGATTGAGAGATTTTTATGTGTGAGTGTACAACTGAGCAGCCACCAGTTTGCTGCTGGTAAAGGTCAACACAGACACAGATGGGCCAAAAAAAAAAATCCCCACTGCGACACTAAATTAACAGTCAAAGTGACACCATTGGACAACATTGTGTAAAACACATGCGGTCTGTGTGAATTAGGTTAAATTGTCTTGGCAGCGCTATGTTATTTTTGAGACTAAATGCTGTACAAACCACCTAATGACCCTGTGGGCTGTGCTCAAAGCTGGTATTAGTCTGGACTATGTGTGTAACCTTCCATTTTGGGCCATGCTCATCTGTTGTTTAAAACAGACTAAGATGGACATGATCAGCTTTTTAATTAGAGTAGTGGTATTACGTGTTCTTTAATACTGAGGTGTGACTGCAATTTTTATAGAAAAAAAAACAATAAAAAAAGTGAAAGAAGATGAAAACACACTTCAAATGTATGATCTGTATTTTATTGGTTATTTTAAAAAAAAAACGTTATTTTTGTGTATTTTGTTATTTTGAGTCCTAATTTCCTGGTGAGAAAATTGAACAAACTACCTTGGATAATTCTGAATTAATTTGAGACAAAAAATATCATAATCCCTGTTCCAGTGTTTATAGATGTAATGTCTTTTCTGTTTCTCAGAGGAGACAGTTCAGTATAATTGACTCCAGAGTGGGTTGGTCTGATGACTATCCAGCATAACTCTGTGATGAAGCAGTTACTCTATCAGCACCGAATCTCCAGAGTTCTCCTCTGTATGTTTTTCTATTCACCATCATTTCTTTGTTGTCTTTTGACATTTCCAGATTGTCCCTCGCTATCTGATTTGCCCCGCATCTCCTCCTGCCTTCTCTTTGTTGTATCTTCATTTACCATGTTTTGTTTGCCTCAATCTATTCACTTCTTCCTATCTCCATCTGTCTTCTGTACATTAAATCCATTTCTCCTCAGGCCTTCTGTGTCTCATTTTCAACATTTGTCTTTCCCTCATGGCGTTCCCGGTTTTCTCTATCAGTCTAACCAGGAGGCAGTAGTCTGGGACATTCCTGTTTTCGCTGTGATAGAGTACGAGCTAAGCTGTTTTTATAGAAGCCTTGTTGTCTTGTAAAATAACAGGGGGTCTTTTTTTCCCTCTCTGGAACCCAATTTACTGGTGACATTTATTCAGGAATGACCTTCGCAGGGTTTGTCTTCCAGAGACGCATACTGTTATCTCTCTTTCCAGAGTAATCCAGGCTTTATTGTAGCTTGACTGTTCTTTTTGTTAATTTTGTATATGTCCATGTGCTAAACAATGAACAGTTGTGTACTATATTTGTTAATTAAAATTTTTTTTCCTCTAATTTTGACTGCAGTGCTTGTGCTCTGCTCACTGTGGATGCTCCCACCCTCCCTTTCACAGTTTTAACAGAATGCTGTGTTTAAACTTGAGATGGCTAATTAATTAAAATACAGAAGTAGCCATATAAAGGCACGAGGGAGATTATAACCTTATCAGAGCATGTCAAGTGTGTTTTCCAATATTTGAGATCCAATTAGCCAGATGGATGGTTACAGCACAGCGCAGTCTCCCCTTTGATAAAGAAAATGGATTTTAAATAATTCAAACTTGGAGGTGGACAGAAGACATAAATTTCCAGTTGATCAGTGTCCATAATGATGATGATTAGTGTCTTGAGCATATTTCACACTGGAAATCTTTAACTTTTTATCCCTACTACATGCTAAAAAAGGAGAAAATGCAAAAATCTACATATTTTTATCCCCTCTTTATTATGTTTATCCTCCTCTTCATTTGCTGGCTGCACCAGTGTCTTTGTTTGCATCCCATCTTATCAATCACAGGATGCCAGAGCATTGAAGTGAGGCACAGTGTCTGCCCGGGGCTCGGCTCCCGGGTATGAGTTGTAATAGTTTGGTGCAGCCTGTTAATTTGATACGGTATGTGGCCGAGGAGCCTCATTACAGACATCAGCTCGAAGAGGGAATCACGACCCTCCATCACCAGCAGGATACTACTGTCAGGAGGAAAATGGAGGTGAAGAGAGTAGAAGGAGATTGAAGAACGGAGGAGACGGATCACTTGGAGTGAGATTAAAGATGAAGGAGAGTAGACTAAAGGTCTGTCAGCATCAGAGTAATAAGGGTCAATATAAAAGGATGAGGCTATGAGAAAGTGGACAAGATGTAGGTTTATGACCTTTTTAGATTAAAATTTTAAGCTTTTTGAAGTTTTTTTTTTTTTTTTTTTTTTTAGTATTTCTTTAGTTTTGAAAATATCTTGAAGTGCAAGTCAGAACATAGTCATGGCTGATTATTATCTGCTGTTCTCTTCAGCCACGTCTTTGTACAGAGGGTGAGAGATTGAGAATTTGTGGAAGTGACAAAAAGAAACAGCACAGGTTCGCAATCATCAGTCAACCAGAATGAGAACAAGGCAGAAGGAAAGAGAAAAAGAGGAAAAAAAAATTCCAAAACGATAAAGTAACATAGAAGTAGTACTGAAAAGCAAAGAAGCAGAGAATGAGGTTGTTGTGTGTGAGAGGTTCATTTCCATTTGAGCCCTGCACTTTTCTCACCTTCTGTGTGCCTTGTAGTCTCTCTGTCCAGCAGAGATGAGATGCAGTCACGGACAGGGTGAATTATTAATGTAAAGATCCTCTTCTCCACCAAACCCAATAAGTTGCCTATGATTTGACTGTCAGAAAGATTGGTGGTCTGGATATAGGAAAGCCCTGGATCACATAGTGCTTAAAGTTCTCCTCCTAAGGTAATTGACTTGTGCACTCTATTGGCTTTTAGGTCATGGTGATTAAGGGAACCAGGGCTGGAATGAAGCACCATATATAGCACTGGGTGGGAATCCTCTTCTGTGAGACCTTTTGTCTATGCTATGGTTTACTCCCAATTTACTGATCTGTAAATATCTATATGGATATAAAACCGCAGAAGCTAAAAAAGACTTTCTTTTTATTTTTTTATTTCACACATCTGTCTGCATTTTCTTTAGTAGCTAAGCCAGGCTTCAAAATTAATTGGCTGTGACACATCTCTTAATATTTTTATTTTCAGTATAAGATTTGTTACCGCCCAGACGCAATTTTACAGCTTGATTGATTTTCGTCTGCTAAGATCCTCTTTTTATTAGCTATTTCACAGTTTTACGCTCATACTCTGTGTGCATTCAATCATCTGTGGTGGGAAATCTGTATTACTTCATAAAGAATATATAGAATTTGTTAATCGAGCGCCGTCTTCTTTTTGCCTCATTTTGTTGTTCTTTTAGATTATGGCTTGTTCAACAACAGCATCACAAAGATGCCTTCTGTCTTTGTCTTAATCTCTTCTTCTTTTTTCTTAAATAACCCATATACTGTCAGTTGAAACGTGTCAGAGGTGAATTACAATGACATGTTTGATGACCTGAACTTAAAGCTCAGTGGGACGGGTGAGAAACAGGAATGCAGAAATAATAATGCTGGGTTTAAATCTATAAAAGAAGATGAGATACTGAGTGACAGAGAGAAAGCTGTGTGTTTTCCACTGGAGTGTGAAGTTAGCTGAGAGAAATCCAGTTGTAAGATCACTTATGTGCATGTGGGACTTGAGGGGATCATCACTGGGATGAAGCACGGGTTGGCTGATCTGCTCTTAGAGCTATGGGTAACCGTTAGGCTTTTTATTGCAGTTGTGTACATCTTCAGAATACAGAATCAATCCTGATTCCTACAGAAGACCGAAAGGCAAAATGTTTTTTTCTCTTTCTTTCTTTTTTTAAGTGTGTAGAAGAGCTATTTTTTGTCTTATCTTAGACTCATATTTTCCCCATTTGGCGCTTTTAAATATTTTTCTTATGTGACATGTTATCATTGAAAAATTATAGCTTGGCATTGGATCAACATCAATCCTGGTGGACAACAAGATATCCACGATGGCCATATTCAGGAGGACCCGGCCTACCAAGTTCAATGTAAGCTGGGTCCTTTGTTGACCATGAAAACCGGAAAAAAGTGGATGTGAATTTGGACGGTTTAGGCTTCAGCTTTAATCTTGCCCTTATGCTTTCGTATGTCCTGTCACCTTTCAGCCATGACAGTGCTGAACAGAAGCAATAAAAATCTAAATTAGCAAAATATTAATATATTAATATTATCGATATTTTAAATGGACAAAACAAGCTTAGAGACAATACATAAAGAACTAAGGGACCTGCCATATTAGCCCATTTACAATGATTTCTGTCAGCAATATTAAAAAACATGTCCACGCAAATAAAAGTCTAACAGCAAAACCACTTTAAACTTTTAATTTTTGTACCGCCAGATTTTATTTCTGTCTCGCTCCATCATTCACTTTGTCTGCCTTTACAAGCAAAAAAAATCTCCAGGCCCGCAATGCATCTTGGCATAGGGTGGGTTGTACACCGGACCCATCTCTCAAATCAGGGAAAAATGATTTGTTGGTTCATTTGTTGGTTGCAAATGGCAGAGCATTCAAATTTGGACATTATTCGGTGCTGTGGCATAATCAGCATTTAAATTTGGCCTTCAATGGATGGACACAGCCATCTTTTCTATCTTTATTGTTTCTGTGTCAGATACCAGAATTATTTCCCCACAAATCACAAGCTGATCCCCCAAACAAATATGTAATGTTATGTAATGTTCATCATCCGACTTGAAGATCAAACTTCCATCTGATTTGAGGTTGTGGAAGTAGCAGCTTAGACAAAAAATGACAGAGGAACCCAGTAAGTATCTTTCCCTGTCTAACCAGTCAGACATGCACTCTGTGGTCTGACTCATCCTCCGAGGAGGCATGGCACTCTGTCACTTCCTCCTAGAGAAACAACTGAGTGAACAAGGCCAAACACAAACTTGAAGGTTTCTGTTAAACTCCTTGATGTCGTTTGTTGAGAGCTTTAGTCTCATGATGTGTACTAATTTGCATGCAAGTCTCACAGAAATAATAAACACCAATGGATGTTATACAATTTTCATATTAGAACGCAATGCACAGTAAATTGGAGTCGCAATGTAGTGTTTGACTAATTGGAAATAAGAGTCTTATCTGAACCCTGAAGGTTTACGTTATCTGATCATAACTTCTGATGACGTACTTGATGATTGCAGGCGTTTGGGGTTTTGCGTACTCTTTTCATGTAAACATTAACACTGGCAGTTTGAATTTTAATCAAAGGAACATCTCAGAAAAAAAATAGCTGTGAAAAAAATTCAGTTGGATCATCTGTTATGTAACACTAGTGATAGGTTTTAAAAGAAAGACAAGCTAAACCTGCTACCAGCGTAACTACAGCAATGCAAAGTAATAAGCATAGAATGTGTGTGTTCTGACCTAATGTCAAAGCATATTTGTATGAAGTGCTTTCAACTTGTATTACGTTCGGAGTTGCTCACGGGTCTCGCAAAGTTGGCCCTGACAAGGGCAGAAAGCTTTGAGGTTAAAGGAATCTGAGTGAACTGTCTGACAATAAATATTGTAAAAATCCCAAGCAGTGACATTTCCGCTTTACGGGTTCTAGTGACGGCAGGAATTCCTGCATCCTCTTAAATCGGCCTAAGAGGTGCACATTAGAACTGGCATCAGTCAACTTGAAACATGAACAAAAATAAATAATAAAGTGCAAGTGTTGCGTCATGTGTGGTACCAGCATCAGTTTTCAGCATGTAGTGCAGACAAGATGGCTGACAACATCTCCACATGTTCATGTACATACTGCACATCAGTTCAGCACTCTGAGTGATGAGTACTGACAGCAGATGAACGTCTGTTTTTGCTTGGTCCCATGATACACAAAAAAGGCAGGAAACCTTCCCAGCACTGTTCTCTGTAGGCAGTAATTTCATTAGCAGACCTCAGAGCTCATTAAGCCAGAGCAGATGTGGCACACACTGAAATGTGCTGCACTCAAGGGACAGCAGGTGAATTAGAGATGCAAGCATGTATGTAGCACATATGTTGGTCTGTATAGCAGTGAGTGATGCAGGCTGTCGGCATCTCTCTTGAGCTTTCTGCAACTGGTGATGTTGGTGGTGCAGTGTATCCTTGTTGGTATGCCTTCTTGCTTGTTTTGGTGTGTTTTCATTGTAAAAAAATATACCTAAAGCTGTATTTCTGTTATATTTTATTTTAGGTGATATAAGAGACATTGTTCATTTAGATTATTTTAATGCAGCAAATTTATTTAAAAATCAAAATTTTACATTTTAAAATTAAATGAAAGTTTTATGAAATTAAACAAACATATTCATGAAAATATAGGTTTTCAAAACTTGGGTCTTAATGTCTTTATTTTCTATATTTGCTGTATTATTTCTTTTTAAATACACTTTTTTGAAACAGTATATGTCTAACTGAGGCTTAGCATTAGTTTTTGTTATTAAATGAAAGCCATTCATAACTTTGTGAATATGTATTCAAAAAGAATCCTATAAGTAGGTCGTCTCGTCACTAATTGATTTAATCAATCTTCTTCTCTGTCAGTGTATTATTGAGTGTCCTTGTGCAGACACGGTGAAGCACACACAAAAAAAGAGAATAATCACAATATGATTTTCTAGTCTTCAGTGGCAGACACTCTGCCATGTATAGCTTGAAATGGCTGCTATATTACATCTAAACATGTTTAGTAATACATCTCATGTTTGTCGACTGAAATGACTTCAACGTCATGTAAATTCTTTCTGACGGAAAATGAATTTTGCAAAAGACTTCATTTGGAAGTGAGATTAAAGAGTAATTACATCTTGATGCCCAGTGATTGTTGCTTTGTGAGTATGATCATTCCTTTTGTTTACTTGGAACTATTCCAGTGCTTGTTGTGTTATTTGCTCTTATTTTATGGGATGATTAAAACCACGTTGTAATTCATTGTTGATGCCTGGGATATTTTAGCAATCCAAGCATGTATGTTTTTTTTTTGTATTTTAATCACACTGTTTCCAGTTAGATAAGCCACCCAGGTTAATTTGGCAAACTCTGTAATCTTCCCGTCAGACCCTCCTCAGGTGATACATCAGTTTGAACTTTTTGACATTCTGTATGCTGCTTGAGTGGGTTTATTCCCTGCGGAGAGAAAACATTTAAGGTTTGCCACACGGAGAAATTGAAGAGTCAGTCGTACAAGTCAACAGTTAACTGAGATCTCTCAATTCCTCCACTATGTTCTGACCGGGTGGAGGCTTTCATTATTCTCCACCTACCCACTTCAGGTTTGACCCTCTGCCGTTCCACACAAGTCCACAGATGCCCAGCTCTGTTGGGCTGCCGTGCTTCCCTCAACACTCCCCCATGTGCACTGTCAGCAGGTCCACATGCCACTGTCAGCAGGCTGCTAACCAGGGCATCGAGTCTTGAACTTCAAGCACATCAACATGTCCCTGAGGGACCCAAGGCCTCCCGCAGACTAGCTGTGCCAGGTCAGCCTAGGCCAGTCAATGGGGTGATTGAAGGTGGAGTGCATCCTAAGGAGAAAAGAAGAAGCAGAATCTCTACCCTGCTTCTAGCATATGGTCTTCCCAGTTATCCCGAGGCCTGTTGATAACCTCTGAATAGAAGCCCCCGTAAAACCAGGCTTTGTCACTGTGTGTTGTAGCGAGGCTCTGTCTGTCCTTTTTGGCAGATCCTGGCTGCTCAGCGGGCACTGGGACACCAGAAGGAGCAGAGAACAGCTGGTCCATTCAGAGCAGACTGCTGCCCTACAGGAAACCCTCTCCGTGTCCTCTCAGCCTAACTCATCATCACCCACAAATACAGAGAATTGGCTCAATGTCTTTCCCCTTCTCTGTCCCTGTTTTGGCCTTTGTGTCCCCTGGCTGCCTTCTTGGGTTAGCTTTAGTAAACAGAATGAAAGAGGAAAACAAATCAGATGAAAGTGAATAACATTAGTCAAAAAGATTCTCTACAGTTTTCAGCATTTTGAAATGTTTGTTTGTTGCAGTTGTCATTCAAATGCAAATACCAAAATTGTTTTTACCTACTCATGCAACATCATTTAGAGAACTTCAGAAAAAAATCCTTGAATTTGTGGATCAAGTTGGGGTTAGTGCTCTTTGAATGTGAGGTTATTAATTAGTTCGTTAGGTTGGATTCTTTGTTCGTAGTGTTGAGGAATGAAGCATGCTAATCGGATTAGACTGATTGAACTCCAAAAGTGGAGAGCTCATTTTCTTACAGTTCCTTCATAATAAAAGCATTTCACTAAGGAAGGCTGACTTCTTGCCAGTGTGTGATTTCTTTAAGTTGAGTTTACATTTGTTCTCATGCAGGTGGTCCGTGCATTGTGTTGGTCACACACTATATAGTATTTGTGATTTGAGTAACACTTGATGCTGTTTTTTTCTTTTTTAGGTTGACCTGATTTTAACCCCACCTGAAAGCTTTTGTGAGTTCTCACTGCTTTACTGGTGCACTGATATATATTACTGATGAATTCTTTGGAGAAACATACCAAGGCTCCTCTCAGGTTTATATTGAGAGACCCTTACCCTTTTGAGCCTTGGCTCAGTAGTAACTGCTCCTTCTTTAAGAGGCAGTGTTCAGCACAACAAAACACTTGAAGAGTAAAGCCCCTATCCTTGGATTGCACCAGGTGGGTCATTTCCTGGCCATACAAAGGCAGACTTTGGAGACTCCACAGTCATCAGAGTAACAATAGGCTTCTCTCATCCTGTTTTATTCCTACCAGGAGCATACAGTAAATAATAACAAATGCTAAAGTTATTTTAAAGGGCATTAATTGTATTGTAGATGTGCACCTTCTAGATGATTTCAAATGTTTGAACTGTATGTCATTTGTTATGGTGAAACACAAAGGTATTTGCAGACTGCTGTTGATAAAGATTACATCACATCATTAGTTTGGTTTCAGGATAAATTCTTTGAATAAAATCAACATCACATTGAGGCAGTGTCATGTTAGTGTATGCATCAGTTTGATCCAGCTGTCATTTAAGTTCATACACATTTCATTGTTACTGATTTATTAACATGATGTCTTAATTTTGTTGGATGACAGATGAAAGTTGGACTTTTTGATGCAGTGATCAAGCTCATCCTTGGGGGATATGATTAACACCATAGGCCATAACAAGACGGAGCAAGGACGTGCAAAGATTCAGCTGACGTAGCTTTAATTTAAAGTCACAACAGTAGTATTTAGATAGACATGACAGTGGATTAAATCAATTCATGAAATGCAGCAGTTGTTTGATTCCTTCCATGTAAACAGATGTAATTTGCTTTTAGTTGAACTTCCAGTATGCCATGTAACATTATCCAGCCTGTTATCAACATTATTCCATTAGTGTATCACCCGTAACACTCTTTGTTTAGGCGTGCCCAGTAAAATATCTTTTGTTAAATTGTATGGACTTTTCACTTTCATCCTGTATCACAGAAACACTCCTAGCTCTCTGTATGAATATCCAAAAACAAACAGATAGGGCAATGAAGCAATTTAATCTAACGCAGCCATAAATTCTTGCTTCCATCCTAATGCATCCTGCTATACCTCATTTAGCTTTTCTTTAATTCTAATGGATTATTTTTGGTACCTAAACCTAAACACTCAATGAGTATGAATAAAATTGTGAGGGAGAAGGGTTTCTCATAGGAGTTGAACCTACAACTTTCTGTGCTGCACCAGGTTTCGAGTAAGGGCCGATAGTGACTTAGCAAATGTATGTTTTTACAAGCTAGTCTTCCTGCTTAAGGTTGCATTGTTTCATCTGTTTTATGCTAATCCTGTGTATTTTGAATTTGGGATGTTAGTTTTTCTCTTTTGTTGCATCAGAGCTGCTCCACCTCATGTGCACATATCTCGAAGCAAACTACAGCAGGATTTCTTCTCATTACTTGAGAGATTCATTTAATTTTTTAGAGGCATTTCTACCTTGGAGCAGCTCATCATCTTTAACTCCGAAGTCCAGTGGGCTTTTTGGGTGTGAACACTACTTTTTTGCATTCTGGTACTGATTATGCTGATGACTGCAGGCAATTCATAAAGTAGGTCTGTGCATTCATAGTGAATAGACTTAAAATAAAACACACGTATGTAAATCATAATCTGTTGTCGCTACAAACTGGGCAACTTTCCTGTCACACTGGTCAGCATTCTTCAGTGTAATTTCAGTTTTGTGTTGTATAATTGGACTCTTTGGGCATTCTTGAAGCAGAGAAGTGCCATGTAGACAATCCCAGCATGAGCAGCCTGCAGCCTTTCGTAAACGAGTCTGACCTAGTATTTCCAGCAGCGCTGTTGCACTCTAAGGAGGCAGACAGGGACTAATGGGGTGGGGTGGGGGGATGAGGTTGAAGAAGAGGAGTGGGTTTATGTGCAGCCACCGCAGCACTTTTCCCAAACCTTGTGACTCGCCTTTTGTTCTTCATTCCTCATTCTAGCTTCTCTCCTGCTCCCCAGGGAGTTTGGTTATCACCCCCTTGTATTTATCAAAGTTTCTCTGCAGTTCAGGCCAGGCCCCAGTTTCTTCATATTTCCACCAGTCCTCAAGTCTAGGAAGTATATAACGGGACAATTGGGGACCATGTGAGAAGCAGGAATCCATAATATCATGTTGTCCGCCTTTGCGTTTACCTGCAGCCTGGTGTTTTTCTGAGAGCTGTGTGGAGCCGCATGGCCAGGGCAGCCGTTTATGCTAAGAAAGTGTGTGAATGAAGACGGAAGCACCCTGCTTCCCTTCACACTCGCACTCGCTCATTTCCCGACAAAAGAAAGCCACTGCACCGGGTCAGACGGTGACGGACACTTGTGAGGATCGCTCCCCTCCTGCTCGCCTTTCATTCCATTCTGTCTTTCACTCTGCGTCTCTTTCTTCTCTATGCCACTTAGCCTCAGTGTTGGAAGGAATATTACATAAGAGCTGGACTGCTTTTTCTTCTGGCAAAGACCGGGAGCTTAATTGAAAAGGGGATCCGGTATGAAAACTCCCATTCCTTTTTTTCAGGCCTCTGTTCTGTGAAAGCAAGGAAATGTACCAGGGGAAAGAAAACTAAAATGTACAGGGAAGTTGGTGAAAGAAATAGGTCATGTTCTTAAAACTAAATGAAAGAGAGGGAGTTTGACATCCTGTCTCTTTACTTCCTAAAATGATCCTCAAGTCATTTCTTTAGCTGATCAAAGAAACGGATAACAGACTTCTCTGTCCTGAGAAAAGGTAGGACATTCCTGCGATGACGTGCATCAAAACTGCCAGTCTCTTGTGGTCCGAATAATACAAAGGGGTATACAAAAACATTGTTTTTGTAATAAAAAAAATACTGTATGAATACCTCTGGGATGTATACGTGTAGCAAGTGTTGAAGCGGCTGTTGAGAAAGAAATCATAGTTTTAGGTATGTGTCTTTGCCCTTGCTCGAGGTGGGATTAAGTTTGTGTTTGAACTTCAGTAAAACTCAAACTTTTTGAAAAACTCATTTTTAAGAAACGCTGGATAAATAACCTTTAAATATAACAATAATGGCTATCTACCAGTCTCTGCTGTTAAATACTGACTGCACCAGCAGATATATTATTGTAAGTAAATTTAAATGTAAAATAAGGTCATGTTGACGGAGGGAATGTTTGCTTTCTTGCACAAATAGACAAAGCATCTGTTTCTCTCACTGCCTCTCCTTTGAGAATACCAACCTGTTTGTCTAAAGCTTCTTGTTTCTAAAATCCCACTTTGTTGTTAAGGCCCAATCCCCCCTGATACGTCTGTCAGCATACCAATGATGTTTACCAATGGGACTGACAGAGGTGGGATTGAATCAGCTGATGGTTATCAGCATTTTCTTCAATGAGAGGTTTTGCCAAGACTGCAGATGTACTAAATCTTGCCGATTTACTCAGGAGACCTGAGTAAGACTAAAACAATGAGTGTGCACTGCTGCCCACACAGCAGAGCTTTCAATCTACACAGTGACACCATGTAAACACAAAGATGCCTTCGGCTGATAATTTATTCATCAGAACCGAGGGCCTTCCGAGGTTAAGAGCCAGAGAGTGAAAAGGCGGCTCTTTTAATTGGCTTTGATCCGTGGATGATGCATTATTAAAATAGCCTAAATGAGCTATGGCGAGCTCTGAAAAGTGTTGAATCAGGAGATGAGGTTGCAAAGAGCAGGAACTAAAGGCTTGCCTCACTGATTTATTATATTTTTTTTTCATTTCTCAATGCATAAGTGTAGCAGTAGTATACTGCTATCAGAAACTGCCAGGTCATGAAGACCTTTATTCACTTTTTTTATAAAGTATTCGCCTGTATTTAAACATTATGTGCTTGAATAAAACTGTTTAATTTTATTTTTGCACATTAGAGACATGATATATTCTACATGAAGCCCAAACATTTCTGTTACAGATATGTATTTTATTAAGTTACCAGTTAAGATTTAAAGTTGCAGAAATATTTGCTCTACTGCATTTGTAGCTACAGTTCATGATCTGTTTTTATTTAGACATTCTTGTTTTAAAATGTATCAAGTTAAGTAGTTTCTAACTATTTTAGATTTAGGAACTTGAAAATGTCATAAGATAAAATTAGCAAAGAAAATTAAACCTATAAAAAATGAAATGGACACATGACTGTTGCAAGTTGTCGGATCTTTTTTTATTTCATATTGAGGAAAAGTTCTTTATTCGCATGATTACTTATTCTGTAGCCATTTTGTATTCTCTCTGTTCTGTGTCGGGGACCATTTACTCCATCATTAACCTCAAGCTCGTTTTTATAGCTTTCTGAAAGATAAAATCTCAGACGTTCTTTGAAATTTCAGCTTTCCAATGATACACATTCTTTTCTCTAAATGTTCTAGTAGCAACGCTTTTGGTAGAATTTCTCATTAAACTATAAAGTCAAATTGGTAACTCGTGATTAGATCACAAGCAAATTTTTATCCAAAAATTTGGAAGGTTATTTGCATGTTTTAAACTATCCACTTAGTCTACCTTTTTATTAAAAATATTTATTTCATAAAGCAAGAAGAAAAACAAAAACTAGTTGTTTTTATTTTCACCAAAATACTTTTTTCTCTCTAACAAGTTTCTCAAGAGTTTCATGTACCAGCTGCCTCTATTGGTTGTACTGAGAGATACCCAGATGGTGATTCATTGAATCACCTTCCAAGCATTTTTTTTAAGTGTCTGCCCTCTTTCACACACTTTACATGGGCAGCTTCCCAGTTCTGTGTTTCAGACCATCTGGCATGTCAGGTTCTGAACTTTTTATTTAAAAAAAATAATAAAATAAAATTCTGTTGCTTTTTTTTACTTCCTTTCCAATATAGAAACTTTCCTTTGTATAACAGAGAAACGAGCCCACAAGTGAGGTTTATCATTTTTTTACTGAATTGTTAAGAAGCTATGTTGATGATTAGTAATGGATAGTTGCTGATAATACATCCTAAAAAAGATGACTGTGTTAAGAATTAATTTAACATAATTTTGGTAACTTTGTTCATATCAGTGACTGGCTTTGACATGTTTTCTGAAACGGAACGAGGTCATCATTGATCCAAAAATGTTCTCTGATATATGTTCGAAATTATTATTGTTTTTTTTTTATTGTTCTTATATTTTTGGTTGAAAAAAAGTTAAATTTTTATTAAGAAAACCAGAGGATTTGCTTAAGAGGTTACAGTTGCTGTGACAGTGGGAGTATCCGTGACAGCAGTTCAATATTCTTATTACATGTATAATTGGGTTTCACTAAAGTAATACAAACCGATACCATTCATCATTCCATATATAGGAAACTACAGTACATTAGTTGTGCCTGTACATTCCAGTTGCAGCGTAGTTTGAACACTCTGATTTTCGCTCCTATATTAATTCATCAAAAAGTCAGCGCTGAATCATTTTGGATGTAAATGGGTGAGCGAGGAACACATCATAAAGTGCTTTGTAAGACCTAGATAAGTGTCAGAAAGGAGCTACAATTTACATTTTCATTCTGCAGCCAAGAATCCTCCAGCCACCTTTCAGTCACACTTCTTCAGTCAAGGCATTTAATTAAACTGTTCGCAGTTTTCAGAATGTCTGAAGGTATTTTAATCTCCTTATACTATGGATAATAGACACTAAACATATAGAAGAGGCTGAAATGAGATTGTTCTGCTCTCTTGAACCTCAGCTCATATGTGATTGGCTGATTGACCATGACATTTATTAGCATGACTAAGAAATTAAAGGCATTAACACTGCCTGGATGAGAGCAGGTGTAATTTAGATATGGCACATTCCATGGACAACCAACTGATCGAAAGATGTGTTTAAATGATGGTAAAAATGAGAGAAGGGACAGGTTGGTTTCCAGCTGATTGGTTCACTGTTTAGAGATGGATGTGTGGTGCATCAGACCCAGCTAGTTCTTTCCATTGAGATGGTGAAAACAAATATACAGTAGATATTGGAGATTTTTCCATTTAGCTCCACATGGGATGACAAAAAAAAAAAAAAAACAGGCACAACAGCTCTCATCTTGCAGGTGTTCTGCTCTCCTCTGGGCCTCAATTTGCAACCAGCAGTCAAGATGCTAACAATGTTAAATCGTCTAGGTACGCTTTTGAATTCATAATTTTTTACTGGGTTTTGTGTTCAACTTGTTATATTGTCAGAATATTTAATCTGGCCTTATAACATGCAGCTTGTTTATAAGTAACGTTTTTCGGCAAATGCAGCCCAGGCATAAGATGCAAAGTTTTACTCTACAGAGAGCGCTGCTGGTTAGCTCGCTGTCAAGCTTCCATCAATGTCACAAGAATGAAGGCAAAAGGGGGACCAGCAGCCTCAACCCATTACTGCTCTGAATTGAACTGAGAATGTGCAGGGTTTACACGCATATGGACACATACACCCACACCTCTCATTCTCTGACACATTAAGCTGCCTGGCCTTTGTTCTAATGGAATCACTAGCTTTGCTTTTAAAAGCGGTCAATTAGGTCCAATTTAGGAGAGGAGGGAAATCTGCATGTTACTTAATGAATATCAGGAGACAAGTAATTATGATTGGAGAGAGTGACCCTGGCATGAAAACGAGCTGATCCAGACGGATGCTTTAGTGAGGCTAGCGATTTATGTGATGGGGAAGACTTCGTCTGTAGCATGTACCAATCTATGGAGCATGGCTTGAATAAAAATTTGCTAATTTATAGCCTTTGTTAGAGCAGAGAATGATGATAATTAAAAGCCATCCAAGAAAACAGAAGGTCACAAGTTTGACCACTACAAACAATAAATCCTTAAGTAATCTTTAATTGCATTGAAGCATTGCCACATGCTAAATTATTCATGCTGACAAACTGCAGATTCTCCAAAATCAGTGATTTACAAAAAAAAAAATCAATGAGTAGCCCTTACATTAAAACAAATATACAACATACAAAAATGTGTTGAATCAAAATTTTGCAAATAAAAAAATATTCTTTTTGGATTTTCCTCTGGACAATGGGAAAAGTTAGCAATTCTGCTAACTCTGCCACATTTATATTCTTTTGATTGATGTGTGCTGTCTTGAAAATGAAATTTAAATGAAAAACAAGACTTACTTTTTGGAACATATGGTGGCATCGTTTTTATTTAAACAAATCTATACTGATTTTTACTTAAAACTTTAGATTTAGATTCAGCGAATTGGCTTTTAAAATTGTCTTTTGAACTTTTGCAGCACCATCAGAGACTGCTAGTTGTCTTGCGTTGAGCCAAATATTAGCACAGCTTTAACCAAAAGGGCTCAACTTTCAGGACCTTGTTTTGCGATGTAGGTTTAAAAAAATGTTTAATATAACAATTTACAGGATAAAGAACAAGGAAAATAATATTTCTAATGATATTCGATATTTAAATTATTGTTTTTGAGAATAAAATGTACACCAGCAATGAGTCCTATGTTTATGTTAAAGGTTTTTCTTCAGTCTTGTTTAGGGATCAGTTGTATTTGTAGCTCACTGAAAGACTGCGCTGGTTGTTGTTCCTCTTTAATAAGAAGTCATCTCTGTCCCCCCGCCAGCCACCAGTGTTGTAAACACAGCAACAATTTTTTTGCCAAAGTACTTCCACAGATGGCTCAATGAAGCAGTCTGCCTTGTTGTTCCTGTTTATTCAGCACTGCTCATCCCCATAATGAAATAGCTTCATTACAGCAATTTGTTCTCATTCAGCATTCTAGGGAAGCTTGCAGATGCTCAAATTGCACCGGTAAGCATTGTGAAAATGAACTACTTTATCTGTTTTTTTTTTTTTTTTTTTTAAGGAACTACCCCCAACTACATAACCATTATTTAGAGAGGACAGACATTTATTTTTATATATATATATATATATATATAATATATACACACACATTTTTTTTTTTTTTTTGGCAAAACAAAGTTTAAACAACTGCTAGTGATCAAGGGTGTATTCACATCAGCCCTGTTTAGTCCGCTTCAATCAAACTTTAGTTAGTTTGCCTAGAAAGTCTGGTTTGTTTGGGGAGGTGTGAACAAGTAATCGAACTCTGATGCGGACCAAAAAAGTAACTCTGGTTTGCCTCCAAACTGAGGTCTCGGTTCAGTTGAAGTGAACTCTGATGTGGTTCGATTGCATGTGTGAATGCTAAGCAGACGGATACAAAAACAGGAAACAGACTATTACGCCGGGCATTCTGAGTAATAACAGTAATAAAGTAATCATATCTTGTTCGACATCTGTATAAGGTGGACATTACTGCTTTGAAGTTGGATGTGCTCCTACTCTGTGAATGCCGCCTCACACAAAGCCGTCTCAGCCATCTTGTGTGGACAGGTTGTTCACAGGGTTTAGTTTGTTTGACTGAGTTCAGTGTGAATGTGAACCACACCAACTGAAAGTGTAAACAAATCTTGCAATTTTTTGTCCCCATTCAAACTGAGTCAACTAGACTATCAGGTGTGAATACGACCTAACCTACATCTGTAATTACACATATTTCACTTGGATACTGACAGGGTAGCCCAGCTGAGATCAAAGTTTAATGGGTGGGGGTTATTATGCAAAATTAACTTTTTTTAGCTTTATACAATGTCTTAATGTTATTTTCTCATCAAACACATACTGAAAGTGGTTCTTTGACTCATTCATGCATGTTTGAGAAATCCTTGAATCTCCTGATGTAGCTTTTTGGAGCTTCCTAAATGCTTGCTGGTACAAAACACCGCCCATTTACACAAAGCTCCTCCTTGGAGCTCAGTCTGCAGCCGAGCTCTCGCCCCACAGAGCACCCCTCCCCAAAAGCATTGTTGTGAAGATTTGCTGAAGTGGTAGTGTTGGAAACGGTAGGAGGTTCTTAAAGAGACAGGCCAATTTCAAGGTGTTTATATAGGTCATGATGCAAAGTCAAATTTATTTTTAAAATATTCAGTGTTTTCATAACAACTGAAGGTTACATAGTTAGTTGATTGTAGTATAGAGCTGAAGGATGTGCCAGGAAAATACATAATATCCCCCTTTAAAAAAAATAAATTAAATTAAATCAACATGAGGACACTTCAACCCAAACAAACTTCAGAGAAAACACATGCAGCAGCAATACTAATCATCAGTTTATCTAGTCACACCCTTGTTCAAGTTTTTGATGGGAAGAGAAATAATAATTGTAGTGCATCTTTGTTATCAAAATGTTTCACCTTTCATCCTGCATTATCAGTAATACTCTCCAAACCAGATCCTATAACTGATTGCTGACTCAAAAAAATTGTTTTAATACTTTCAGTCCCATGTGACATTGCATGTTGTTGGGTGGGGCGATATGGCTAAAAAATATATCACAATGTAAGCATTTCATATCAGTCAATATAAATACTTATAGATTAATTTTTTGTTTTACCTTTTTGAAATAAGAACCGAGAGGGAAAAAAAGGCTGATCAATACCGCCAAACTGGTAACATGACCAGACTCTTTTATCCACAATTGACTCTCGAGCTGTAGCACTCATTTTCTCCTTTTAGTTCACGCCGTTCTTTTTAATTTTGAAGCAGTTATGAGACAAGGTGGTGAAATATGAAACTGCTACTGCGCATGCTACACAACAGGTTGTTGCTAGCTTACCAAAGAAGTCGAGCAGCTAAAGCCATTCCTCTGCCTACATCCCCCAGAATGCCGTGCGGTTCTGGATCAAACATCAGTAAAAGGATCAACATTCTATTTGACCAATTTTCTACTGATATTGATCACGTGTCCATCACGATATTGTTATTGATTTATTGCCCAGCCCTAACATGTTGCAGCAAATACTCTGTTGTTAAAATGAATAAACTGAAAGTGTGTGGAGCTCTGTTCCTGGACTTCTCTCTGCCAAGTCTCACCAAGTGCTTCTTTCCTCTCCTGTCATCTCACCTGTTCATTTTTCCCACATAGTTCTAAGTTACAATAACTAAACTGTACAGCACAGATGGTTCAGGTATTTAACTGTCACCAAATTCTGTTACCATCCTTTGAATATGTGCTTATTTAATGACTTTTCACCATACGGTTTGCATTTCTCCCAACCAAATAGCTTGGATCATCATTTATGTTACTATTCTTGCATTCACTGCTGAATTTAAAACAAAGTATTTTTCTTTTCTTTGAAAGGATAGTCATCTTGAAAATAAAACTTCAAATGTCTCTTTAGGTTTTCAGTTCTCATAAATATCCAGGAAATTGAAAGCATTAAGTCTTGACAGGTTGGCAAACCTTTCATAGATGGATTTTCTGTAAAATGTGAGTGCTTCTTTTATTCCAGTAAATACACTCTTTCCTCCTGTGGCCATCTGGGTGGTGCACACTTGTTTTAGCATCTATATTTAAATGTGATTATTATTTTTTCGTCTGGAGTGGGTACCATTTCTCGTCGGTGTACAGAGAGCACTGGGCTGATTTACATTATCAGAGGATCAGGATGGTCCTTGATCCTGGGGGTGCAGTTAAGAGGCTTTCTGTCCGTTAATTGTTCACAGCTGGAGAAACTGCTGGACAGTGATAGAATCTAGAGTAGTAATGGGAAAGATGTGGGTCTGAAGATAACCGCAGCACATCACAAAGCTGGCCCATATCTGTTTAGCATTTTACTGTATATTTTAGAAACCCACTGATAAAATATATTTGAGGTTGATAGTGACATCAGTGTTTATAGAATATCCATCCAACAAATATCCTAAATGAACCTTGCTTATTTGCAGATTCACTCTTACTTGAGCTTGTTCTTTTCTGACACATTCAATTAACATTATTATTTTTAATGCATGTCGGAATGGGCACCAGGTCAGTTGAAGACCGATATGAGAAGATGTGCTAAATTCGACCGAAGGTGATGCTGATATTGATGAAAGATGCTAGAAAAGGAAAAAGATCACTGACCGTCAAATGATTTATTCGCTCTCTGACAGAACATCTAACTCTGGGATTCTGATTCATGTTTGATGCCTCTTAACAGACCACTACAAATTATTTACCCAATGTTTATTTAATCATCACCTCAGCCGACTGTGAAATTAGCACTGCATGAATGAAAAATGATGTTTAAAGAAGATGAATTACGAAGGCAGTCTTCTTGCCCAACTGATTTGATAAATTTGACAAAGATAGCAATGCAGCTTTAATGTTGAGGGGGAAAAATGTATATAATATTTTCTAAATTATAAAATTTGTAAAAGTTGTACACTTTGAAGCATCATTTCATTAATTAAAATTAGTTTTTTACAGCCTCCTGAAAAAGCCTTTATTCCAGTTTTGATTCTTTCAAAGGGAACTGGACTCAAATTGTGCTTGCTCCCATATGTTTAGCATTTGTGTCCAACACAAAGGCTTGTGGATAGGCTGGGGGCTTTTTGCAGTGTGGCAGATGGTGAAATATCCAAACAAGTGGACAAATTACCTTGGATTCCCCTCTGCGTCTGGACACTGTTGAGAGAAGCAGAGGGCCCAGCAGGCAGACCTGCCAACAGTGGGTCAGCTGGCTCTGAGGGCTGCCCACACGCTGCTTCCTGGCATCTTCATCTTTTCCTTTTATAACCTTCCCGATCGTTTGTTATCATCGGCATTCCCTCGTTTTTCTTCCACTTGAAAGGTCTCAGCCAACACAAACAAGTTTTTATTAACAAGACAATTGCTCTTCCTTTAGGAAGAAATTTTTATGATTTAAACATGGAGTGTGCAGCACACCAGCTTCTTCTGATGAATTGCATGTCCTTCAGATGATTATTAAAGAAAGGAGTGCAATTATTATAAGAGAACGAATTGCTGTTTAGCCAGAATATATTATAGGTAAAAAAAACAATGGGAATAAAAACAAACAAGCAAGGGTAAGTCATTAACTTATCTGGACTTTGTTTGCTGAGAAGCATGCAAGGCTAATCTCATTTATCTCTAACGGTTTGAAGACGCCATGTGTCCCCTTCCAGAAAACATTTAAGCCACCTAATCTACCACTGCCATACAACTGGCCGTGATTCTGATAAATCACCCTTTTAGGTTGTGAATCTTAAGTCCTAATGGTGATCAAATGCCTCTTTTCTAATTGAATTGTCCCGCAGGCATTACGCCATCCATGTTGGTGTGTCAGGACAAAAGCCAAAGGGAAGCAGGTGATTCTCCTGAACAGCTAATGAATGTTATTAATGAATCTTACGAATAGAAACACACCAACATTCAAATATAAGTATTTGAAGAGGGCGGGGGGGAGACCACCATAGAAAAAATAATACTGCCATCTGCAACAACCGCATCATCTGATACACAGAGTCACATTTTTATTCATGAGTTCTGGGTGTCTTCAATATTTTTCTGCCTCTCCTCTCATATCCTATCAGGACTGGATCGAGAGCTAGGCTCCCTGTTTCGCAAACTGCCAGTGGAAAGGTCATTTAGCCAGCAGAGAATGCGTTTGCCGGTGCCACATCATCCACCGTGTGTCCAAAAGAATTTACACAACAGCAGTGAAAAATGTCAGCACACGGGGAGCATGGTGATAAGACATTTCCAGCATTATTCGTGTGTGCCTGTCCGTGTTTTACAGAACAACTTCTCAGAAATGAGCAAATGCGCAGAGCTGCCAGTGACTCATGCTGTTTTTCTTACTTTAATAATCTCACGGTGAACACACAGAAACGTGCAATAATGTTTCATCAGAAACTCTTTTGTTTTTCTTTGGTTGCAACATGGAAAGGAAAGACTGACAAGCTCTGGAGAATCACAGCCAGAAGAAAATTGGCCCCTCCTTTTCCTGACAGGATTCTGGTAGCTTCCTATGTCTCAGCAGGAAGTGCAAGAAGTCAGACTTCTTAGTCTTTCATTTCCACACCCACAGCACCAGAGCCTCTGTCTTCGCTGTATGTTTAGTTGGTTGTTTCACTCCCTGTTGGGAATATTCTTTCTTTCATGTTTGACTCTGACTCTGACACACATTTCACACTTACACCGCACACGAACAAATACAAACTCCAAATCCATAAATCAAACATGTCTTACTCTCTACTAAGTTGTTGAAGATTGCTCCTACCATTTCTCCATCAGTCTAATTTCCCATTTGCCACTCAATGCCTCTCACTCAGCACAGGTATGTTTTATTTATCAGATAAAATGGAGAGCCCGAGTTAGAGTTACACTTGTCAGAGGTTAACGGCACAACTGTGCATAGCAAAGAGATTGCGGCTGTTCAACACTCAGCCACCTCACAGGAGTGGAATCCGGTGTGTGCGTGCTCCCTGAAGAAAACGGATGAGCAGTGGTCGGCAGGGAGGCAGCAGGTGCAGGAATGTGTTGGCAGCTTGGAGCGGGATGGGTCTTGTCAGCCCACTGTTGGCACAATGTTGGGGAAAGGGAGCATTATTGCCCCGGCTTGACATGTCCATGGGTGCGCATGTGCTTGTCAGCTTCATGGTATGCCGCTTGTGTTCTACCTTATATGCGTTTGTGTCAATCCTCTGTCCCTTTCAATGCATATATGTAACTTCCGGCGTCATATTTTTGTGTAGGCCAGTTGACCTTTCTTGTCGGTAATCGCCCACACAGCTGGAGGAGGAAAGGAATCCAGAAGCTTCCCACTTGCTGTTTCTCAGTATGGCTGAGTACCAGGCTGAGAGAAAATATGCAGCCTCATGAGGTTGTTATATGATATTAAAACCTTGGTAATGGATGGTTTTATCCTCTGTGGAGGAGATTTTAGTGTTTGTTTATGCCCACATGTTTGAGTGGACGAATAATTACTGTGTAAAACAGGCGTTGTGGTATTTATTTCATACTGTGTGACGTATGCAGACTAAATGAACGTTGCCTTCCTTTAAAAAAAAAAAAAAAAACTTGCTCAGTGGCTGTATATAACCCTGTGATAATGCATGTCCTGTCCCAGTATCAAAATGGGCTTCAGTGTGCTTCATCATGTTTAGGTTCTTTATATTGCTTTTATTCTAATTTTATAAACAAGGTTTTGGGGATTATCCAAGCACTCCCCCTGTGGCTGAAAATTTTTGTTTAGTTATATTTCCTTAGTCTAACCTTGCAACTGCATAGCCATTAGTTAATGATGGTTATAAAAGCAGTTTTTAATTTTTTAATTTTAATTGTTCTGTTACATCAGTCTCTGTGTGAGACATAGATTGGCGCTCCCCTCAACCTTTTTCCACAATGGCATGTTATTGGATCTGGGAAGTGGATGAAGCAAAAATTACTCACTCAGCATCATCCGGTTTTATTGGCGTGAGTGTTTTTACTGGATTGCTGGTGACTTTTAACTGCATGGTACAAAGATACTCAATGGGAAAGTGCCATGCAGTTCCCCAGTCAGATGAAAATAACCACTCTGCAATAGTGACGCTGCCTTTCCCAAAACACCCTGCTGGCAGAACTCTGCCATAGTGTCTGTGGTGGGTTTTGTTTGACTATAAAAAAAATAAAAAATAAAAAAATCAGAGGCCAGCAGGCTGACGGATGTGTGGAGGTTGGTTCCTGAGCAACTAGTGGTGCTTTTGTTGCTGCTGGCAAAATTGGCGAGAAAGCCCATGTGACATGCTGTAATCACATGTCTGGGGTCCTGCCAACGGGGAGGCATCATAAACTCAAGCTTGGGGCTTGGCACAACAGACACCAACAACATTGTTAAATAGCAATAAGAAGTAATGGATGCAGGTAAGTCATTTTTTTTATGTTTATGACAGTTTAAAAGTTTCTTTTATGTCTTTCTGGATGTGTTGGTGTATCCAGATAAACTCTACATCCAGTTCAGGTTGTTGAAGGGGGATGCTTCTTGCACAAAATACTGCAAATTTACATTGAAATACATTGAAATAGATTTGAATTTTAAAGTGCTTTTTGTCATGAAATCCCAGGCTTCAGAAAACATGTCCAGGTTTAAATACTAATTTTTCATGCAGCAGGATGCAAGTGAAAATGTTTTCTGTGCAGAACCTCGTCCACCATCCTGCATCCTGTGGCTGCCACCCACCTTCCTGCAGGGATCCAAAACATGTAGGCTTTAAAATTAAATATGCTAATGCCTGTGACTTTTTCATTACTTGCTTCTCTTGGAATGGTAACACTAAAGTCCTAAGTCACCAAGGAGTAGGACAGAAATCCTTAATGCTGACACCTCCACAATAATAATCAGAGCCCCATAAACCAGTCTCACTGCTGCATTTTATGGACTACTGTGTATGTAAGAATGGCTGTGTTTGCTCATTAGCTGGCAATAAAACTAGCTTAGTCAAGGTTTACATTGGAACTTGTGTTACTCATTTTTTTATTTATTTTTTTTGTGGGTAATCAGTTTTGTTTACAATAGCTCATTTTCTGTGTTGCACTCTTGAGGTCGATTTACTTATTCATTGTCTTCAAGAATTTTTGTTGTTTCTCTGCATCATTAAGAAAAAAAGAGCTCGCTTTTGTGGGACAGCTTCCAAATCAAAGTAAATACAACAGAATTATAGACGATTTGAATTAGGGAGCCTTTTGTCTTGTGTTGAACTCTTGTTTTGAGCTTGGTTACATATTTTGCAACGTTCATTCTTGCTTGCAATGGTCTTTTTTTTGAACTCCCTAGAATAAGTCTCAGTTGAGCAAACATAATAAATTGATAGCTGTGCTAATGTGTGTTCTTGCCTTTTCAATCAAATTGACATCCTTTGGCTTTTTTTTTTTTTTTTTTTTGTCTTCCCATTAGCTATTGTATCGTCTTGTTTACTCCTCTGGGGCAGGTGCTCAACACTATTGATGTGTAAACTTCCCCCATGAATTTTAAAACCCTTTGATAAACAGTAAGCCATGTAAGAGCTAATAAAATAATAAAATCCTTCCTTGTGAAAAAAAACAAAACATGCACCGTGCCATGCAGTGTTGTCAAATATTGACTTTAATTTCAACAAGGGATGTAGAACTTTGATTTTGATCTGACTCATCAATTAAGTAGCTTATGACGTAAATCTACAGCCAGGGTTTTCAGAAAATAAAAGTGATAGACATTCTTCCACTTAGACAATTTTCTACCTGTATCTCTGATTCATATACAGTATTTCCAGAGATCTGCTTCTTTCATGTCAAGTACATCCTCAAAGCCAATGGTACAGAAGAAAAAAAGATCATCTGCTTTTACTACTGTGTTTATTCTCCCAGTCTGTGTGTTTGGGTTGGTCTGCACTCAGCTGCATCTGAAAGGAGCTTTAGCATAGTTATGCCATTTAGCAGGCATGTGGGTGAAACATCAGTCAAACTAAAAAAAAATAAAGTTAACACGAGGACTCTGTCAGTACATCTGTGTTGAACACACCACTTAATCATGGTTGGTTGCAAAGGCAAGTTCAGATCCACCTTTTCCTGTTCGTTCGCACAAAAGAGGTTGTACAAATGTCCGTTGCTCAGTCATATTTCATTCCTGCACTGGTCCATCTGCCCTGTCAGGTTGAATCAAGTTGGACAGAGCTGGAGGAGTTTCTCAGAAGTTTCTCTTCGGGCTGTCGGATGTCTGATGTAATGGAAACTGAGGAGAACAGACAATGAACACAGCAGCATGCTCACACTCAGACAGGCACTGGTTTAGCAGACTCTTGTGCAGCTCAGTTAGTACAGATGGACAGAGATGGGTTTGGAGAGGGCAGACATCGTTCTGACAGGAGAGGTCAAGTTTATCAGACTCATCATTATGCATAAGGAAAGGTTTTGTGGTGCACTTTGTTTGGGGAAATGCATGAGCTAAAGATAGCACAAACAACAATATAGCCTCAAGTTTTGGCCAAACTATAACTGTATCTGAATGAGTCTAAAGCTGATTTATTATTATATATCCAGACTGGTTTATTTTCAGATTTAGTTACATGTCAGATTTTGAACAATGTCTTGTATTTAACTTGTGACTAGAAGGAACATTAGGAAGGAGTAACAAATTACCCGAATTCCATTAAAACAAAGCTCGGGCCACTTGTCTGACAGTTTTCTTTAGGATTTTTATTCAGGCACAAGATTTAATAAATTATGTATCAAATCAGATGTTATAGGAGAGAGTTTTTCTGCAGGCTGCATATTTATTCCAGCCAAATGCCATATAGTTGTTTCACTTTTCATCATAATACCATTTTATTAGTTTATGGCATGTTTTTTTTATTTATTATATTTGTCTAAATTATTCTTTTATCCAATTATGCAAAATTTGGAATTTACCTTAAATGTCGTGCAGCTGCTCACAAAATGTAGTTAATGGACAAAATGTAACTGCAAACATTTTTAACCTTTCTTTTTTTTTTATGGCAATTAATGCTGCTTTTCTGTTTGTTTTAATCTGCTGGTGGAGGGTACGATGTGTTTTATTTGCTCAGAAACTGGAATTAGATCACACAGTCATGTAAACACTGTTAGCAGCTTACTGTTGTAATCCAACTTTGCTTTATTTACACTCTGCATGTATAATCAAGCAGGGAGCGCTGACCAAGAAGCAGCACTCATCTGAAGGTCAAAATCGGTACACACGTCAGAGGACCTTGGTCACCGCTTGTGTAACTATTTGCATTGCCGAAGCCTCTCTGATGCACGTTTTCCCGAGGGGCATGCATGTCCTCCAGACTTGAAGGAATGGTAAACAGGTCACAGTGGTCCTTCAGCACCAGTAACCATCGAGGATAAAAGAAACAAATCAATACTGAGCATTCTGGCCTCTCCTGTCTCCTTTACTTTTATCCTGAAGGTACAGCAGTATTATTTTATTTTATTTTTTTGCTGTTTTACTGATTTGTTTTTCCTTGCCTTGCAGTTTCACCTTTTTATATAAGCTTTGCATGACTCATTTAGAGTCAGAAATTCAATGTTAAGGTAGAATATCAGTATGTTTTAAAGGGCTTTGAGTGTAGTTTTGAATATTCTCCATTTGAGTCAAACTGAGGTCACTCAGTGTTGTATGGTGTTAACATACAAATTAAGTTGATGCTGTCAGTTGTTTATGAGACAAATATCTAACTGTCTCATCTCAGCATGCATCCATCTGTCCTAATGAGAGACAACCCAAGAAGGCTAAAGTGACAAAGTGTCAGCTTCATTCAGCTCCAAAGCGATACTTCATTTCCCTCAGTTATTAGGTCACAGCTTCTGTCTGTATTTTTTGCTACATTATTAGATTATCATTCAAAAGAAAAAAAAAAAAAAGACAAGATTATTTTTTATTTTTAAGAAGAGTTTTCCAAAGACCAAAGTCTTAAAATGCATGCCTGTATTTTTTTATCTCTGCACTTTTATATGTTGCCTTTTGTGTTGTAAATCAAAAGCACAAGACAATGTTGTGCTTCTTTGCTTAGATTACAAGTGTTATTCTCTCCAACAGCTTCTGACAATATCTAGTTATATAATACTTGATAAATGAGTTCTTATTCGTGACCTCTGTTTTACCTGTGTCTTTATTGGAATGCTGCTTTGTGATGATTTTTTTTTTTTTTTGCCTGCTTTTCTCTTTCCAGCAGAGAATAGTGGAATGAGCAGATTTGACATCCTCCTGGGGGGATGTGAGCTGGTTGAAGGTTGAGGCAGGAAGAGGTGCGGGTGGGTCTTTGCTGACTGTTGCTGGAGGCCTATCACCATTAATGGGCTGTTGACCCCCATTGGTGTGGAAGCATGAAGTGGCTATTCATCATAGGCATGTCCACGTGTCATCAGCCTCCTCTGTCCCCCTCCTCTGCGACCACCCAGGCAGATTAGGCACCAGGCGCCCACTGACTCAACCGTCTTGCCTTTCTCTTCTCTTTTCACTTTTCCTTCCCTTGTACTCCTTTTCTTCCCGTCTCTTCTTACCGTTTGCTTTGTAAAACCAATCTCGTTTCAGTCTTCTCTTTTCGCCAGCTACGCGACCTGAACTCTGGGTGCACTCTCCTCTAATCCAGCACCAGTCTTATCTGAGCGCTGGAACAATAGCTGCAGAGCGAACACAGCTCTGAGCTGCAGCCTGCAGGAAAATCGCTCCTCTCCCCACAAGGCTCTGAGGCTCTCTACATCCAACAGCATCATCCAAGCAGCCTGTCACCGCCTCACATTAAGTCATTCTCTGTGTGCGCCAAGAAAAGATGCCAGCGTCTTTGTGTTCGACTGTCGTCCAAGTGGAATTTCTACTGCTGCAGTTCAACTGAAGGCGGCGGCAGTGACTAATCATATTGGGGCTTGTTCTTGTCGCGCAAGGATGCTGGTGCACGACTCATCTTTTGTTTGTTGTCTCCGAAGCTGTGGTAGTTATCTGCGAGGGCTTATTCTGTGATTCATGTAGGTAGATGGGCATCGTTCCAGTCCGCTGTCCTAATTCATCTTCTATTAATGAGCTTTCACCTCAGTCCTAAAGAGCTGTAATTGCAGTTGTGCTTTGCAGAGAATCAATGACACCATCCATGCAGTATAGCCCTGCAGTGAATACGCATTTGCATTTTTGAGGTATTGCTTGTGTCACTTAATGAAGCAGGATCAAATCACAGAGAGTCTCTTTGCAGTGTTCCACCCCTCCCATTCTAAACAACAAATCCAGTTAATCGCTCATTACTGCCAGACCCTGTCAATTAGTGACCCTTTAAATATTAACAGGAAACTCTGGGTTGTTTTCAGTTTCTTTGTTCTGTTCCTGACCCCTTTGTGTCACTATTCACTGTTTTCCTTGACTTGTTGCTACTGCTGTGATTCTCTAACAGTGTCCTTCAGCTGTCCAATACTTTACACAAACTGAAATATTTCAATAAAAGCTGAAAGGATTCCTCTTCTGGATTATATTGTTTAGTCTTTTGATGACTTTGATGTGTACAAAGTGTTGTGTAAATGAGTGTTCCGTGGTTCTTTTTTTGTTTGGATTTTAAGCCATTGATGAGCAGCAGCTGTGGTTGTTTTGGCCTGATGAGAATTATTCCGAATCTTTGAGAAATGTAAACATTTTTTGTCTCTAAAAGGTGCAAAGTTTGGTCAGTTATTACTGAATCTCATACATAAGTGAAAGTTGTTCTTTTGTCTGTGGAGGGATTTGTGTTGATTAGAACTCTTGGTGTTTGTGTTCTCCACTTTCCATATCCGTCACTCTCCTTGACTTCCTGTCACGGTCTCTTTGTTCATTTCTCCCCTCTGAGACAAACTTGCATCACCTGCCAGTTTCTAATTCTCCCATTTTTCTCCTCCCTCTTTTCGATCTCCTCTGTCACTGGGTTTTTTTTTTTTTTTTTCTGTGCCTGTCATCTCTCTTTCCTTTCTCTCTCTGTCTGTGTTAGTTTGTCTGACTGACTTCTGTCATCACCAACCTCCATCTTTTCTGCTTTGTTTATGTTTTCTCTTTAGAGTTCCTCTCAGGCCCAGTGCTGGAATGAATTCTTATACTCCTCAGTGTGTTTGTGGAAGAACTTTATCAGGTTCTATTCCCTATGGCTATCGGTTAAAACAACAAATTTACTGATACTGAAGTCCCCACGCACCTACACAGTTGTGCCTTTACCGTTAAAAGACTTGGCTTCACAGATTTTGGCTTTAATATTTTGTTTCTACCATAAGTTTATGGCTTGTTTTTAAAACCATTTAGAAGAATCTTCTGATTACCAGTAGTTACATAACGATGAGTGAGCTGTAAGTGCAGCAAACTCTTTTATCTTTGTGTCAGAATCAGCTTCCAACAGAAAGCGTAATTTCTAAGAAAGCTTAAACTAAAAATAGTACAAGACCCAAAATACCCGTCTCTCTGGGCCAAGCATAAAGAAACGTGGTCTGACTCTTGGCTTGCAGACTTCCTATAAATATACATCCTTACATGCGTGTCTCAGTGTGTAGCTGGCACAGAGTGAGGAAGAGAACAGAACCAGCAGCATTTCTCTTTCTGTTTGGACTGGAGGAAGTTGATGAAGACACAGTTAGACCACAGACACATGTCCTCCTTAGAGATGGACAAACATGCTTGGCAAAAAACTGGAGCATGGCGTGCATTCGAATCTGAGGCCACAAATAATTGAGATAAATCCATGTATGCTGAATTGAAAAGCTCACAATTTAATTTTTGTCTTTGTTGCATTTGATCCTTTACAACCCAATGAGTCACTAAGAACCAAAATTAGATTAGGTTGTGAAGCGTAAGAAAAGACAAGGTTGTTTAGTTTTTACTAATTGTGACTTTTCTACAGCAGGTCTGTTGGAAACAGCCTGAAGCAAGCACCTCTCTCAGCCTTACTCACAAGCTGAATGACACTTAACAGCAGGCCGCCACGGGTCAAGGAGCGAGCACTTCTCCTTGTCCATCAGCTCTCTGACTGACACAGTATCTGCAGATGGCCTCTGATAAAGTTGAAAATGCCCCGCTACTTTCACAACGTGGACTCCTTTTGCTCTGTATAGACATGAGCAATTTAACAGAATGGTTAAAAAAAAAAAAAAAAGAAAAAACGTTCAGAGAAATTGCTTTGTTTTTCTGCTTGGTCTCAGTCATTTTATCAAGGGGAAAGTTTTGAAGTCAACCTGCAAAAGTTAATTTCTCACATTTTTTTTGAGGCATTTTCTAATTCTAAAATGCCTTTCTTTATTTTAGAAATAAATATTTGTGAATATAAGTGAATTTTCAGTGTCCATTTATTCATTTCAAGACAACAAATGGTTTTATTTTTTTATTTTTTATTTTTTATTTTTTTTTTGACAGAGCTGATTTTCACCTTTCTAATACTTAAATATGCAAAAATATTTTCTTTTCTATTCTAATCTAGAATGGATTTAATAGGTTAGGAATTAAGTTCAAGCTCTTGAAGTCTGGGTTTTTTTCTGTTTATTGTGTTTTTTGTTTTTTTTCCCAGGAGTGTGAAGACATTTAATCCTTTACTAGTCCACAAGAGAATCTTCCAATCAAATCTCAACCTTCCCTGTGCTCCTGAAAACCAATTATTTTTGTTTCAGAAAGCAGGGGCTAGTTGGTATTAACCCGAGCAGCAGATAAATGTGTTCTTGCTGTACGTAATCAAAGGATTACAATCAAAACAAAGGTATGCACTTGTTTAACGCTTTCTTGTAAGTGCAATCAAGTCGTTGGCAATATTGGAAAACAAGAACAATCCAGACTGGAGCGGTCTGGATGATGAGGATTATGTAGTTTGGTGCAGCAAGATGCAGCTGCCAGATTGGTTGCTGGTAATGTTCTTTGATTTAATCCAGAGCTCCCTGCTTGTCCAGGCTTCATCATAGTAATATAAACAGAGGGCTCCAGTTTTTTAGTCCAGTAGTATCAACTTTGAATTTGTTACAATGAGTATCTTCCAGTTGTTAGTAACATTTCATGTTTACGATATAAAGGGAAGCATACATAATCTGTTAACAGTACACGCTTGTATTTGGTGAGAAAGCCCTGGAATGTCTTCTTTCCTTGTATAATATTCAGTACATGAGTGACAATAAGATAAATAAATCAGACTTGCTGTTGGCACCCATGATTATAGGAGTTGTAAAGAGTAAAAAAGAGGAAATGCAGCATCTGGAAAGGAACTCCAGGACATCCGGGGAGGGGATGGTACATGGTACATTAAGGGAGGGTGTGCTACTTGACCTCTGACCCCTGACAGAGGGTAGAAGTTGAAGACTGAAGACAGAATGCAGCTGTGTTCCAGCATACAATCCCACAGTTGTGTCAATCACTATAATTTGCCTGGACAGATTTGGCCCCACCCAGTTTCCAAACACGCCTCAAGTGAAATGCAAAAATGATAGAAGTGAGAAAGGATGGGACGTTGTATGAAAAAACAGTACGACAAAAATATGGTGTGACTGACAGAATATGGTAAGTAGGTGTGCTCCAAAAAATCGGCCCTGACTTTTATTGAATGCCTGGAAAGACTAAACTTGACATACTGTAAGTTTCCCAGACTGGTGTAGATCATTAGGATCCTTTGCTCACCAAAACATTGAAGCGGAAATCTTTAAAATCATTTTGAATCTAAAACCAATATTTTTCTAGCTATGTCGTCAAAATCAGAATAAAATTTAATCATGAGATAGTAAAAGATATACAACACTTAATGGTCAGGAAAAGCCACCATCTTCAAACCAGTGTGCTGATCTTAACAGATTGTAAGTTGAGTTTCATTTCTCTACTACAGTTTATCATAGGCAACATCCCTCCAGTTAAACAATTGTAGCCAAACCAGTCGCTCATCACTGCAGCAATATTACCTTTCTTACCCCCCAACTTTAACTCCTTTTTAAAATCTTAATTTTCTTCATTTACCCTCAAAGCTATTTATTTCCTCACAGAGATGATGCCACTTAATCATGCCACAATCCAAAGCTTTGACGACACTTAACTGATCAGCTTAAAGACTTCAGATTTATCTAATGCAGGATTACACCTCGATGTGAAACCTTGCAGCCTCACCTCGTTCCACCCCTCCGCCACCCCCAGCACCGGGTAGCTCCATTAGGCTCAACGCATTGCTCATTTTTCTGCAAGAGCTCCCTTGGGTTAAGAGGCAATTATGCAGCAGTGTGGCATAATATTTCATTTTCTTTGCATTGCTTTGCTCTATGATGGCGCTGGTCGCTAACAGCTTCATACGGCCCCAGAGAAAGGGTGCGGGCTGCTAACAACTTTATATTAGTAGAGGGAGACTGGAGAAGGTAGGATGAAGAGGTGGTGGGAGGGCAAAAGGAGGAGAGTTCTCAAGGGCATGGCGCTTCATTAGCAGTCTGGTCTGTTTTACCTGCTTACATGGAGTGGGAGGGGTGTGGGTGCATCCTAGTTTTGGTCTAATGATGCTAAGTTGATTTCCAACATTATAGAGACAAGAATGCAAATACACAGTTGGATCATCATTCAGGGCTTCACTTTCAGTATTTATATGGAGAAATGTAATTGAGTCATATTTAAGAAACTTGTTTGCCAGCAAAAAAAAAGAACGTCACTTTCCATTTTTCATGAAAGCACCTTTAAAACCACCTTTGAAGTGTCAGTGATAAGCCTGACTCCTGCATGGGTGTAAATATCTCATACTGTGCAGCGTCCAGAAATCCTTTAAGGGGGGTGCCTATCTTTTTTGGTGATATTTTTATGTTTATAGTAAAAAATAAATGTGGTCAGTTCAAAACTTGCAGCTGCCGATAAGACTGAGATTTGGAAAAGGTCCAAAAGCTGTTTTTTGTTCTGCAGAGCACTTTTTAAAACATGTGGGTTTCCTTCTTTGCTGCGTGAAGATTGCATAAAGTGAAAAGCCATTAAGCCCACATCTGTTTTTGCACAGCTACCAGATAGAGGAAATTTTTCTCATGTTGAATTTTTATACTCGTAATTTCTGCTTTGGCCTTTAGAGTCTTCTCTTGGCTCCCCAGCCTTGAAGAATTGGCACGAGTCAATGTTTCAGAGTCGTTTGCACTTTAAACTGCAGAGAAGGATTTGTAAATGTGTTCTTTTTTCATCCCTATTTAAAGATGTAATCATTCAAAAGAGGATTTAGGCTCTTTAAAGCGTAAAATGTTGTCCCTTTTTTCCTCATTATCAACGTAAAGTTGTTGCTGCTGATTTTTGATCATTATATGTTGGGGGGGGGGGGGGGTAATTGTGCAAAATCAACTTTTTTTAGCTTTATGTCATGTCATTTCTTCATCAAAAACATGCCCAGGTTTTTGCTTTAACTCAATCGTGCATGTTTGAGAAATCCTTGAATCTCCTGTTAGCCATGTGGATCTGCCTAAACATGTGCTGGTACAAAGCCCCGCCTATTTGTACATAGCACCTCCTTGAAGCTCGGTTTACAGCGGAGCTCCCACCCCACAAAGCACCCCTCCCCTGAAGCACTGTTGTGAATACATGCTGAAGTGGGACTGTCAGAAACGGTCAGAGGTTCTTAAAAAGACAGAGACCAATTTCAAGGCATTTAGATTCAAAATCAAAAATGTTTTTGATATATGCAACGTTTTCATAACAACTGAAGGTAACATAGTTACTTGATCATGGTATAGAACTGAACTATTCGCCTGGAATCTAAAAAGAAAAAACGTTGTGTAGGTCCTCTGGATGAGTACTTTTTTGTTGAAAAAACATTTTGTCTCTTCTCCAAGAGACTTCTTCAGTCTGAGGAGATTTTTCTACCTGGCTTATTGAGATAAATGTATACCCCACTTTAAGATTCACAATTTATTGGCATTGTAGTGTAATATCGATATCTCAAAGGACTGCAATAAATCAGAAATCAATTATATTTCAAGTACCAGGCATTTATGTTTTATATTTAGTCAATGCAATGGCTCTGGTTTTTTGCAATTCATATTGTTATCACAACATTAAACAATAATATTGCACATGGAAAGATTTATTTTAATATCTTGAAGCCTTTGTTCCGATAGTGTAGACGTGTTCCAAGGGCAAGTTTTTGATTGCCTCTGCACGTCATTCACTGCCTTTCCTGAGTGTTCCAAAATATTACCTAAATATTTTGATATTACTAAAACAAAGATGAATTTCCATGAAGTACTAAATATGTAATGAAGACAGGTTTATTGAAAATAAATATAGTTTACAAATATTCATGAGTGTGCTCAAGCTTAAATTTAAAAGGAGCATTTTCAATCATTTTAACCTCAAAAGTTTTCCTTTAGAAACTCAATAACAAACGCTGTTTCCTCTTCATTGTAGAAATCAGGTCTGGTGGTCGAGGCTCTAAGGAAGGGTCTGTAAAGCAGCTGCCTCTGTATGACACGCCGTACGAGCCAGCTGAGAACGGAGGCGACTCGGACCCCGAGCGCCTACGCTGTCCCAGGGAGAGTCGACTGCCCCAAGATGACGAGCGACCCCCTGAGGAGTACGACCAGCCGTGGGAGTGGAAGAAGGAGAGGATTTCTAAAGCCTTTGCAGGTATGAGTGTCAACCTTTCTACACTAGATCATGGTGTTTTAAAACAAACCTAAACATAAGATGCTGATTGCAGATGTAGATAGGATCTAGAACACTGCTAAGAATCTAAAGATAAACTAGCAACATTTGTTTTTTTGTTTTTTTGTAAACTTCAGGATGTTTTACCTTTAGAAATACCAATACCTTCATCTTTGCCTGTTAAGAGTAGTTTTATTTCAAAAAAGAGACACAAAAGTTTGTTTAAATCTATCTTCCAGCTGTTTTTATGTAAGAGCGCCTTCATTGACATGTCTACCTTTTAACACAATTAAACCAAAACCATCTGTTTCTGCTCTGCTTTACTAACCCAAGTGTTTGTTCTTCCAGCTTTAACAAATGCTACTGGGGGTCTCTGTCATGGTAGTGGTCCTGCTGCTTTAAACTCTTTGTTTAGGCTTCCTTTTCTTCTTCCTCTCTGTTAATGCATCCGCTACGTTCATTTCACAGGTGTCCGGGCTACTGTTCTGCTGATTTTGATCCAACTCCTGCCACTTTAAACTAAGTTGATACCTAAGCTTCTCTTGGAGGAGGGTGGGGTGGGGGGGGCATGATTGGTTATGCAGGTGCATGTAGGTGCAGGTGGTCTGTGTTATCTATGAGCTTGAGCATGGCTAACACAGCCATAACATTAAACAGGGCTGTTCCTTAGAAGAAAAAAAAAACAGATTGCCTTTTGCATACAAATACACTTCAAATTTCAACAAAATAAATCAATACAAAGCCTTTAGCAGAGAGAAGAATCAATTAGCAACCATGAATATTCCTTTTTATAGTCCCCTTTTTTCTTTATATTTTTTTTCTTTTTTATCCTTGAACAGCTCTGCTTTGTTATGACTGCATTAGCTACGAGGGCTCTGTAAGTGGCACTGGATCAGGTCCCGACAGAAGAAAGGACTGCACTTCTAAATCCCTCACAGGTACCGCTGGCTGGACAGGGGGCAGGGGTGGGCTGGGGTGGGGTGGGGTGGGGAGGGTTATTCTTTTTTGCAAACATGTTCTGACAGTATTAACTCTGATGCCTAAACTTGTAGATTCTTGCTTGAAAAGCTGTGCAAAGAAGACTGGTTCAAGCATTCTCCACAGCTAATTGGTCTTTTTATGGATTGAGTAACATTTGAGTCTTAACCCTCTAAGGTCGACGCCCGCTCCTGAGCGGGCAGAGGCATGATGCATTTAAAGGGCTTCTTCTAAAAATATG
>JARVJO010000164.1:14931288-14965954 GCA_031762555.1 Cynodonichthys magdalenae | reverse complement strand
CAGATAATTGAGTGAAAATGTAAGAAGTAGAAGTAAAAAGTAGGCTGAAAAATAATTACTCAAGTAAAGTACAGATATCCAAAAAATCTACTTAAGTATAGTAACAAAGTATTTGTACTTAGTTACTTTACAACTCTGGTAAGTAGAAAAGTAGGTAGATTGGTAAGTAGATAAATTAGAATATAAATTTGCTTATTCCAGTATTTCCTACCTTGATCTGAATTTACATGTGTGGATAACTATTTTATTTCATCGATGCTGTGGATTTATTGAAGTGTAAATTGTAAGCAGGGTCATTCCTGGTGTAAATTAGTTTTTTTCGTTGTGTAGCAAATAACCGATGGCCTGATTTCCAAAGGTTCTGCTATCTGTCCTCTAGATTATTTAATTTATTTGGATTTCTTGCATGCATGTTTTGCAGAACCCCTGTTAACAGATTTTCAGTGTTTTTTGTTGAAGTTGGACTGTGAGCATCATAAAACCTTCAGCGTGCATTGTAGATTTTGAGCTGTATTTAGAATTCTTATTCAGTTGTAGAATCTATCCTTTTCTCCTGTTCCCGTAATCTACCAGAATTGTTACAATTTGACGGTACACAGTTTGCTCACAGCTCAATTTGACCAAGAAGCAACTGGATATTAAGAAGGATCCTAGTGGCTGATGAGAGAAAATATTCAGCCTTTGCAGCCTGTTTACTTGTAAAAAAAAATGCTGTCAGAATCTGAAATGCACAAACGTCAAGATTGGTTATTATAGTAAATACCAAGCAGTTTAAATGGTAATATGCTGAATATATTTATAATCAGATCACGAGAGAAGACTATATGTGTCACTAAATGTGTTTATATAATAAAAAAAATCACTGTTGTCTTCAAGCTCTCACAGTTGAAAGTGCAGGATTTTTACCTCTCCCTCTGCTGCAGCTCTGCTTCTCTTCCAGAGAAGCTCCATCAAGGCTTAAAGCACCTGGGATGAAATGCATCAAAGAAGCTTTTGTGGACAAAAAAAGCATGTTGAGGAAAAAAAGAAGAGGGGGAAAGCACGGCTTGAAAGCAATGAATGGGCAACAGGGGTATAAAATGGCCTTGGATCCAACAGAAGCTCATTTCATATTCCGCTCAGTCACGCCCGGCAGAAAGCAATCTCAGGTAACAGACCTTATGTTAATAACACGTGAGCTGCCTCCTTTCAGAAAGACAAAAGCGAGCGAAGGCCATTATACTAACCCAAACCTTTCCCTCCTGCCCTGGGATGTTCGAGGATTTCATCTGCAGAGACGAGTGTTTGTATTGTTTTGGGTGGCTGTGAAGGCTTGATTAGAGAAGCTTCTCCACAATCTCGACAGGCCTGGCACTGATGGTTTCCTTTGCCCCACTGCAATGTAGGTAATGGCAAAAAACAGGACCTCGCTCATTATCTAAAAATCCCTGGTGTCACAGGAGTAATTGGACAGAATTGTCTGTTTCAAAGCTCCGGATTGGATTCATTTAGGAGGTCTCCTTGTTTATTCAATCGCCTGCTTCGACTCAGAGGTGGCTTTTCACAATTATTCATCTTCTGTTGCTGCAAAGTCCAAGAAATGACACAAACATGAAGAGAAATTTTCAATTCTAATTCAAGATTTTGCATTTCTTAAAGTAATGCAAATTATCCACCACCTTTAAGGACAACTAACACTGTGACCGCCTTATGTTGAGAAATTACAATCAAGACTAGTCCAAACATAAAAATAAGCAGTTTCATGCAATAGTGCATAATTTCTCATGATCTGCAGAGCTGTTCTGGTGTGTGTGGTGAATGACTGTCACCTACTACCACACCAAGTTTAACTCAACATCTTTAAAATTTACTGATGCAAGAGATTTTGGTTTCAGTTACAGACATACAATTCGTAATTAGATTTTGGTAGATTTCTTGGAATCCTTTTGGTGATTCATGCTACATTTTGCTAACAATCAAACTGAGCCAACTCCAGCAGTTAATGAAGTCTTAAGAACAAACAGTGCACCGTGTTGCTCTCAAAGCGTATCATATGGAAGAGACTCGGTAATAACCACACCAGATTGTAGCTCAATAAGAGTACTCAGAACAAGCCTCATACAACACAAACTAGAATATTTGCAAACTGTTAAGCAAATTCTGTTTTCAAATAAATTGTTTTCATTGACTTCTGCATGAGACATGCTATTTTTTACTTTATGAACTGTATTTGTGTTGTTATTCAGAACTGGGTGCTCTGTGCCAGCAGCAAATAACTGATCAGCCGAGACCACCTGGAGTTATGTCTCTGTAACTGTCAGCACTTAAGACTTTCCTTTTTGATAAATCCTATAGTTAGGCTTAGGTTTCCTGAGTGATTCCTTAGTTCTGCTGCTATAATCTCAGACAGCTGGAGGACAAACTGACTCCATTTCCTCACTCTGCTGCAGTCTTTAGTCACTCTTCTACTTGTTTGTTGTTGTAATTACTGCTATCAATAACGTGTTTTGCTTTGTTTCTCTTCCAGAAGAAAATACACCTGGACCAGTCCTGTGTTTCTCTGCGTCTCTTTCCTCCCCCTCCAAACCCAGCCGGTCAAGGCAGATGGCTGCCTGTCCTGAGCCTGGTTCTGCTGGAGGTTTCTTCCTGTAAAAACAAAATTTTTCCTTTCCACTGTCGTCAATGTGCTGCTCAGAATGAGACTGTGGTGAAGTAATTCAACACAATCTGCTGGCTTCTTTAGATTAGTTTTTTTTTTATGCACAGTGCCCTGAGATGACATTTGTTGTGAATTGGCACTATATAAATAAACTGAAATGAACTTAATTCCAAGAAAGACCTGAGATGAGTGAAGGTCATGTTTTGGAAAAGAAAAAAATAATTTTACTTTGAGCCATTAATAGTTGAATCAAACAGGCTATAAAACGAAGTCTCATCAATTACTGAACTAAAGTTGAGCAATCTTTGACAAACTACGGATAATTATTACTTTCTCCCTCAACAAACAAAATATTTAACCTACTTTTTTATGTTTCCATAAAATCTATTTTTATCCATCTATATGTAAAATATGAATGTTAAAGGTTTTCTCAAACACCTCTGCAGCTCTTATAAATTGTGTTTTACCGCCATGCAAAAAGCATCTCCACTGCTACAAATTTAAATAAATGTGCTCAAATTCTTTTCGTATCACCAGTACTAGCACATGTTGACTGGCACGAACTGCACTAGTGTTTTGCATATCTATTAGATTACATGTAATCAAAGTACTTTCACAGATGAAAACAAAAGGGGTGTGTAAAAGCCTCTTTACTGGGATTCGTGTGGAGGTTTGTTTTGTTTTGCACAGCACTTAAGCATCTCTAGGACAACTTTACAATGTGATTTGCCACAGTAAATTGTTTACAGACTGGGAAATCAGCAGCAAAAGCAAATCTGCCACACACTACGCTGATTGTAGCGTGTTTTATCAGTGCATCTGCTTTCCTAAAGCTCCGTAGTGGAATGATCAGAAATCTACATTTGCTGTTCCTCAGTTTTAAAAGGGATTCACTCTGTGAACAACAACCTCAAACATCTCTTCTTTAATTTGCTTGAAAGCCAATGGCACTTTTATTCACCCCTGTTCTGCTAAACAACGGATACAATTTCTATCAGCGCTGTGGCAATGCTTTATTTTTAAAACCCCCTTGGAGGCAGTTGGGAGGTGGAAATTGCTCGCAGGTGCGCACTATAAAATGGTAACAAGGACAGACGGACACAAAGCGCTGTTTGGGTGCTGCGTTCATGAAAGGCCAATCCGCTGATTGGGCTGTCACATTCACAGATGCGGCAATAAAACTAAGCAGGGCAATTACTGTAGATGGAAGGGTGGTGGGTGGGGGGCGCACCCGCAATATGTCCTCCCCTAAAATGCCCTGATGGGAGACGACGAGACTAAGCAAATGTGTCTGTCTGTAATAAGGCTGGGTGTTAAAAAAAAAAAGAAATGGAACTAATGGGTACAATGTTCTGACGAGCAGAGCTACAGCTCAGTGGATGGTAATAAAGCTGTCAGGAAATGTGTGTGACTTCCTTCTTTTTCGTCTCAGGCTGTCTAATCATTGTGCCCTCCTCAGAATATTAAGCGCAGCACTACTATTAAAAAGCACTTATCAACAAATTTTCATCAGAGGGCAGATCAAGAACAGAGTCTGACAAAAAAAAATTCACAGCCTGTGTCATGTGGAGGGTGAAAACTGTCATTCCTCTCTTTAAATTACTACATTGCCATCTAGTGGACACATTGGGGAGCTACACAGATTAACCTGAATTTTGGCTGTTGTCAACGTGTTTTATTAAAAACAACCAAAACAAAAAAAGGTCAAACAGTGAGACTTTTTATGTTGAAGGTGTTGTGGATTCAGAAGTCCATTGTTCCTTTTACAGCCCAATCCTGAACACAATAAAAGACAGGGTGAATCAAAAGACGCAGGACACTCTTATTTCAGAAACAAAAGAGAAAATGACATATCTGAATACCACAACAAGTAATGGGTTAGGGGGCACTATATTTTAGGCTATGTTCAAAACATGGCTGCCATAATGGATCAAATGTGCATTTTTTCAAAGATAGGCCCCCTCACCCTTGCTGAGATATTCAGATGTCATTTTCATTTTTTGTTTCTAAAATGAAAGTGTCCTGTGACTTTTGACTCATCCTGTAAATAAAAGAGATTGTGGTGTGGTTGGGGGGGGGGGGGGATTAATTAGGAGAAAAAAATGATAATTTAAGCTTTTTGACAAACCAACCTTTGTCTATTTCAAGTAGAATTTATAAAAAACAATATTCATCTGTGGCATGAAACATGAAGAACTTAAAAATGAAAGAAAAGAATTTGGTAGCTTCTAAGCACTCTGTTATATTTAAAGGTTACAAATGAAACCTGAAATAATCCAGTTTTGGGTCTCTCTTTTACCGCTACAGCCATTCATAAACCTGATTTTGCTCAATTACAAACCAAATGATTGGGATTTCTGTAACAAAGCAGCTGATGTTGTAGACATGAACATGAGTTATGTGTTGTGACAGTAATAAAAAATATGAGCTGTGGCACTCAGCTGAAACAGTTTCAGTTTGATGTGTTACAGTAAAAGAAGAAGGCAGTGGATTGGACACACTGTTTTTTCTGTCTCCCTCCTTCGTGGTGGGCTTTGGTCCTAGAGACCTGGGCCTCCAGCAAATATGAGCTCGAGGGCAGCCTGGATGTCACCATCTGTGGCCTGCAGCGCCCTCAGCATCAGCTCTTCATCCTGGATCCCCATGTCTCTGAGCTGCTGCAGCTGAGACTGCCAACGGCCCTGGCAAACACAAAAAGTCATAAAGAAAAAAAGGATAATCTTTTGTCCAAACACCACCTGCTTACCGTTCTGCATATGACTATCCCCGCCGGGCACTGAACACACACTGCGGGTTTCAGTCGGTTAGCTCACCTGGAGAGCGGACATGTTGGTGGCCTGCAGAGCTTGCTGTAGAGCCTGGCTGAAGAGATCATTACTGACTGGTGTGCCAGCTGGCATGGGGGCTGTGCCACTGGAGGGGTCCACCTTCATCAAAGAAAATAACACAAAAATGAAAGCAATGATTGGTTTAACATTGAAGCAAAGGGGAATGTTTAAAAAACAAACAGATAAGCACATTTCTTTCAATAAACTCTTCAGGTTTCAGTTTTAGATCTTCGGCCTCACCTGACTTGCTGTTGTCGGGGTAACAGCACTACTGTCGGGTGTGCTAGCGAGGGCCAGCGCGGTTGCTAGCTCGCTTTGCGTTATAGGCCGAGGGCCTGTTGCACCGCTGTGGCCCAGAGACACGGGGCGGATTCCTGCCGAGAGCCCGCCTCGGTTAGAAGGACCCGCCGGGCTGCCCTGTTAAAGACGTTCAGGCACACCAGATAAACAGGATCATTGGCAACGTGAGTTTTTCAGTGAATGATGCTCGATGCTGAGACTTACAGACTGGAATTCTTCTTCGTCGTCTGACATGCCTTCAAACATGAAGCCTCCTGCCAAAAAACAAACCGATAAAAAAAAAAAAAAAAGTTTTGAAATGTTATTTAAATGTTCTCACTACTGATTTGTCCTTCTATAAATTCAGCCTGTTTTTAGTGACCCCCAGCCCCCAGTCCTACCTGGCATGTCGCTGTAGGAGCTGGCAGACACGTTGCGAGAAGAGCTGGCACTGGACTGAGCTGGCATGCTGCCTGCCACCGAGTGCAGGACCAAGATGATGGCATTGACCAGAGCCGGGTGGGAACCGATTAATCTTTTTAGGCAGATAAGAACAGGAAATATTGTTTTTCACTGTTTTTACATATTATCATAAGAGCTGAAAAAAAAAGTACTCACACGTCGAGCATGTTGGGGTCTGTGAACTGCACAAACAGGTCTTTATCTTGAAGCACTCCTATAGGTTGTTTTCACATGGACATTGTTAAATTTGCACATGCAATGACATCGACTGGTGTAAAAGGGGATTGCAGGATGTCTTACCTAAAGCTATTGGGTCTGACTTGAGCCCAGGTGTAGCTACAATTATCTGATCCAGAGACTCTTTGTTTGTCAGCATTTTATAAACCTATGAGAAAATATAGTAAATGCTAGTGAGCAGCGGGTGAGTTAGGTTTCACAAAATAAAATAATTTCTTTGGTATGGTTCTGCTATGTAAATCTATCCAGCTTTCTAAGCTGAACGTGCTCCTGTTAAAACCAGAAGTAAACATCTGTGAACACAGGTGTGGCAGGAGGAGAGAAACCCCATCGCTCGAGCCAAACGGTCTTCAAGCCAAGAAGAAGAATATCTCAAACACTGCACAGCCGTGGACGGCAGACCTGAGACCTTTAATATTTTATATAAACACCTCTATCATTAATATTGTGCAATTTTATTGTTTAGGTCTGCTCATTTCTAAGCACTGTTTAAAACAGAGGTTCTCAAACTGGGGTTTCAGGCCCCCCAGGAGTTCATAAGCTGTAGCTTGGGGGTCCACAAAATAAATTACAATAAATGACTAATTATGTGGTAATATTAAAAAGGTGCATATATACACATGTGACCAATAATTAAACCAAAAAACAACTATTATTCTCATGACATTTAAAGATTAAAATGGAAGTAAATTATTTTAATCACCATGAGGTTTTTGCAGGTGTCCTTGAAAATCTTTCTACTCTGTAAGCAGTCCCCAGACCCAAAACATTTGGGTCTGGGGACCCAAATGTCACTTTCAGTGACTACAATAATGTAGTCACTGAAAGTTCTTGGGTTTGAGATACTGTGTCATGAAATCTGTTATCTGCAAATCTAGATGTTTATAGCCAAAATATGACTTTTCACCCATAATGTGGACATTCACTAATTGTATTGTAAAGGTAAGACAAACTATAAAAATACAAAAAGAAAACAGGTGAGTAAAATGATCTTATTTTGAACAACAGACAAGAATTAAAACCATTTACAATTAATAAAACAAAAATAAACTGCATAAAAAAGTCTGTACAGAAATAAATCAATATCTGAGCAGTCTGTATGTTGTGTTTTTGTTACAAAGAAAGGTAATTTTATTGGTAAAACTGTTTGTTGACATCAGAAACCTTCCCAGGGATAAACAAAGTCTGAAAGTTCCAACTCCTCCCTGATATTTCAGAGTATTTCCACAAGACAGGGACTGAAGGACTGGGCAGAATTAGATGACAAAACACTTTATTTACTCCTGAGCAATTTTGGAGACACAAAATCAGCCAAAACTTTACAATAATGAAGTTTGTTGATGGAGTCTACTCTTAACCTCAATGCTATAAACAAACCCAGTGAGCTGCAGACTCAGACTTGATTAATATCACTGATCCTAATTTAGCAACTTGCTGGATTTCAGTTTTCCCAGTTGAAGGAAGTTTCAACATGAATCCCACATGTAGGCCGACCTTATTCACTTCCTTTTGTCTCATCTGATCTGGTCTTTAATGGTCTATTTGTTACTTGGTCAGTTGTTTGCATTTTTATTCATCTATTCTCTCTCACCAACCTGAGGCTTAAGATGGGAGCAGCTGCTCTCGTGTCTGATCTGCCGCTAAAGCAACAGGACGTAAACTGTCCTCCACCGCATCTGAAGCCAAGAACAAACAGCTGCTGCTCACGATGTGCAAAATACACTTGTGCCAGAAATAGACAGTAAAGAATACCAGGTATTCTTTAATCATGCTTCTTGATTAAATGCAGATGAACCAAAGTGTAGATGTTTGTTCCTAAACAAACAGCTTTTATGTGTTTACCATCTGGGATGGCGTGAAAACCATCACAGGCCACAACACAAAGACCAGAGTTGCAGGGGGGACAGCGGAGAAGGCAAACGAAATGAAGGAGTTCTTCAACCACCTCAAGCTCCCCCTACTACATCCCTCACCAACATCTTCAGCCACCACTACAACCTCCTCCCACCACTCTCCAATCACCACAACACAGACCTCCTCTTTTTTTCACAGTGGACCAGGTCAGAGGTCAACTTAGGTAGCTTTGCTCTAAGAAAGCAGCAGGCCCTGATAAAGTATGCCCAACACTACTAAAGACCTGCGCTGCAGAACTAGGTGAACCACTCCAGCGCCTTTTCAACTTAAGCCTGCAGCTGGGGAGAGTGCCTACCCTATGGAAGATCATGCATTGTTCCAGTTCCAAAAAGGAACCAGAAAAGTGTGCTGAATGACATCCGGCCAGTGGCACTCACTTCACATCTGATGAAAATGGAATGACTCTTCCTCTGTCTCCTCAGACCCGCAGGTGGAACATGCACAAGATGACCTGCAGTTTGCATACCGAGCACCTACCTTCTACACTGAAACCACTTGCACCTGGATAAGGGGAATGGCACCATGAGGATCCTCTTCCTGTACTTCTCAAGTGCCTTTCACACCATTCAGCCCATTATGCTTCAAGACAAACTGAATGGGATGCAAGTGGATCCCTGTCTAGTCACCTGGATCTCCAGCTATCTCACGGACAGGCCGCAGTATGTCAGGCTGAAGGACATCACGTCTGACACTGTGATCAGCAGCCAGGACCCCAGGGCACAGTGCTGGCCCCTCTACTCTTTACTCTGTACACAGCAGACCTCTGCTACAACTCAAAGCTGAGGGTGGGGGCTGGAAACGTTATTTCCCTGAGGGATCAATAAAATTTCTATCAATTTATCTATCTGAAGGAGGAGAATAGGCATACAAACAAATAATGCTCTCTTGGACATACTGTACATTCATTTTTCTTGCAGTGATTTTCCTTTTGCTCTTAAAATGCACCCAAATAAACTCCAAATGTCTGTGTAGTACCTGCAAATCATTGCCAAAATGAAACTCAAAGTACAGAGCAAATAGTTACATCTGACAGATGCACTAATCAAGAATACTGGTTGGCTTGTGATATAAATAAAGCAAACCATTATTAAGGTATTTGCTAGGGCTGAGCAATAAAGCAATAAAGTATAAACATATAATGCATATCCAAAAAACTAAGAATAAATCACTGAGCCCTAGTAGTTGCTAAAGTAGTGTCAGTATAGGTTCAGTTCACTCACCGAGTCTCTGTAGGCAGAGTTGAGAGAATGAAGAGCAGCATGAAAAACCCTGAACTCCCTCGCTGCAGTTGCTCTGTTTACAGGTTCTAAACAGGAAAACACACATGCATGTAACCTAACACAGCTGAATCGTTTTCAGTATTTAAGTGAAATACAAGAACTCCCACAGACCTGGACTGTTCTCTGGCTCTGGCCATGTCTTTTTAAGAATATGTAAAGTGGATCCTGGTTGAACTCCGCAGGCATCCAGTGTCAAATCATCCTTTAGTTTCCGACCACAGTGAACCAACTCTGACGAAAACACAGGACACTTTTAAGGGCTAATTTGCGTGTACATTCTTTACTGTGATAAAATACAGCACAGTGTGATCATCATTCATACAAGAGCTACACACACAAAAATAAAACATCTCATTCGGTTTATTTCTATTTTTGACACACCTATTAGTTCAGGATCTGGGACAGAATCTGGGAGCTGAGCTGCTACAAGCTGCTTCAATGTGGCCACTCTGTATCCTCCAGGGGGGACATCTCCCGGCATCATCTCTGGGAAGTGGAAGGTGGACTTGGGCTGATCCACCAGCTTCAGAGAAAGGTGCCAGTCTGAGGAGGTCATCTCTGTGTGACACAGAAATAGAACCTGAGCACTGTACATTTATTAACAATAATTTCACGATCGGTATTATTCAGACTCGAAGGGTCTTATTTGTTAAATGTTATATGTTAAATCTAGGTCTATATTTGATGGTAGCTGTTAACAACGTAAAATATATCAGCACCAAGAACCAGACGCTACGAGACGCAAGCATTTGCTAAAGACATCGACGTTGATGTGACTATTTCACATGATGTAAATTATTAGGATTCTGTAATTATTCCCAAGTAGCATAAAAAAACCAAATATAATTTAAAGCCACTGTAAAGAAGGACGAATAGCCAAAGAAAAGCACGCTCACCTTTTATTGTTGACTGTCAACTCACTTCCTGCTTTTGGTCACATGGTCTACGTTGCGTTTAAGTCCTTTATTTTTGCAACGGATTTTTCAGTTACCGCAGACTTCTTAATGGTTTTCAAATTTGTTATTTATTCATTTAAATGTATTTATTTATTTTTTTTGGCGGGCGTAACACAACCCTAGGTTCATCTAAACTTAAATTGTCTTCACCTAAACAAACCCTTTTAACTTTAGGTTTTCCTAATTGTTTCTTATCCATTCACTCCCCCCCTTGATTAGTTCACGGTAGGGTGGCTTGGAACTGTTCGCCGATGACAGACGGTCCCTACCTACCGAGACAGACACACAGATAAACAAGTTGTTTGTTAGAAACAAACAAATAAATAGAGAACCGTCTTGACAAAGATATAGTGTATGATACAAAGACAAACATAACCTATTTGAAATACAAGTAAAAATATCAATAAAATGTTAAAAATTGAGAAATTAGTATATAAATACAACAACAGAGTGCTTTCATTATTATAATCAATATGTTGAATCACTTAATATTATGGGCATTCTAAAAACATTTAGTTATTTCCATAACTATGATATTTACAGTCTATATTATTATAAAATTACAGATTATAACTAATTACAGATTCTATTAATAATAAAAATAATAATTATACATTTTTGAATAAATGTTTGAAGCTTGTGGTCATGAAAAAAATAACTTGAGTAATTTAGAAGCCCATATGTTCACTAAACAGTTAACCAGTGTGGGGGTCGGTCCTGTGGAAGCTCCGAATGACATCAGAACTGGACAAAGCAACAAGGAGTGGTTTCTTTACGTAGAAGCGACCGAAAAATCAATGAAATAAGCCAAACACTCAGATCAAGAGTACTTCTTATAGTTTTAACATCAGTTGCAATCAAAGTGTGCGGGTTTTAAGAGATTTTTGTTGCGAGAGGAATGAACCGCTGTAGAAAATAAACACCGTCTGGACACAACAGAGGAGAAGCTTACCACCGCCGTACAGTCGGTGAGTTTTAAGTTTCATATAATGTTGAAATATGAAAAACATAAGAGTAGAAAACGAGCAAAAGCTGCAAGAATTATCTAGTTTTTAAAGAAAGATGACGGAAAACTTCGTTTTTTTGAGAAAACAACAGCTGTGGAGGACTGTATAAAGGGAGGGCTAAATTCTCATAACTAGTCAGTTCGCAGGCTCTAAAGACACATTTAGTTTAATTTCCTCACTTTTAAGAATAACTCAGGCCCTGTTAACCTTCACCGTACACATTTTAAGAGATGGAGCTAAGCTAACGTTATGACTAAAGCAAACTGCGCCCTCATTTGACTAAAATATAATCTGCATTGAAACACTGAGCTACTTCATTATAAAAGTTGTGCTTTCTACACCATAAGCAGCTGAATTTCACACTTCGCTAATACTGACGCGAAACAGAAGGTAAAAGCCGTGGCTACCCACAGTCTTAATAGTACAGGGCTTTAATTAAGGCAATTAGTAACACCTGGGTTAATCACTGCTGCGAAGTGAATCATTCAATATGCTACATTTAGCTCATTGAATAGCTATGGGACTGATAATTAGGCTAATAAAACTGCTAACTAAACTTTCAGAGGTTTTAATAAAAGTAAAACTTTTATTCTGCTCCTCAGACATAAAACTTCCTTGAAGTTTATGGAGCTCATCATCTCAGTTTGGTGAACTAATGTATGATTTAATTAAGTAATATATTAAATGACCTGACTAAAATGAACCCAGTCATTCTTAAAAGGAGTCATTAAAATTTGGTTACTGCTGCTGTCTGAGTTTAAGGGGCTCTCTGGTTAGAGATGCTCCTATCCTCAATGGGCCAGTGGGTTTAGTTGTGAAGAACATAACCCAATGTTAATAAGATATTTGAGCTCTCAAGGTTAAGATAAAGTTTATTATAGGGGAAAAAGCTGTTGGAAAAGCACCATTACAGGGATTTTTCTGAACAATAAAGTAGTTGAACATTGAGTTACTTTAAATTTAACAATGTGTTCAACATCAAAAATCTTTTGTCTTTTCGTTGGCCATAGTAAAAACTTTAAAAGTCTATGTTGTGATGAAACAAAACATAGGGGTGATTATGACTCATATAGGCTGACAGCTATTCTCTAAAATAAATCCAGACCATCACTTTCTCTTCGAGGGACTTTGTCTTTATAATGAGGGTCTTTAAAGGGCATGAGCCAGGAATAATTCTGAAATGTAAATACCTACTTAACAAATTGTTTTAACTTCAAGGCGTATTTTTTTATTTGAATTTGGTCAGGTTGGTTTAATCTCTGACACTGAACTGAAGGGATAAAAAAACCCCAAAACAACTTGCATGCTGGCACAGGGTCTGTAAACGTTTTGAGTCATTCAGTGAAAACCCCTCTGACGGCTTCCTGGTGTCTCAGCAGCCTTAGTCAGACTGTGGTTTTATACTGTTGGCACATTTCACCTCGCACTATCCTCAAAAATATATGTAAGGAGAGAATAGTTGAGGTATCCATCTGGTCTTTTTGTCACTGAATATTTATTCCTGCTTTTCCATCTCTGTACAGTCAGTGAATAACATATATGACTTTGTTTCTGCTGAGGTTAGATATTTAGGGGATTTCTTGACATTTTTTCTTTTTAAACAAGTCTTTTGGACAAGTGGTGAGCAGAGCTGTGTTGGAAACTGTGTTGAATCCAAACTCCTGCCCACATCCTTTCTGCTGAAGCCATAAAAGGAGAGATAAAAAAAAGTTCAGATTCAGCCATGAGGTGGCGCTACAGAGCTGAAATAGTTTATAACTCCAAATCACAACAACTGATCTGCTGAACTTGTACTATATGGTGTGAATTTACTTTTACTTGCTTTGTTTCGTTGAGGAATTTCAGGTGTTTGAATTTAAGCAGTAGATTTTTTAATTTTACGCTTAAATTACACAGGGTGACACTATTTTGAAAATGTATTACATTTATTAAGGTTCTTATTCATTCAGTATCAGTGTGATAAAGCAGTTGCTTGTGAAAGCACAGGTGAAAACGTTTTCTTTTTATTTCAATTATTTTGTGTCATCTTGCATACGAAGTGATGCTATTCATCAGTAAAGGGTTGTTAGACTACTGGATTGAGTTATCTCAAGATAGCAATTACTTCATGATACTGGTTTTACTGTCATCCAAAATACAAATTCAAGTTTTTAGTTAGACAAATAGTGACAGTCTAGCCAAGATAAATACCTCATAAACATCAAATTTATTTGAAGGTAGAAGTAGGGTTGGGAAAAATCATGTTGTGTACAATTAATCATCAGAAAAACTGTCACCAATCATTATTCACCACTTTGCAATTAGTGTCACATGATGACATATTTTTGTGTGTGACATGCTCTCACTATCAAGTAAGCATTGTGAGTCTTTGGCATGTTGTGTTATTAAAGATATGCTGCCACTCCAGATTGTGGAAAAGTTGGGTTTCAGTTCACAGCTAAGAAGTTAGTTTGACTGATAATTTAGATAATTTGTAACTGATTTAGAGTCAAGAAAATATGCAAGTGCAATTGTCATCTATTAATCATCATCATATTCGTCGTCGGCTAAGTGCAACAATTAATTGTGATTAATTTCTTGGCCAATATTGCCAATATCAGCTCCAGATGAAAGAAAACTCTGAGCAAGTCGAGGAAAAGACTGAAGCAGTCACCTTCAGACAAACTTTCAAATGTGTCTATGTGTTGCCATGCAACATAGACTCATCTCAGTTCCTCAAACTTTTCCAAACAAAGTAAAAAATAAAATGCTCCACTGAGTTAATTACCCTCTAGTCAACACATCTTGTCATGATTTCATCCTTGTATCCTTATAATGTTCATTCCTCACAGATGTCATATGTTTTTTTTTTGCCCCACAGTGCTGTGTGTGAAGATCTGCTGCTTGAATCAACCTTGAAGCGCCATGCTGGCCCTCCTGCTGCCTTCAATGCTGGCCATCCAAGTAATGGGTGGGTGTCGCCTCTGCAAGTGGTCTACCATTAGATCTGAGTCACCGCAGTGGGAAATAATGCTGCTTGTTAGACATTATACCCCGCAGAGCCTTGTAGTCAGCTCACTTCAAAGGCTTCATTGGGCTAAACATCAGTTCAAATTAGGCTACTCCCAGATATAATGTGCCTGTAGTTGAGGAGTCATAAACTTCACTGTTTAAGCTCTATCCACATAAGTCTACAGAGAGGTTTTTTTTTTTTTTTTTTTTTACATGTGTCCTGCCTGTGAGAACAATGGGCCATTTTTCACAGGAATTCCTTTGAGTTTTGTCTTCTCAAAGTGTTGAGATGTCTTTTTTTAACTCTATTCCTTATAATTCAGCTCGCAAAACACAATAGCTTTGACCTTTTCCAAAGAGGTGCTGTAGGGAGGCCTGAACGAGGCCCTCGATGGAAAAACGCTGGAAGTGCAGCTTTTCTGCTGTGACTCAGGGAGCGCAGTGAGGAAATCATCCTCTCATATTTATAACTTGGAGAAGTGGTTGTGGCGCTGGTTGATGTTGCAACTGAGAATTCATAGCTCACACACTCAAAAGTTTTACTTCGGTGGAAGCAGGCTCTGAAAAGAACTGGTGTCATCATAAAAAGGAAACAAATAGCCTGTGGGCTGGTTTGATAGCATCTCATGACACTGTAAATAAAAAAGGAAACTGAGCGTGTCAACACAGGGACGAAAAACGCATATTTTTTAACACCAGCTTTTTTTTTTTTCTCCCTAGTGTGCGGCTGACACATAATGCTAATAAAAATGTTGTGGTATGGCTTGGGGTGGAGGAAGAAAATTAGCTCTTAAAGTTTGAAAGCATGATATGAAAACATTGGCATGCTTTTGCAAACATACAAGCCCCAAAACAACTTTATTTCTTACATTTCTAAATACTGTAATTTTTTTAAAAACCTGTTTTTATTCTCTGGTTGAGCTGGCTCATCTTCCTATTGGCCATCAGTTGTACATATCAGTCCTGACTCAGTGGACCTAAGTGTCTTCAGTGGTTCATTAGGGACCTATTCTCTCGCAGCACAAATGGGCTTGCGGCCTGCTCATTACTTGCTGTCTGGCATCCTCTGCCTAACTCGCTCCCCTCACCACGGGGGAAAATGGGGAGGAGGCGGCGTGGACTGATGGAGCTCTTTAACTCACAGGTAATGGGCTATTGTAGCTCACACAATGATTCACTTTCTCTCTGCTAACTGGAGCACTAAGTGAATTAGTGGGAGTCTAGTTTGATACTATAGACTTTCCCCGATACACAGCATAATGATACAAAAACATCTGCATTGGGGAGTGTTTTAATTAAATGTAACTTAATGTGGAAAAAATTCAAAGGGACTTCAGGTGCATTTCTATGTAAGACCGATTGAGTCATTTATGTGGAATCCAATGGTGTGTGATTGACAATATTAGGAATGTACAGTTTCTATCTTATTCTGATTAATTTAAATCAGGTGTGTCCAAACATTTTCCTTTAGAGGGCCAAAATTAAAAAACATTTCTCCTGAGAGGGCCAAAATTAAAAAACATTTCTCCTGAGAGGGCCAAAATTAAAATCAATCTGAGGGCCGTGGGCCAAATGCAATAATAATAATACATGAAATGCATTCTTAAGTAAAGTTGTTTTATTTTTTATGAATAAGCTAGCTGCCAGTGCGGTTGCCCATATTCTTTTGTTTGTTTGTTTTCAGCCCATGGGCATGGAGAAAATTCAACGTATGCTTGGGCAGCAAAGGCGCATAGGACTTTTTATAATTTAAAATTTGAGTATGTGGTCTTATAATGTGTGCAAATCCAGATATGAGCTTAAATCTAATGTAAATGTCTCCTGTAGTTACTTGTATTTAATATTTAATCTTAACATAATTCAGAGATAAAGTGAGTACCATGAGTTAAAACTATCTGACTACAGCTGCTTATACTTATAGTTGAACCAATGGTTCAAAAGACAAAGTGGAAATATAGTGTTTCTACATAAAAAAGGAGATTACAATCTAGTAACCAGGATAACTGCTTGTGGGCCAAATCAAATGGCTTAAAATTTATAACGGACATTGTCAGGTGTTTTAAAGGTCACAATACACCACAACACACTGTTCCTACCTTATTTTATTGAAAGACATTGGACAACACTCTTAAAATAACACAAAATTGACATAAGGTAGTGCTCTGAAGTACAAATGAAAAGTTTAGAGTTCAAATAACTTGTGATTATTGTTAACAACATGTGCACAGACGTGACCTGGTGGGCAGGTCTGTCAGTCAGCCCACTCTCACAGCAGAGCAAAAAGGGACAAGGAGTGATTTTCAGACCTCTGCGAAAGTATAAGATCAGCTTTTTATGTAATATTGGCTGATTGGTCAAAATTAAAGAAATCAGGCCCCATCAGGCCAGTTTATTGGTGCACCCCTAGTTTTTAGCATCACAGAAATCATAAGGCCCTACAATTCAATCTCCAAGTTTTGAAGGTCCTTTACTGCAGAGGTTCTCAAACTGGGGTCCCAGGACCCCCAGGGGTCCGCGAGAGATATCTTGGGGGTCCTCAAAAAATTTCACAAAATTGTCAATTTGTTTTTTATTTTTAAAAATGCATGGGGAACAATGAACTGATAAAACAAACAAAATAAACTAAATAAAAAAATATATTTCCATGGCATTTAGGGGTTGAAATGATAGTAAATTATCTTTTAAAACAGCATGGGGTTTATGAGGGGGTCCCTGGAATTTATTTGCCCTTGTAAGGGGCCCCCAGACCCAAAAAGTTTGAGAACCCCCGCTTTACTGGATTTACTGACTGAAGTAATACTTAAATTCAGTTGTGCCATTGCTTAGTAACTCCATCGTGGCATAAAAATGCCAAGGTAACACATGAACACACTGTCAGAAATCAGGTTGTAGAATATTCTTAATGAAATCTTTCCCTGCTGTTCCTCACACAGTACTGCACAAACATGCACAAATTATGATGATGATACTGATATATTTTTTGGTTTAAATACAGTGTTTAAAAATGTATTGGTTAATTTGCTTTACAGACCCATGGCAGGGTCTCAGGTTGGTCTGACTTCTGACCTGGCCCCTTTCAAACACGTAAGCCTATTTTTTTTTTTATCAAACAAATACATTGTAGTTTTGAGTGTCAGCACAATGCACAGACTGCCACTCTGTGTACAGTAATGAGTGAGCCACAGCAGTGAACTGAGTAAAGTAACATTTTGGCTCACATCAGCACAACACACGGCAGTGTCAGCCAGTGGCAGAGCTAACAGGAGGCTGTCTAGCTAATTGCTTGTTGTTGTCATGGTGCATGCTCAGTTAGCACAGCCACAAAGCTGCCAGAGTGCTCTGTGTGCCGCTGTTAGTACCAAAACCATGAAAGACAATCGTATTCATGCAAATGCAAAAAGAAAAACCTGACCCAATGATGGCAGCTGTAAGGTAATTGAAATTAACTAGCATAATTGGACAGATTGCATCTAGTGTAGTAGTCAGTAGACACATTATTGTAGGGCCCTGGAGTGTGAAAATAGCCCACTCATGCCTTCATCTCTGGTGTACTTTTTAAAGGTCTGCTAACTATGAATGCCCTCTCCCTGCCCCCCTTTTCTCTTCACAGCAATTGATTCTGCAGAGAGGGGACACTTTAGTCTGTGCAGATATTCAATTTAGGGTTATTACCCCGTATCAGTGATGTTCTTGCTAATTTGATTGTGTCCAGTAAAGTATCCTTTAAAAACAATCGAGGACAGGCTCAACAAAGATTGGTTTCGTTGTACTGCATACATAATGAGCAGTCTCTGTTGGCTTACCTCTGTCTCGTTGGTTCCCAGCATTGCTTTTCTCACCACTTACTCATTGAAGCAAATTGCATTACCTAACAAGCACCTCATGATTATTTCAACAAGTCTTAAAATTGCTGCCTTTTGGGGATCGTTAAAAAATTGATAGGGACGATATGCTGTGATTGCAGTCCTGGAGGGGAAGAGGGGCCTGCAGCCATATGTTGATCTCTCTGTGTCTAGTGGGCTGTGATAAATGTGTTGAACTGATGCTCATCTGTGCTTGGAAAGCATCGGAGCTACTGGTTTGCTGCTGCATTCCAGCAGCAACCAGCCACATGTAAATCCCTGTTCCATCATCCCACATGGATGATGTGACAGTAACACAGCAGTGGTGCTGTCAGGCGTAGGGCTTCTATCATTGAGACGGACACCTGGCAACAAACTGAATTGTGCCTACCTTGCATTGCTCCCAACACATGAAAATATAAATAAGGAAGAGATGTGAAGTTAAAAAATGTCTGTTTTTGGACTGTGGGAGGAAACCAGTATACCTGGTGAAAACCCACGCATGCAAAAAAAGAACATGCGAACTCCACACAGAAAGGCCCCAGCACCATTCTCTGAGAGGACAATGCTGCTATCCAAAATACCATTGTGCAACTCACAATCTATTTTTTTCCCCCTTGGTCATATCAACCTATGCTTACATGTGCAGACAAGTGGTGGTCCTCCTTTTCAACAAACTTCAGGTTTATGCTGATGTGATGATGTTGTCACCCACATATTTCTGTCATTTCACTGCATGCCTTTGTTTCTGGTGCAGCAACAGAGTTTTAATGCAGCTACTTTAAAAAACATATTGCAGTTTTTTATTCTTTTTATTTTACAAGCTTCTCCAAACAGACAATTTTTTACCACTAGCTGTGTATTGTGTCTCATATTTTATTACACTGACTTGTTTTAAATCTATACAGCAGCACTGGGAGTTTTTTATTTTTAGATTTTTATTGTTATTTTTCCTTATAAAAGCAGAAGGGAGTGATTTCAACTACCTTTTGTAATTATTTTTTCAACTCTGAAAAAGTTAATATAATTTCTGGAACAAACAATTATACAAACAGAAAATTCTGTACTTTGATACAATTATTTCAGAAGTTAAAAAAGATGTTAAATTACTGAAACTTTCTTACCAAGACATCTTTCTGTAAATTCTTGCACACTACAAATGCACACATATGTGTTATTGGTTTTATTAGTCTTTGATTCACTTTTGTTCACTCACAAATGCTGGAAGTTATTTAGTGTCCTGAGAAATTTGGATACTGTCTTGAACACAGCATATTTGAGATTTATCCATAAACTGTTTTTTTAGGTCAGCCAACACTGAAACTCCAGTGTTTCCTCTGTCCAGGGTTTTATAGTCCTCTGGATTTGAAAGCAACATTTCCGTCTGGTCTTTAAGATGATTCCTTTAATTTCAGAAAGTTGGTTTCTGGACCTTTGACTCGTGTCTTGGTTTCCACTCTTCCCTCATTTCAGCCATTCCTTAATTTTTTAAAATAACATAAATTTAAAAGTGGACATGCCGGAATGTATTTGTACAGAGTTCTCTTGCTGTACAGTTTGCAGTTGTCATTGCTCAATATTTATTGCTTAGAAGAAGTACTGGTGTTACAAAGTCTGAAGATTATCATCAGCTGACTGTTGCACACAAATTCCAAGCAAATCTGAACAAAACTGTAAAGTACTTCACAGAGTAAAAACAAGTACAACAATTTTAATTACGAATGGGCTGTCATTAGACACTCAACTGAGGACTGATTCTATAAATGTGTTGCTATGTTTGGTTGCTCTAATGTCCATCAGCTTCCTTTTCAGCCTCCAGCTCCTAAAAGACTGTCCCCCCAATGTCAGGGGCTCGCCTTTATCCATCCACTTTCCTTCAGCAGAGGACTAGTATTTGAATTTTGGACTCCATTACGAGGTTATTGACAGGATAGAAGCTGGGTTATTTCCACAAAGAATGGAAAGCAGGAGAAGTGGCTGCAGAAAATAGAGTATTTTTTCTGATTCACACGCCATCACCTGTATCTCACGCTCTGATGGTTTTTCCAGAGCAAAAATGGAAGAGATTATTCTCGAGGCTAATTGCTGAACTCTTCTACGCTGTACAAAGCTCATTTATTCCACCTATACTGACCTTTCTCAAAAAGAAAAACACTATTGTAGACACATACCTCTTTCACATTTCTTATTTTAATTCAAATCAATCTAAGCACTCTCTAATAATGTTCTCCAGATGCTTTTCTTCCCCTCTCTTTAAATGTTGGCACTATGAAACATCTGGTCTGGACAACATGAAATCAAAAACTAGCTTTCCCTCTTGGCTTATAAAGGCATTAGACATAAGAATTATCAGTATGAAAGGGTGTGCAGATCTTTTGAGTTAGCTCTTTTGATGTTTAGCTGCTGAAGAATGTGCAGAATGACAATGTGTTGATCTGCAATTCACCTGTTGAACAGATGGGGGCAGTGTTGTAAAGAGATTGCTCTCCTCGTCTTCTTACTAGTCTCAAACCGTCTTTTATCCTAGTGTTACTAGTTCACATCGCATATTCGTGTACTTTGCTTTGTCAATATTTCCATTATAATTTGCGCTGAAATGCTAATGTTTGACTTTCTTTATGAATAAAACTGTGATCATTTCTTCTTCATGTGTTGTATGTTTTAATAGAGCTACACGTTTTTGATGTATGCCCTGACTTTAATGACCAAATAGCTTTAATAGCTGTGCAAATGACTCCACTCGATATTTGTCATTAAACTGTTCAATTTATCCCCCTATGAAGGGAGACTGCAGGGTAATCTTTGTGTGCTTGAATGTTATTGAAGTTGAAGCTGTATTTATGTTTGATGTGGAAGATCTTGGTATTGAACTGCACAATAAAAAATGTATGTATTTTAGCTGATATGGAACATACCAGCTGAATAAATCAGTGAGCTGTGAAAGTAATCTGTGTGGATAATGCTAATTTGAACAGTGTTCTGAGGTTGCCTGTGATCTGTGATCTGTGTTCTTTGTGTGTCAAGAACAGTGCGAGGACCCGAGCACCTGTGTATGTGGCTGTTGCTCGTTGTGATTATGGGAACCTCCCTGCTCCCGAGCAGCTTTGTAACAGCCTCTCCATTGTAGTGTCAGGGTACCTCATGTCCAATCCCTCAGACAGTGTGATGCTGTGGAGCTGTCAGCAGTCATACAAGTGTGGAATATCAATGTGTTCTCTGGCCTTTGGGAGTCTGTTTCTGCATGAATTTGTGTGTATGTGATGGTGTGTGTGTGTGTGTGTGGGCGTTTAAAGCTAAATTTCGTTTGCATATCCTTCATGCTCAGGTGGTTTGTGTTATCAGTATCATTGCCTACAATTTTAATCAGTTTTCATTTTTCTTCTTGCAGTATGAGACTAAAGTATTGATTCCTTAACTAAAAATGTCCATCAATTGTTTTTCAGAAGATTACAAATTTTAAAATGTCATGTCGCCTTTGATATCAAATAAATAATAACAACTTCCATATCTTTAAACATCATGTTTGAGTTATTCTATATAAAAATGAGCAGCTCTGCTGGAGCATTTTTACCCCCCAGAAGTGATAATTCTGTATTTCTGGAATTGTGACTTCTGGCTAGACATGTTTACACAAGTTAAAACCTTTTTTTTTTCTAAGCAGAACCAATTGGCATGAAGCCACAAATTGAGGTAAAATACAGATGGGAGTAGCCACTCCTGTGGTGATCTACTAATAACATACAGATTTGTGGACACAGTTGCAATCATTTTTTTCCCCCCAAGTAATGACCACTGCACTGAATAAGGAGCCGGCCTAATTAGCATGGGGTTGCAAACAAGCAAACCTCATAACAATAACACAAGTCCACATTGGTTCTTTTAATTTGACAAGCATAATACACAAGAAGCATAAAGGTGAACCCTTGTTTTCTTCACTTGATGTTATTTGAACCGAACTTTTGGAGTTTGATATTCAAAAACTACAGTACTGCAGATTTTTAACTTCCACACTACTTTCCCCATTGTGTCATTAAGGGTTTAAACCTGTGGCTAACAAGCTTTTAAATTTTGAACTGTTTTCCTTTGATCAGGATCATAATTTCCCTATGAGAAAGAGGAGATGATACAAAACACATTTTGGACTTAGTCACCCATCCATTATTCCACTATCCATCCGTAAAGTTCTCAACATTTTGGGAAATGTTCTATGACCTGGAATTTTAGTTGATTTTTATTTTTCATTTTCTGTTTTAGAAAAGCCTCCTGGCCACCTTAGAAACAGTGAACAAACCTGTATTCTTTTTAGCTTACTCATGGCCAGGAAGAGCCCAGGTAGACATAAGGACTATGTGACCTCAGCTTAGGAAGTCACCGTGCGAAGGTACCCGAGGACAAAGAACAAAGAAAGAAGGAATGTAAAGAGTTTAGTGCAGTTTAAAAAGTGGAGAAACTCTTTATTTTTGCACTAAACTTTATTCTCATGTCACCTTTTTGAGGCCTTTTTTCACAGCACTTCCAGAGGTTTTTAAAAAATGGCAAATACTGCTAACTATAAAAAAAAATATTTTGTGCAAAAATAGTTTAAAGTAGCACATAAACCTGTATTTTGCTAGTACTATAGCTTGGAAGTATTCATTTTCCTTTCCTTCCCATGAAACACCTAGTTTGGGAGTTTTGCTCTCATGATAATAAATACAATCATGTTACTGTAAATAAAACCTACTTTGTTAAGTAGTGATATATTTTCAGACTTTGTTAAACTCCCAGGATGGCTTATGGCTCCACCAGTGCCCTGGAACTAACTAATTGAAAGAAAAATACAGCAGTTATTTATGGTACTAAAGGCACCTGTTAAGTGAGTTGAAAAGCTTTAACTACTGTCTTTGAATAGTGTCTTGCTTTATGTGGTGGCCACAGCTGTTTATTCAGACATTTTAATCTTTTAAATGTTAAGCCATTGGTTTATATACAGTAAACACCTTGAGTTTAAAATAATTAGATTAAAGTAAACCCAACTGTGATGGTTTGGTTGTTACAAACAATCCAATCTAATAATTATGTTGACTATTGACTATTCATAATCCCGTTCCAAGTAACTGATGTATAAGCACACTGGAAAGGTGTGCACAAGGCAGCACATTTGTGTCTTTAAATTTAAGCAACCTTGTGCATTACCATGCATCTTCTCTGTTAAAGCTATGATACTTTATTATTTTCTCTTCTTGCATTCAGCTCTCGTCTGTCAGACTCTCAGTCAACCTTCACACTCATCTCATGTACCTTAGAAAACACCGTGCACTGTATATATTAACACACACCTATATAAGTCTAGGTAGAAGCAAATCCAACAACGGCCATGTCTTGCATATCCAAGAAAAGCAGGTTGGATTGAGGGGCGGATATTGACAAGGTGGTGGATAGTCTTGAAAGCAGAATGGAGTGCAGTGTGAAGATCACTTGCAGCCTTTTCTAGCCAGCCCTGTGTCTGACTGGTAAGCGGGGCCCATTGCCAACACTTGCAAAGGCTGTAATGAGTTTATTTCATGTCGGCTGTGAAAGTGCTCGTCTCTGTCTCACAGGCACTCAGACAGAGTTGAGGCCCATAAACACAAAGTGCAGCGTGTAAATCCCCATGGCCTGACGTCTCCCAGCCTGCCCTCTATGGCTTCTGAGCATCTCTTTATTGAGAAAAGGAAGGGAGATGCGATATCCTCACTTGCTCCCAGGAAAAGACATGGTGGGCCTCCCTACAAGGTGTAATACATCTCACCAAAGACCACACAAGCTGTAATCTTTAATCTCTCCGACTTACACGTGTCTCCCAGGAAAAAGCATGTTTTTAGTTATTTATTTATTTTTATTTAATTATTTTTCTCTGAATACTTGAAGAAAAAGGGATCATTCGGCGTCTGTACACAACATGCTTGTTGTAAACACCAGCAGATCAAAAACAGCCAAGTGTGCAGTGAATCGCTTCAGATTGTGGTGTCTGACCTCCGACGAATAGAAAAACATGAATTTTCCATGACGTCAGCTATCCTAGCTTGGCTTGTCCTTCTCTCCTGTTTAATCTCCTTCCCTCAATTAAATGCAAAATGCTCCCCTTGTGTGCTCTTTCCAAGTGCAGGTCAGTGCTTCAAAAAGTCCCTGCTTAGAGCTGCATCTTCTCAGGGCCATAGTACGAGTGGTAGGTCACTGGCTTAAGAAGCTGTAAGAGGGACCTGGGAGGGGTGGGATGCGTGACAATAAAGGAGTTTCTGTTGCTCTTTTTCTGACTTGGTCTGGGGTTTATGTGTAATCTTTCACCTTAGTCTGTTTGTTGGCTTGTTTCTAGATACTATCTTTAAATGTGAGCTCAGCGCGCCTCTCTCTTTTCTTTTTCTTCCCTTCCCCCTTTGTGTATGAAGTCAGTGGTGTGAGTCATCTCAGGCTGCTTGGGGAGTGATTTAATTGCTCTCTCCCCACCTCCTTCAACATGCATGTCTCAGAGCGGGCTGACTGACCCTCTACCAAAAAAAAAAAAAAAAAACAAGAAATAAAATTAAATAACACCAGTGCTGCAAAGTTTTGTCCACCTCCAAAGATGCAGAAATTACACACTTTAGAAATCTGCTGTTCTCCCCACTGATGGCAAGACAATACCTCGCTGTACTGTGATACCGTTTTTGTATTGTGTAGTCCTGCAGAGTGAATGTGGGCTCAAAATGGAAGAAAGCAGCAGAAGAGCATTTTGTAATTGTAGTTTTCAAAAGAAGAAGAAAAAAAAACTCCTATCATTTTCACTGTGGGGGTCAGAGAAATGTTTGTGAGGGGCACTTGGTTGGTATGGGCACTTTGATTTGTTCCAGGGGAACATTGTGGTGCAACACTGTGAGTTGAAGTGAAGTAATGCTCACCTATTAACTTGTGGCACGGATTTATTATTTTTCCTGACTCTATTTTAAGTGCTTTACACTTTACCCTTTTTTTTTCTGAAATGCTTCTCATCAGGCATTAAGACTCAAGTACTCATGCTGACAGCTCCACACTCTTCCCTGTACAGGCATCCATCCATTTTCTCTTCCTCTGCACTTGTGAGGCAAGACATAAGGTGGCACTGTTTGTGCAGATGAATGAGTTTTTCTTTTCTTTTTTTTTTGGTGAGGGGGTTTAAAGAGGCCACCTTGTAGGGATTGGCTGCATGTGATTGAAAATAGGCCTGCCTTGACTTAGCAATACCCATCCGTATGAACCTTCTCAGATGAAAGACTTGTTTGTTGTTTATAGGGGAAGTAATTATTTCACCTCTGCGGCAGTCAAATCTCCTTCACAGCAAAGTGATTCAGCGCTGACATTGGCGATGTGATAGACGTAGCTCAAAAAGGGGTGAGGAGGCTAAAATGCCACTGTGATTACAACAATTAGAGGGGCTGAGAATAAAGGAGAATGTTACAGCTCTGAGGGAAGACTGATTTTTTTTTCTCCCCCATGATGCTGATGAGTGTCTGTGTTGTATAATGGCAGACAAGGATCAATGGAGGATGCTGACTCTTAAGAATACTATGGATGTACTGTAGACTGCCTGAGATGGCCACTAATCCAGAACGATTATGCAGTGTACTCTTTGCTCTTGGCCTAGTCTAGACAAAGAGCACACACAAGAGCATTCACACACACATACACAAATGCATAGAAAAAAATCATCAGACTTCGAGCAGAAAGCGGGAACTACTGCAGGAAACTACTTTTTTAATTTTCACAATAAAACCCTCCCATTTTAGGAGTTTTTCTGCAGTTATTCCCCACCGCTATTGCCACCAGGTTCTTTTTTAGATTTAACTAAAGATTAAACTAAAGCTATACAGATGTTGCCTCCGTAACTGAGTTTTACTGCACTGAGCCATCACCAGGAGGCAAAGCCTTTAGGAACACAAATAAAGTCCTAATGCTTACCTCCAGATCCCCTCTGCTTTTCGCCTCTAACATTCTTCTCATCTCGCCCGCTCCATGCTGCCACGCTGCACAAACAAACAGGATATTTCTGAAGCAGTCGCAGCGCACATTTCAGAATGCTGCTCTGATTTTAGTTTCAAAGACATTCAGATATGAGTAGGTGTCAGTCTGTCATATTTGAACATAGCACACCAAATTAATGCTGTGATTCAATGAATACTATGTTTATAGTCAGCCGGGGCCAAGTAATATGTATTAATAATATTTATTATATTTTTTTCAAACAACTTTAGTGTCAAAAAGACATTATTTACGACGTCAGACAGTCATAGAGAAGTTTGATTTCTGGAAACTAAATATAAAAGCCCATTTGATTATGTTTTTATATGGTTGAAGCTTATCCGTGGTTATCCAGCATGCAGTAAAAGCTAATGTATTACATTTTTTCATTTCATTTTATTTTATTCCCATATCCTGTCTTACAGCTGAATTGAAGCTGCACGTCCCAGAGCAACCAGTGGTGGCGCTATACGGCAGTGATGTTATACTCAACTGCTCCTTCAACCAGACGAGTCCCTTCAACTTATCGGATGTTAGTGTTTTCTGGCAGCTAACAGACACCAAACGCAGTGTGCATGGTTACTGGAAGGAACAAGACCAGCTGGTGGACCAGGCAGAGGCCTTCGCCAATCGTACCAGCCTGTTCCCTCCCCAGCTGGGCATGGGCAATGCCTCACTTTGGCTAAGCAGGGTGCTCGTGGCTGATGAAGGCAGCTACACCTGCTTTGTCAGTGTGCAAGATTATAGCAGTGCTTCTTTGGTGCTGCAGGTGGCAGGTGAGTCATCATGTGACATTCATGGCCCATGTAAAACAAACATTCAATTTAACGTAGGGTTTGTGTTTTCAGGTTACAGACAAATATCTATATTTGATTCTGTATGGACAGTGCCCAACACTTATGGTGAAATGAGATTGGTAGGCCACAGTGTAGGAAGTTAAGAGATTGTTCTGGTCATTATTTGCTGTGGCCTTTCAAAACCTTAACAGGTACAGGAAAATAGAGATTTGACTTAAAAAGGATTATCATCAGTTCCTTACTTAGCTGTATCCAAATTCAGGAGCTGCATCCTTCGACGTACCCAGCCTACACGGTCAAAGTGGGCCGGGTACTTTGTTGGCAGTGAAGACAGGAGGAAGGCTGTGAATTTGGACTGGCTAGACTTCAGCTTTATTCCCACCCTTACCTGGCATATGTCCTGTTGCCTAGCAACCATTACTGTGCTAAACGGAAGCAATTAAGATTGGAAATAGATCGTAATTAGCAAAATATTGACATATTAATATTATACATTAACAAAATTAGCTTAGAGGCAAAACATGTACAACTAAGGGAACCACTGTACAAGCTTATTTACATTGATTTCTGACAAGAATAATTTTAAAAAACATGTCTATGCGAATAACAAAAGTCAAAGAACACAACCACTTTAAACTTTTGATTGTTGTATCAACATATTTTTATTTAAAACTGTACTCCTGTCTCTCACTTCGTCCAGCATTACATTCAAAAAATCTCCAGGTCAGCCCATAATGCATCTTATGATAGGGTGGGCTGTGAAGGATCACACAAACCCGTCTCCCTCAAATTTGGGGGAAAGAAGAGGACACATTTGTGGGCCACAGTTGTAGGAGCCTTCGAATTTGGGCAACCCTTGACACATCGCTGTGACGTAATTGGCCTTCAAATTTGACCTTCAAAGGTCGCAGAACATGCATTTGGACACAGCCCTTTTTTCGTGTGTTAGATATTTTCCTGGTTCAACAAACCTTATACAAATAGATCTTTTGTATACCTTAGTGTGCCAAGTTCTACAGAAAGCCTGTTAATGACACACTAATTTAAGTCAGGAGTGTTGGAGCAGATAAACATGTAACCCTCTCGCTGTCTTTGTGAGGTCTATATGACACCACTCATGTTTGGTGTGGCGATGGGGTCCTCCTGACCCCCACCGTATTAAGTGGTGGTTGCGGGGACAAAGGGGGTTAGGGTGGGATTGTTCGGTGATGTTTTTGGGTGGCCTGGCTGGCTCCCCAGGCGAGAGCCATAACTTTAACTTGCTTTAGCTTTGCTAGCACGCCGCAAGGACAGCAGAGAAACATGGATGTCAATAGGCCCTATGGACCACTGATTCAAGAGGATACATACTGAAGTCACTGTTACACCTGAGGAGACTTTTCTCACTTACATGGGAAAAACTGGTAACATACCCATTAGAAGTGTATCAATTGTAAAATATTTTCTGTTCATGAGATGTAAACAGGTGATAAGCATCTTCCTCTCTGTTGCTGAGGACTGTTTTTGTCAATAACCACTGATTGTGGTTCCTGTCATGGTCAATATCTGCTGACTTTGATTATTAGCTGTTGTCACGGTCAATCAACCATCACTAACATCTTCCGTGGTGTGCAACCGCATTGCCCACCTTCACAGCTGAGAGGCTTTTAGTTATTTATAATGATAGTGTTTGCCCTCTCCTCTTTCTCACATTTGTATATCTGTTGTGATATTGCTTCACTATTCTCCCAGGAAATATGTGTATTATGGGGTGTTAAAAAGTTACTTTCTTTTTATTTTTTTATCTGCATGCTAAAGGTAAAATATTTGTGTTCAGAGGTGACAAACTTGTTTGATTTTAGGCTGCCCATTATTGGATATTCTATGTTTCAAATCAATTTATATACTTCCATGCCACAGGCTCATTTCTCTTAGATATAAAGTCCTTTCTGCCAGACTTTTTCTTTGGTTTTTTTTTTTTTGTTCTGAGAAAACCTTAAAACTTGTGAATTCAGTGTATGTCTGCTGCTCTCTTATTGTGGCCATATCATCACCTATCCTTCTTCACTTTTATTTAATTTGTCTTTTTTGCCCTGTTCCTGTTCTCTTTTCCTGTAGCTCCCTACACCAAGCCGGTGTTGACTTTAGAGCCTGAATCCAACTTGCGACCAGGTGATGAGGTGGCCCTGACTTGTGTAGCATATGGAGGGTATCCTGAGGGCGAAGTTGTATGGCAGGATGGAAGTGGACGCAATCTGACAGACAATATCACCTTGTCAGTTGTGGCCAACGAGGAAGGGCTGTTCACAGTGACCAGTGTGCTATCCGTTGTGCTGGAGCCCAACAGCACCTACAGCTGCCGACTAATCAACCCACTGCTTGGTGAGGAGGGTTTTGTCTTCGCCACAATCACAGGTGAGAGGATTTGTAAAAATTTGTTTTTACAAAGTTAACTGTGTCACCCCAAGTCATGTGCAAAAAGGAACAGTTAAATTTTATCAACAATTTGCATACGAATTTTGTTTTATGAAGTAACTCTTTAAGCTTGTTTTTATACTGAAAAGATTTAGCTTGTTTCTTGCTTTGTCAAGGCAAAGAAAATATAGAAATTGATGAAAATTTGTGTTTGCAATCTAATAGGTATATCAGTTTTTCTTCATGAGGAAGCTGAATCAGTAAGTCAGAGTTTTTCTAAGGACAGCCAAACCACCATTTTTCACACATTTCAAAAACCAAACAGAAAAGAGTCAACAAGAAAGTAGTGACTGGTTTCTTAGCTGCTTCCAACACAAAACATTTATTAATCAGTTTAGATTGGTATTTTAAAATTTTCAAAATGTTTGATGTAGTTTTGCTGTCTGTGTGATAACATTATGTATGTGATAATTTTTTTTTTCGTCTTTAATGGTCCTCTCCTACTTCTTGCCACCGCCCAACCATGTCTCCCTGTCTCCGATGGTGTACTCTGTGTGTTAAATGTGATGAGCATGCCATGTAAGGTGGGCTGTGGTTGGGTCTCTAATGGAAGCAGGACTGTGTGAAATGGCTCATAAATAAGTAGAGGTGGCCCGAGCTGGCTCTCTGGACTGCAGCTGGTGCTGGTGCTCGTCCTGTTGAGACGGGGGTCGAGGCAGAGGTCAGGGATTGCTGCTCCACTGGGCTGGGAAATGACTGTGCTGTCTGGAAACAGGATGGCCAAATGGCAGGACTGGATGGCTGAGTGAAGGTGGCCTTTCTAACAGTTTGGTTGGCCTCTTTCAAAACAGATCAGATAACCAGTCGGAAGAATCTGTGTAGGAGTGGAAAGCCATTAAACACATGGGGACAATGAACATATAACTAAAGAAATTTTTAAAATAGTCTCTTGCTGCAGTTACCCTCCTCCATTTTCAAGAATGATGCAGTTATAATTATAATCAAAATATATTTGATAGTATTGCTGTGCTTTTTGTCAGTTTTTATTCTTTTATTCAACTATACAGAAATTTGTGTTTTAAATACCACAATTGGTAAGAAACTGTTCTTACTGACAGGTGAAAATGAACCAGGAGACAAATTCAGATTTTAGACTTAAACATATAATTGCAAATGAATATAGAAATCTTACACAATCTACAGCTGGACCAAAACAGACCTGATCGAAGTTTCGAAGTTTTGGCCAAGAACCAGGAAATTACATAGTTCTTATACACCACCTTCTGCCTGAACCACTCCCTTTGGGGAAAAAGACGTCACTGATATGGAAGGCCCTTCCTGCTGAGCATTTCTGTTTTAAACACAAGTTCTGCAATCTAATAAAAAAAAAAAAAACTTAGCAAAACTGTCACTCAAAAGTATGGTCTGTTGTGAGATGACACGTATCACAAGTCACTCAAAACAGAACTCACACTACTATTTAATCACAGCTTAACCACACAGTACATACAAAATGTATATTTACGCAATTGATTATCAAAAACAGTTCAGACATCTCAATAAGAACATTTGTATGAGAAGTACATTTTAAAATACAGCATGCGCAACAGAATACATTTTCCTTCAATTGCACCATATCAGAAGTTCGGTCAAATTTAACATCATTATAATGATGGAAATTTCACAAGCTGAAATCATACAATTTCCTTTTTGGCCTGTTAAACTAGCTAACAAACTAGTTGATAGACCATAATGAAGGGAACACAGTGCAGCTTGAAAACAGTCTGGCCAAAGAATAGTAAACTTGTCAAACTTTTATTTAAAAGAGGGGCCACAAAACAAGCAAACTTACAAATCCACCTTGAGGAAATCTTTAATTAAAGCACCAGTGACTGTTTTTCTGCAACTTTGTGCACATGAATAGGAGTAATTTCTCAGTTGGAGTGCTAGCACAGCTTGATGATGACACAAGTTGTTTGTAAATATGCACAAGATGCATAGTATTGTGTGTGGCGAGATAAGGGAGCTTGTTTGAAATGAAAGCATGTTTGCATTTGTTTACAACAGCTGGTGTGTGCTTAACAGTTTCTGTAATTAATTTTGACCTAGCAAAACTCTTCTGCTGGAATAGCAGAATGTGCCGAGCTTGAGTTGATATAGTGAATAATGCTGGCTGTGTACACTAAACACTGTATACACAAACACTGTACTCAGGCTGGGGCTTGTTGTAAGGATGGATAAATCTGCTTAAAAGTCTAAAAGGTCTATAAGTAAAGGAGAAAAGGGTAAGAAACTGGGAGTTTAAAAAGAGGGGAAGATGGGGGTGGAGGGGTCTTGTGAGGGACTAAGCGCGTTAAATTTTCACACACTCTCCAATCTCTGATTGAAAAATTACAATTCTAATACAAATTTCCCCCAGGCAGAACAGGAGTTTGACAAGGTTAATTTTGAGAAAAATGAACCCTTTACCCATACTGAGCAGAGCACTGTGTGGTCCGCAAGTTGAGTTTGTGTTAAGTCATCCATGTTAATCTCATCTCTTTTTCAGTCACCAGTTAAATAAACCACCGTCAACAAAATATTCACATGGCACGTGCGTTCACACTAGTATCCATCTTTGAGATAGAGATCTTTGTAAACACTGCAGAGTTCTGGTCAGTTTTTTAAAGCATTGGTCTAGAATAGGGTGTGTTGTTGTGCTGCTGGGATATTGATAGATTTGCAGAGCGAAGCAGGACTTGGTTGCAGGGAGACCCAGAGGAACAGCTGGTATTAATGAACAGTTGAGTGATGGAAAGGAACAGCTTTAGTTTTCAAATGAACTGAGGCCTGTCTGTCGGCATGGACAATGTTAAACCTTTCCATTTCCATTTACTTTGTGAGTTTTCTTTGTCTCGCACTCTAAGCCTATTATCTGTGTTCTGCTTAAAAATGATCATGCATCTGAGATCAAGGGTCTGTATCCTAGCATTTCGTTCTTATTTCTTTTCTGTATGTGAAGCTTTAAGCACTCTCTCTGCTGAAGGTAAATAACCATTGCAGTATGTTTTCTGATGGCTAGGTTTTAGAGCCTGTCATTGAACACCTCCTCCAGCACCACCTCCCCTTCCCCACTGCTTCCTCTCTCATTGAGGATGGCGCCATTTCCCCGGCATCACACTGCTGGCGCAGCGTTTACAGTGAAATTGTGTGGATGGAGATAGAGTGGGGAAAGGAAGTAGATGGAGAGATGAGCTAGGAAGATAGAGAGAGTGAGAAAGAGCTGTGGAGGGAGGTTAGAAGGGGGAGAGAGGGATGACAGAGAGCAAGACAGAGACAGCATTTGCTGGGCTTAGAGCTGTGGCATTGTGGCCTGACTGGCTGGAAGTAGACCCCCCCACACACACACACACCTCCCACCATATATTCTATATGTTTTGCTAATTTTATTCCTTTGCTGGGTTTTTTTTTCTTGTTTTGACTTGAATGCACAATGGGTTAATGGTTAACATTGGTTTTCTCTGCACAGTTTCTGGGGGAGATTCCAATTGCTCGTAGTAACCAGGAACAAGTGCTTTTTGGTACCAGGCAAGCTGAGCCATTACTTTATTACTAAACAGCTATGTGAGGTGACTACAAATGTGTGGATAGCAACACAACCTCTTCAGAAGGGCTGAATTCATGCACGTTTTGTTGTTCTCTTAAAAGAAACAAGTGTGTTATATTGGCATAAACAACAAACCTTAACATTTTTACTTGTATAAATACATTATTGCACATGCATTTTACAAGTCAAGCATGATGATTTTTCTTTCCTTGTTCTTGTAGCACGTACTTTTTATTCTCACTCATAAAATGCCAAAAATCTCAGTGATGGCTTTTTACAAAACATTGACCACAAATTCCATGAACTTGGCACATTTGCATCCTTTACACCTCCTTCCTATGTGTCTTTGAATTTTTTCATAGCTTAGGAATCATTATCAGCATATCTTGCCCACTGTAAGAAGAAACTGCCCTCATTGAAAAGCCGTTGAGTCAAGCTGCATCATGCAGGTGAAGAGTGCCACGTCCTTGCAAGGATTTCCTTTTCTCATTTTCTTTTTCTTTTATGGACTAACCTTTTAGGGACCCTAACCTAAACCAGCTATAATGTCGATATCAATTTATCTGTAGGCCTATCCACAAATAAAGTATTATTTATTTATTTTGAGTTGTATTGTTCATCAGTCACAATAATCGAAAGCCATTCATGGTCAGAGGACTGGTTTAAGACAGAAAACTTGCAGACATTTGTAGTACTGATGGGACAGTATGACCTTGGCTTAGGCTGTGTTACATAATGTGGAAAAGACACATCATCAAAAACTTGTTTTCCACGACAACTAAGTTACAATGCCTTTTTTCTAATTGTTTAAACCATGAGATACTGTATTTCTATTTTATTTCTAAATTTATGGTTTCCCTGAAATAGTCTTGTTTAAATTGGTTTAACGTTTTCAGTTATTTTCCCAATGATCAGATTTTTGACTCTTTTTATTTGAGTGTGTTTTTATGGCTTCAGAGTTTTATAGCTTTATCCTGATGTGACCTTCTAAATAGCTACCTGTCACCCCTTCTCAACCTAAAAGGTTCACAGACCTCTTTTTTTTCCAACAAGTTTCTGTATATGTTTCTCCAGTTATTAATACACCCAATATTTTGTAGAATTTTTGCATGTACTCTAGAAAGGTTTGAACCATGTATGTCTTAACAGCAGTGGCTCTTGTACAATATTGGCAAAGGATCAAACAGAACGATTTGCTGGTTCAAAGATTTTCTTAAAGTAATAACTGTTATCAGGCATTTAGCTAGAGGGGCGCTAGGGCATATTTTTGACACCCTGGATCGATTTGGGACGCCCTGTTGCTCCGTGAGGACGCCCTGGTCCCGGGCCAGGGCGTCCTCACGTAACAAGTGGTCCGCGGCATATATAAAGACGCGAGGCTGCGCGCGTCCATTGATTTTGCCCGACGCAGCTCCGGAGTCAATTTACACAGATCACGTCGCACCAACAGGAAAAGGAACGAG
>JARVJO010000164.1:14888618-14898919 GCA_031762555.1 Cynodonichthys magdalenae | reverse complement strand
ACAGCTCACCTGTGATGATTCCTCAGGTCTACAAGATGCAGAAAATAGATTTGTTCATGAAAAGATAGCTGCGTAAATTGTGCGTAATTTGTGGAACAATGTCAGCTGTTGTGCTGCAGGAGGACACTGCAAGAAGAATTGGGAGGCGGCGTGTTTTTTGGTACTTCATGATTCTAAAATATAAATCTCACACCACAGCACAAACTCTCTGTGCTGCAAATCCGTTCTTCACATCAACTGTTTAATGAATGAGGTTCTAAGTTCTACCAAACTCATAGTTTCTCTGTGTTTACAGTCATTTATTAAAGATGTGTAAAGATGGAAACGTCTCTCAGCTTCATGCGCGGCTGAAGACAGCAGCTTCACACACGCGTGCACAAACACCGACAGTTTTCTTTTCCCCGTGTCAAATAATTTTTTACAGTCCACTACTTATTTAGACATTTTTTTCTCTCGTTCTCATTTAATTCATCATTTTCCTGCTTGTAGAAATCATTTCTGATCGCGCAGAGAGCAGAATCTAAGCAGCAACACACATGTTGGACACATTTGCATCTATTTTACATATTTAAATACAGGCGTGTCAGAGGAGGAGTCTGAGTTGCGCATAGTTCCACGTTTGTTGGGATGTTTAAAGGAAAGGTGCGCAGAAACATGCGTGCACACAGTTTTATACATTTGAATTTTTTTGTGCGGCAAACTTTTCTAAAATTGTCTGTACGCCAACTTTTAGTGTGAAAGCTGCGCACTCCTTTATACATGAGGGCCCAGAACTTCACTGCAGCCTTTTATCCTGGTGGAGCGCTGAGCAGAGATCTGCCACAGTTGTGCTCAATCAGGAGATCAGGTGCACAGAAACACCAATTGCCACATCTTAAAGCCAGAAACAGAAAATCTCTAACTTCCCTCAAAGATTATTTTGAAATTTTACCCTTTGTGTAAGCCTTTGGCAATAATGCAAATGTTACATATTTGTATTTTAATGTTGTATTGTTGACCTAATATACCATATCATTTCCTGTAAACAACTTTAATGCAGTGCTTTGAAAAGTGCCATGAAAAGATATTATTAATACCCTATTAGATGTAAAGTAAATATCCTGAAATTGGACTCTACAAGTATGTCATTGACAATTACATGCTTAATAAAAAGTTTGCAGGTAAGATTTTTTGTTCGCAAGCATACCATTCCTAATTTACAATTTCATTTAGGACTGTCCTGGACAGCACTACAATATAGTGTAGCTCAGCTAAACTTGCTCTTCCTTCCTTTTTTTTTTTGACTAGCATATTCAACCAATGAGCTGTCCCTGTGGTCACACATTACTAAGTAAAGATATGTAAATAGAACATTTGTGTTGCTTTCATTATGTGATGTGGGTCACTGAAAAACTTCTAGAATGCTAATTAAAAGAGCTCCCGGAAGATCACTGCTTTTTAGTTGCACACAGATAAATTCACTCGTTGCTGGTTCAGCACCATGCAGAAAGCCACGTTTTCTGTGTTGTTTTTATTCTTGGGTGAAGCTTGAGATGATTTTATTTTAGCAAGATGGCTCCAGCTGGGTAATACTTTTAAATTTCTGAATTCATGAGCCCTTGTTATAATCCAACAAATATTCAGATTATATACAAATATAATTTTTTTCACTCATGTCTGTGTTCATTTTGTGTAAGACAAAGTGTTGGTAAATTTAATGAAAGTCAGATGTTGGACAAACGTTTCCTCATTTGGTGCTTCTTTGCTTTGAGTTTAAGAAGAAATTCATTAAGAATGTGCTGCACACTAACTACTTCTGCTCCCCTGCGGAGGTTATCTGCTCGACCTCGAGGAAACAGCCAACAGATCAATGTCAGAAGAGATTCAAGGAAAAAAAACACCTCTAAATCATGTGGAATAATGAGCATTGTCACAATTGCTAAAAACGATCAAACCTCATGTTGTACATCACAACTACAAGTCAAGTCCTCTGCATGGCTTGTTTGCGTATTAGACAAGAGAGTGTTTTTCAGGGAAGACGGGGGATACCTCCAAACCAAAGGCAATCTTTTTTCTGGGATGGATCCTCCTGTACAGGCTCCATTTACATCTTCCTGCCGTACAACACCCACTACCGTTACCATCACCCTCCCTCAATCCCCCCTTCTGTCATGTAATCTATGCTCCTCTGACGGCACAGCCAAGGCCCGGTGGGAGAGTGCCTATCCATCTCACTACCTCAATCTACCTCCCCTGTTTGGTTCCACATGAGCACTCAACTGCTGTGACTAATTAAATAAAGCTCTGTGCCCTCTGCTTCCTGTTAGCCATGGCAAGGTTGGTGCACAGAGATAGAGCAAAGGAATGAGGAGGGATTCTAGACAGAATAAGAATGACAAAGCCTGCAATAACACTTTGTTCCATCAGACAATGGACATGTAGTTACAGTAATGCCTGACTAACCATTTCAAAGTATTTAAATATTTTTTTTTATAAACTCCTGTTGTGTTCTCTTTTCTCCAGCCATGACACCACTGAAGAGCTAAGGTCAAGACAAGAAAAGGTGAGTGTCCATTTTAATACATGTTTTTAAGGAAAAACACACTTATTCATTACATAGTGTTATTTCAGTTTTTTTTTTTCATTTTCACAATTGTTTTATAAAGTCAGTATTGAAAGACACTACACCATCAATTCTGTGGTTTATTGGTGAGTGCTGCTGTAATGAGGCTAGACTGCATTAATTTGGCAGCGAGTAAGGAATGTGAGGAGTCTTGACATTTTGATGGAAGAAACTACAAGGTCACTGTCTGATATGACTAATCCATTTAACTTTATCTGCCATGCAGACATACTTTTTCTGGCCCACTCAAAAAGCCATAATAAGAGTCTCATTATTGATAAATAGTTTAGGTGTGAGTCAGGCAGGCAGGGTTTGACACTTCCAGGAAAAGTAAAAAATAATAAAAAAAGCAGTGCATGTTGATAGTCTAAGGAAGAATCTTGCACATTAAAAGTAATTTATATGAAGTAACATTTCATTTTAGGGTGATGTTTGTATAAAAATGCGCTTAGGGATGTAACGCTTGCTCTCTTACGAAAATTTGAGCAGTTTTTCCTAGTTCATCTCTGAACTGTAAGACAAGAATAGTCTAATAAAAAACTCATGTAAAAAGTGGTACACACAGATTAAAAGTAAATTTGTTCATGTATTCTGATTAGATAAAATCTTTTTAACAGTTTTTAAATGTTGGTAGACAATTTGGACTTAAATGCAAGACCAAAACACGAGAGATAGTTTGCTAAACAACTGACAATTTTAACACCAAAACAAATGAAAACAGCAGATATTCCAAAAAATGTCAGGAACAAAGTACAAAGAAGACCAAGCAAGACTATCCAGAAAATAAGTAACAAAAAAAGCTGAGCAACTTGATAAATGCTCTGGCAACAAATAACTAAATGTAGATCTGAGACTAAAAGCAGAAAATAAAACCTGCATAAACAAACCCAGCTTACAAAACTAGAAGTATTTTGAGATCATTACATCATTTTGTTGTTAGCATATTTTTTCCATTATCCCAATGTGTTTGCACAATGTGTTCGTTGTCCTGTTCTTTCCTATTTCCTGTTAAAATATTGTATTTTATTATGGCCAAGTGGTCAATACCTCAGCTGTCCATCATATTTTAATTGTTTTTGTTGTCAGAAGACAAACTGAGCCTGAAAGTGTGATGAAAAAGCAATTTATTCAGGCTGTGGTTTTAGTTGTGGTCTTATTTGAAGCACTGCAACATTGTTGCTTAGCTTTAATATGGAATATTTTTTATAAACAATGTCATCTGACAAAACCCTTATTCATTTAAGGTAAATACAATGTCTGCTGTAAGTTTAGCCAAATGTATACATAATACGATCAGTCAGAGAGAGCGTCAGAGGTGGTAGAATATCCACAGTTGAGATCTGCACTCTGTCCCTGGAGCATGCTCCCATGGACTGCGCAGGATAACTTGGCTTAAACTTTCAGTTTGGATATTTTTACATAATGTGAAGTCAAAAAGCATACATTTAATCAATACTGGGTCTCCACAAAGAAAACTGTACTCAAACGTATCTGTAAACAACCTAACCACACACCACACTGGTGGGATCAGGCCAGATTCTCAGCAAGTACATTTATTTTGCATGGAGTACCAAAAGTTGCTCAAATAGATGTTTCTTCTTCAAAATAACATGATTTAATGTTTAGTGACTCTATCCGATTACCATGACCAAAGTTTAGGTGCTACATAAACACCTCAAGTTCTTTATTTTCTTTTAGTTCTTAAACAGTTTTTGTAGGGTTTAAAATGGTCCCACCGAGGATGTGGGGTGCAGTTTACTTGCGAAAAGGTTTAAATATAATTGGTTTGTCAGATGTTAAATACCATCCACATAAATGTCAGAATGCAGGTTTTCCCAAAAAAACTGTAGTGCTTTAACATGATAATGCTACATTGTGCTGAATGTCTCTTCAGAATTTCCATCCCCCCCAAAAAAATTCAGCACCATGAACTGCAGATAAATACTGCACATACAGTACAAGCAATGATCCAACCACACCAAGGTAAAGCAACATTGCACAGGCACCAAACAAGTAGTTCTATAATTGGAGGGAAACAAGTTCATTTTCCCAGATACAGTGATAACACTGCATCTCTGCAGGAATACTTCTTAGTCTTGATGTTTTGCAAGATCTGTTGCATCACTACTGCAAACCAATACTTAGTTTCCCCTGTCCATTTAACTCTTATTTTAATAACCAGCAGTTTGACATCAGTTGAGTGAATATTTTATATTGCAGCTTGGACATTTACAGCTTGTTTTTATTAGACCCTGATTGGTTGTTGTCGTTTAGCTGCTGCTTGCAGAGTGAGAGGAAGATGAGAGGAGCAGCAGAAAGTAATTTCCTGTAACTAGTCAAAATAAAGTCTCACTGGAGGAGTCAAAAGGAGGACATTTGTCATTACTGTAGTCTCCACTGACCTTCACCAAGACTGTTATGAGGAGCTAATATCCTGCAAACCTAAAAACCTTCCTGCTGCTGAAACATCCTGGATCAATTATTCTAATATTTCTGTGGCAGTTTTGCTATTGATTTATGCATTTATGCAGAGTGCAGCATATCTTATTTCATAAATGAAGACTTTGCATTTAATTAAGTCCTTTTAGAGTCAGAAGGCACTTTGGTTTCATAAACCTTTGCCTTATTGAAACATGTGTTCACAAGTGACTTATGTATATGGACTCAGTATTATTACTCACAGGAAATGCACAAGCAGCTCACTCAATATTATAGGTAAATATTCCATACATATTCCACATTAGTGGCTTATCCATTCTTTGTGGTATTATACATTTTCTACACTGATCATTGTGGCAGCTTGGTGAAACCATTCAGCAAGCCAAACATAAACACATTCTAAATACATTCTTTTTGTAAAAATATGTTTTCCTAATCAAATACTTACATTTTGATTGGCTGCAGCTTGACAATGCTGATGGCAAAAATCTATGATATTGATAAAAATACACAGGGATCGTGTATTTACATGGTCCAGTTTATTAATTTATCCATTCCACAAATACAAACACTGAGTTATCAGCTATATCAGTAAGCTGACTGTTTATTTTATTTCAGTAATATTGATGCCATTATTTCCATCAAATGTTGTTTATTTTAGTTTAGTTTAGTTTTTAGTAGCTATTGCTATTGTAGTTTTTAATAAAGAACACAACTTTTGACTGTCATCCCTGTATAATAAAAATTAAAAACAAGCAGATGGGTCAGATTTATTAGTCTATCATTAAAGCATTAAACTAAATACAAATACTGCATAATTAGCATCTGGTGGTATTTTGATGTTTATACTAAAGCGTAGCTTTCCGTCTTTGGTTAACCTGGTGTCAACCAGTCTGTAATATTTTGCTAGCTGAGCAGTGAGAAGCTGGCAGATAGTTGCTGACTTGGTCAAGAAATGAGTCACTGCTCTCTAACCCTTTTTAGGTGAGTGAGCAGTAAGTTACTGATTTCTGAATAGCATATTTGATTTGTTAAATTGATTTGTCATTAATGGATATTCACCATTAATCTCAGTAACTGCAGACCAGTTTATTGTGTTTTTAATAATTTGTGTGAACGTATCATATCACGCAACTTGCACAGGAAATAGACAAACATCTCACAAGTAAGCTGGTGCAAATAAACCTTAGTCTCTGTACTAAAATGAAAGCTTTATGTTCAGAATGTTAGGGGAACAAAGACCGTTACAGAACCTTGGTCGAGTCAGCGATGGCTTCAAATGAAAGGACAATAAATATCCAAAGGCAGACATAAAGGGAATAAGGAAAACTCAATGAAATGAGGAGAAGCATGGGCAATTTGGGTCATCTACCTGAGGACTTTCAATGAATTCCAATGAGAGTGCAAATTGCATTTTCTAAAAGATCACTCCTATAGGTACAATTAGTACTACATAATGGCCCTTCTGCAGCTCATTTTTGCCAAATATGGGAACTATTGATTAAATTTGATCCTATGTTTTCACTTAAACTCCAGCTTGTAATAGTAAGAACACATCTTATTGCTCTGCTTGTCAAGTGTTGCTTAGTACATTCAGTTTTGTGTGTACTTCTATCTCAAGGGATGAGGTACAAATAGAAACAGGTAGAATATGGAGAAAACAAATCTGAAGTTATTTTAAAATATTTATTTTCCAGATAAGGCTGTCTCTGCTTACTGGTGAGGACTTTGGCAAATGTCCATATGCATTGAAATTTTGCAGTGAAAATATACAAATAGAGGAGTGCTGTGCTAAATCCACTTTTTATCTTTTAACTATTTTAATAATTTTTTAAAATGAGTGGTAATACTGGTGCTGTGGTGGGACGTGCAGTGACTAAACCACTGATCAATGACAACTAATAACCACAGCAAGAGTTCTGCTCTGTTTACCTCTCAGCAGAGAGTCGACATCTTGAGAGAGCTACTCCTCTGCTGTTTTTTGGCAAAAAGAAATATGTACACAAGTCTTCAATTAGACCAACTGCCTCTAGGCTCAATTAGCAACTATAGAATACTCGTGTTTCAAATGTAGTGACATACAAAATCAGTGGCATGTTGATGTTAGAAAAGATATTAAGGGAGTGCATGGATGAGCCAAGTGAAAACAAGATTGGAGGATAAGGAATGGTAGCTAATAAGGGTGGAAAAAATTACTAAAAGGACTTTAGGCACAACTATATCCTTCTTTTTTAATAGGTTTTCTGCACTAAAAGAGGCACAACACATATAAAATTGAAATATAGGAAACAAAGATTTGCGTTGATTTGTTTCTTCCATGACTGCACTCTTAAAATTGGCCACATGTGGTTAAAAACCAAAGCATCATACATGTGTATGAGCTTGCAACAGAATTTTAAAAAGAAGTATATGTTACAGTTTTTTGTTGTTGAGCTTAGCTTCAGAATTGTATAACGATGCATTTTGAGTGGTCACCTATGACAATCTCTGTAGTGTATTAGCAGTACATAATATTCCAAATATTCCAAACAATGCTCACTCTTTTTTTTGTTTTGACTGCACTGATAAAAAGGATGGTTTCTGGGCATTTGTCAGCCCCATAAAATCGTTGCTGATTTTGTCGACATTAAAGTTAGTTTTCTCCCAGATCGCTGAGAGCTTTTTACTTTAGAAATGTTGTTCACAGCAATCAGTGGAGACTGGCATTCATTAGTAAAAGTCAGTGTTTCTGTGCGGATCCCAGCACATTGTTTACAAAGCTTGGGTTCATCAAAGAGAGCACAGGAGAATTTACAGATGGTATAAACGTAACCACTGAACAGACCCCCCGATGTGATGAGAATATGCAAGACATATTGCTCATAACTTTCATGTGTAGCTTTCTGAGATGTGCACACATTATCTCATTATCGAGAAACTGTAAAAGATTAAAACAGAACCCATTCTCCGACTATTTAAACACCCACATCAGGCTAAATGTCTCTGAGCTGTTTTTTGGTGAGGTGGGGTGGGGTTGGGGTCTGAAGAAAATGACTAATAATGTAAAAAAGACCATGATCAAAGACAGTGAGCAATTCATTAAAAATTTAAGTGCTCTGAAGTCTTACTGTTGAAACACTCTTGATAACGCTGATGTGAGAATTAGAATTTGAACTAAAAGTATGATTGTTTTATCACCACAGGCAAGTTAATTGTGTTGCATTAGCAAACATTCAATCAGAGATCATTTTACTCTCATTTGCTCAAATGTGTCTATGTAGTTTAACATGCAGGATTTGTTTTTAATGCAGCTGCCTGATTGTTTGTCATTCCCATTCATACATTTCTTTGCTTTTTTTTGCCAGTAAAGAGGCAGTGGAGGATAAACAACTCCAATAAAATAATAATCAAAACCTCTTTTACACATTGTTAAATGAGCTTTTTTTTAACACTTTCATTTTTTTAATAAAGGTGAAAAACTGCACTCTGGAAATTTCACTAAAATTGGAGTGTGTCCTCCCATGATGGGATAAACTGTGCAAGGAACTCCGTCTGATTGTTAACTCTTTAACTGAAGCATGTCAGAGTCCCTCTGCTCTGCTCAGTCCATCTCATAAGGTGACAGTCACCTTCATGCCGCATCAGAGAACAAATCAATCACAGCACAGGTGGAGGGTGCCTGTCATTCCATCTTGCGTGAATCTAAATATTCATTCAGATTAACATGCTGACAAAATAAGTGGCAAAAAGGTAAATGATTGACTTACCTGTTGAGTCCACCGGCATCTCAGTGTGAGCGCAGAACAAACAGGAACGCTTTCTTTTTTTGACCTTCTGTTGTCCTCTGGCTACCAAGTCACCTCACCTTTGGGGTTTACCACTGGTGTCTCTTTAAATGGTCCTTTAGGTTGAAGTGAAGAATCAAGTTTAATGTCCATGTCCCATGCAGGCTTTGAGAGGGAATATATATTTTTAGATATATAATTAACACCATGGGGCGTGGAAAATGTTTTTTTTCTAGAGTGTTTGGGAATGGGCAGCACCAGCTGCACCATGCAGGAAAAAGAGCTGATAAAGAAGGAAGATTTTGGGAGCATGATGTGTGTTGTTGCTTTGGAATAACAGTGCGGCAACAGAATGATCTGTCAGACACCTCACTCTAGCTTAGTATTATTGGGATAAAGTGGAAAGCTCTGTCGCAGGAGCTGCTGCATTACTCCATCATTCACCATGATTATTGTTATGTGTTGTGACCTGTGTGAATTATCACTGCACAGGTCTGCTATTTTTTCCCCCTCTCCCTCCATCAGGCACAGGCCTGCTACATATTTCAATACTGTTCCTATTAGCTGTCTCTGCCATTCTTCAGGAAACATGAGACATAGGGAACCCTTTATCACTTTGTTGTTTTCTTGTTTAGAGCTAGGTGAGAATAATCTCACTCAAATCCAGATGTCCGATGGTCTTAATGAATGAAAGATAAACACACACACATTGTTACACACATTTCTAGGAGCTAAAAGGCTAACCTTAGGCCACAAGACTTATGCTAAACTGGGATATGTTACTTTTACAGTTTTTTGGTTCTCTTTTATTTACTTTTTTAAAATATTATATGGTAATTTATGAGATATAGGTGTGCCAATGAGCAGATCTTAGTTCATCTCACACCCTGCATTAATGTGTTTGTTGAACAAAGCAAACACTAGTGAATTGCTCCAAGTTTGTCACTTTACATCTGGTATCAGATTGTACTTCCTCTGCACTGGCCTCTGGGGTTTAGAGCTCGCTTTGCTCCTCTGTGCATGTGTGCTTTTAACTTGAGAGAGGAGGCAGTTTGTATTCTACCCAATTATATGATTATATTTATATTCTATCCAATTATATTCTGCCCAAACCACATCCAAATGTGGTCTGGGCAGTTGTATACTACTGCCCTTTCAGTGCATTTACGTAAATTGCCTTTACTTCTGTTTTCAGTCTACACCATTTAAGGCACATAATGCTTAGTATTACCAGATTTCATGCTTCCTCATTTGTTGTTTGAATTTGTTTAATACCTTTGTTGAAAATGTGCATATTTATACTGTAAGGGAACCCCAGGATATGGGTCCACTACATTTCTCCCAAAACGTAAGGTTTTTTGAGGAAATTATCACGAGTTCTTTCTTTTTCAAGAAATGTACCATCTCATACATTTAACAATGTATTTCGACACTTAATAAAGATTTCTGGACAAGTGAATTAAATTTGATCTTATAATAAACGAGATCATTTATTA
>JARVJO010000164.1:14872093-14888518 GCA_031762555.1 Cynodonichthys magdalenae | reverse complement strand
ATTAAAATGACCTTTAGGTCTAAACTCAGTATGAATAAGAACAAAGTTCTGTCTCTCTTTGAGGAGGCCTTCGGAGATCAGAGCAAAGACAGGTGAACCTGTTTTACCCCTTGGGGTGACCACTACAATACACATCTTTAAAAATGTTCCAGAATTAGTCAAAAAGCTGTATTTGACAGGCAGAAAGTCACTCTGTCACACCTGACATTAATTTGTTTTGAAATGAGTCAGTCCTCTCATCTACAACAAATTATTTACTTGACACTAAGTTTGTTCACTAAAACATAATCAAGTTATACTGTAATTATATAATGGACATGCATGGCTGGTCATGGCACTGGGTCACTAGTATTTATTGAGGATGTGGCACCAGACAGAAGCGGTGTGATGATATCTGAGGTATTCAGGGACATACTGTGTGCTCAAATCCAGACAAATGCAGCCAAACTGATTGGTCTGTGTTTCATAATACAGATGGACAATGACCCAAAACATAAAGCCAAAGCAACCCAGGAGTTTGTGAGAGCAAAGAAGTGGAAGATTCTTCAATGGCCAAGTCAGTCACCGGTTCTCAACCCAATTAAGCATTTCACTTGTTAAAGACTAAACTTCAAACAGAAAGATCCACAAACAAACAAAACTGAAAACTAATGCAGTAAAGTCCTGGCAGAACATAAAAAAGGAGTAAAAATAGCATTTGGTGATTCAATGCAGATTTAATTCAAATTCAAAAATATGATGATGTCCCTGAGTTCCAGGCCTCAGTCATCGCCAATAAAGCGTTTTCAAACAAGTATTAGAAATTAACATTTTATTCACAATTATTTCATTTGTTAATTTATTTTATTTTTATTTTTAATGAAGGGATTGTGTTTAAAAATACTTTAGTTCCTCACATTTCCATGCAATCACTTTTTTTAACCCACTGAACTTCAGTTGCATCTGAAGTGTTTTGTTCAAAATTCATTGTGGTAATGTACAGAACCAAAATTAGGAAAATGTTGGCTCTGTCCAAATAGATCTGGACCTAAATATCTTCTACACTTAATCTGGTAAAACAAAGGTGCTGTGGAAATGTAGAGACAATTACAGCACCTTTATTCAATGCAGTATACAGTACAGTTTTCTCAAAGACCATGCATTAACATGCATAGTTAAGCCTAATAACAATAGCCTATTATATTTCCTCCCACACCAATGAGATTAACCACTGTTTAAATATATTACATATGCCACTATTTGTCTCCTGCAAAACCTCTGGGATCTTATTTCCACTGTAGGCTTGTGAGGTATCTGCTTAAATGTAACTATCATTAAAGGTGGAGCTGTATATCCTCTGTGAGTAGTATACATTATATGTTGTAATTATACATTGTGTGCCGAAAAACTGTTGTGATGTTAGTTTTAATTGCTCAATAATTCTCTTTAAGTATCACCAGTGTTTAGCTGCTTCCTTGTTATTCTGACTTTGTCTTCAAGGTTATTCTCAGTCATCTTCTTTCTGTGTGTGATATCTGGTGTTAGTCTTTGAAAGTCACTCTGATTGTTGTTGCTTCTGTCAAAGTCAAAAAACTAAAGAAGTAACTGGCATGATGTTCAACAAATATACTTTTTTTAACAGTATAACCAGTGGTTAAAGTGATATATTTCACTGACATTTTGAAGGCAGGGCAGAACAGACTTCATTGGATTAAACACTCTGCACCTTTGTATCATTCACTTTAACAATCTGCTGTAGCCTGAGTAAATTAGTCTTCTGTCTGTTTTACCTGCAGTAAATGAATCTGTCCATCAGCTTGTATCTCAGGTGCTGAGGTGAAGTTATAGTTGTTCCTGCCATGACTGAGAGAATCTGGCTGTTGAGACCTTAACTTTAATTTTACTTTTTGATGGGCTCTAACCATCTTTGTTATTTTTGGGTTATTTTAAGTAGCTGTACTGAAGATGTGCATTTATTGTCTTACCTCTGACCTTTTGACTCAACAGGTCCCATTTGAAATTACTATTTCTGTCTCTACGGGGACATGGGAGAAGATCTGAATGTGAGGAAAAATATATTATGTAACTAGTGTTGTATTCTTTGGGTGATGGATCTGATGGCAAGTTGGATTTCTTCCTGACAGCGAGGAAATGAAAGCTGGACATTTCATAAAACTCCATAAAGCACATTTTTTGTAGTGCACTTTCTAATCTTTCAAGATGCATGCCATTTAGAATGACAGACTCCTTAACTGTATCAGTTTTTGTTTTGACATTTTCAAGCAGTTAGCAATGCCTTTAGGGTTTTCATTTAAAACTTAACCACATTTCAGTGGCTGTCATGTGTAAAATACAATGAAGGGATGATAATTAGCATCAATTATGAGATACAAGCTGCTTTCTAATACAACTATTCTTGTGCTTCTGAATATATATCAAAAAAGTAAGTGCTGCAAACATAAAAATTCACTTGCTGTTCAAGGCTATTTAAAGCTATTCTTATTGCAGTTTCTCTAAGGTATGAGAAGGTTTCTGACAGGTGTAGACAAGTGAAGTATTAGTGGAACACAAAGCACAAGCAGAGTTTCCGCTGTCATGACATGGAGGCTATTAGCTCCTCTCAGGGTGCATATGTTGGTTATCTGACCGGGAAAAAGAAATTAAGCCTGTCCCTGATGGGCAAGTCCACTGTAATCATTTAAAAGTGCAGCTGCATGCAGATATAACTGACTGAGTTGAATAATGTATCTAAAAGCTGAACCTCTAAGCGTATACTCAACTGTATAGCTTTTAAAAGCTTCAAGTAGGAGAACGTCATGTGTGACATAATTAAATTCCAGCCAAGTTAATTCAAACTGTTTAATGATGCAGGGAGAACAATTTCTTTAGCTGTGCTCGCAGTGGGGTGGTCCACAGAGGCTGTGAGTGAGGGGAAGTTCACAGACACACACTGGGAGGATGGCTTGCTTTCTTCATAGACTTGGAGAGACGTGTTTTTGCTGCATTGGGAGCACATATTCATCATATTGGTGTTTTTTTAATCATGTCAAATGTGTGCAATGTTGGTTTTCTCTTGCATTGCTCTCTTTATTACTGCCCTTCTAATAATAATAACAAAAATAATGGTAGAAAATCATCAGTAAATTGGATTTTGAGTTTTGTTTGTAAGATAATTTGATCTGTGTAGGGTGTTTTATCTTGTTCTCAAAAAAAGGGGGGGGGAAACACTTTATTGTGTTTTTATGTTTTTTTTTTTTCTCCAGGAGTTGAGGCCAGACAATGAGGGGGAAGGAGGAGATGAGTCTGGCGGGTAATCCCACACCACCTATCCATCAACCCGGAGACTATTTCCAGCATCCCCTGCAGAATGTCAAAGCCTCGCTGAGCAGAAGATGAGTCGATCATCTTCTTTCTAAGACTTTCCCCTGAGTTTCCATCAAAACACATAAACACATCATGTGCCATTATTTTCTATTGCCCTCCCTTCACTGCTGTCAATGGAGGGCCGCAGCAGTGAGTAAATGTAGCTGAGAGAGTTGTGTTCTATGCAGAGCAGCGGCAGTGTTTGAAAACTACAGGATGTGACAGGATCCTTTGTCTGTCACCGACATCACTCTGTATGCGTTGTGATGGGGCAAGTGCCGGAGATCTCCTGTCTAATAGGAAGTGAGACACTTAAAGAGATGACCCTGGCTCAGTTGCCAGAGAGAGAGTTTGGCTCTTCTATTACTCCAGCACTTACTAATTAGCGTCTGTCGCTAGAGTAACTTGTACCTGTCAGTGTGTGCTGCTCTCCTATATTCAGGAAGTTTGAGGCAATTGAAACTGAATGCCAACTAAGATGCAACAAACTGCAATTGGTGCACGCCATACATCCTGATTATCCTCACTGACCCGACAGCTTTACATGAAAGAAATTGCTTTTAATCAACACAAGACTGTTTCGTCTAGTTTCTACAGCTAAAATAGAATGTTTTATCTCTTCTCTGTTAGAGGTTGTACGTGTTTTATTGCAATCTTTTAATTATGTATCAAGTCCAGGTTTACATCCATGTATGAATACCAAAGCCAATTTGTGCCAGATAATCCAGTGCCTATTTAAATTAAAGAGACATGGTGAAACTGCCAAGGCCGCTGGTCATTTTTGGTCCTGTTACAGCGGCCACTTTGGTTTTTGTTCCGACAGGAAAAGGTCAAGTTTGTTACAGATGCTTTTCTCGCCACCCCCAGGATTAGCCGTGCTGTTCAGAATTCATCCTTCCACATTCCATTAGGTGATTTATCTGCCAACTACACTACATAATGAGTGAAGCATGAATTACAGTCAAAGTAGTACAAATATTTCATTTACATGCACATCAACTCCGACATGGTGAATTGTTCCCAGTTAGACGCAGCCCGTTTTTAGGGCTAATCTCTCTCTGTTTGCAGATGCTCAGTCATAGCAAACATTTTACTCGTTCTGAATAATGGATTTTTCTCTGTGATTGTTTGTTGCTGTCATATGCGAAATAGCAACCTTACTTCAAGTGTGACTTGTGTAACTATTGCAAAACACCTCCCCAGCCTCCCTATTCAGAGAAACACACACACACACACACACACACAAACACACACTCTATCCTCCATTTAAGCTGTCTGAGACTGTTGATCAAACTCCAGGTTGTGCCCAAACATACAGATCTCTCTGTACAGTCGCCCTTGACCTTGCTGTGTGTCCTCAAGCACAAGACACCCGCATGAAATTAAATTACAGATTAGTGGCTCCAGGCCCGAAAAAGGGGTTTATTTGGTTGGCTCTTCACTGAGAAGAGCTCATTTTCTCATTTAGAAGTTGAGGGGAAAACATGTAGTGGGAATTAAAGAAGAAAGTGCCAGTCTCAAAAATATTTCTGTATTCTAGTAGTGAGAGATGCATCCAGTGCTGTCCAAATGCGGAAATCTCTGCAAAGACTTCTAAATCCTGTAGGGAGAGATGACATGGCCCATTTGAAATAGGTTTGTGAGTTTCCAAAACTGGGTAGTTGCAAGCAAAAATATTATGTATGTATAAAAATAGTTCTTTACAAAGGAAGAAAAAAAAAAGAATCAGAGTGAAGAAAGTCTGAAGCAACATCAATCTGTTTTTAGCCCCTTGATGAGAAGCCTTCAAATTAAAGTCATTCTTGTTAGACAAAAGGAGGGAGCAAATTCCAAGCTCTCTTTAATTTGGAAATCTGTTAAGCCTTTCACAATCCTTAATTCGCAAAGCCATCACTTTAGACCTCACTGATGGTCAAAGTGACCATCAGCTGGCAGTCAAAATGTAGGGCTTTGACACATAAATCCCGTGGTCACTGTTGCCAACGTAAAGCTGAAGGGGGTGGGAGGAAATAAATCACAAGTCAGGGTTTGAGTTTAATTTGATAAACATTAAGACACCCAACAAAAAATCTGATGTATTAAGATTAGAACACTGTGACGATCATTGGGGAAAAATATTCTTGTTTGTGAATGAACTCCTGTTACTTTTAAACAACATGCAGGAACCTGTGGTCTTAGATTGCATTTGGTAACTAATTACAACACAATGGAAAGACTGTCTAATACATTGAGCAATGATATATTGTGAAACCATAAATATGCCTTCATCATGCTCTGAGTTAGGAATAGAGACCCTGCAATGGTCTGTACATTTTGAAATACAATCAAATTTTCCCTCTTTTTTCTTTTTTTACCTCAATCTGTCCAAAACCAACTCCAAAATGGTGACTTCAGTGGGTATATACAACTTTATTACAGAGGTAAATAAGATAAACTTAGTTTATGTTCTGTACAGTGGCACAAGCATACAAAGCAAATCAACAAACAGGTGGATCAGTACAAACTTAGCACAAAAAGTAAGGAAATTTGTAGATTATTTCTTTGTTGTAACAATGCTTATTGGCAATAAATCTTACACTGCTGGAAAGTCTGTTATCTTTCCTTTTAAATGGTGCCACATGTGTAAGGAACATTTGTGGGACCGCTGGATATGGGGACCAGTGACCCCAGTGATCCTGATAGGAAGTCCTGGGTAAAAGATAATAGATAGATGGATGTACATTCAAAGAACAAAAGCATGTTGTTAGTGTAGAAGATGGAATTAAAATATATCTTCTCTAATTTTTCTTCTCAGAACTCAACACCATCTACAATCTAAAAATAGTGATGATAGTGATGCAGCAATTTAATTCAAACATAAGCTGAAAACATCAATTTTCTTTTTTGAAAACATAAAAAAAAATGTATTTTGCATCGTAGCCTGTAAAAGTGCCTTGAAACAGGTCTCTGTTTCTTCAAGAACATTCTACCATTTCCGACACTCCCACTTCAGCATGTTGTTAAACAATGCTTTAGGGGAGGGGTAATCCCCTGAAGTGCTGTTCTTGGCTGCAGACAGAATTCCAAGGGAGGGGCTATGAACCAGCAAGTGTTTAAGTAGGTCCACATGGCCACAGGAGATTCAAGGATTCCTCAAACATGAGTCATAGCACAATATAAAAATCAAAATTTACATAATACTCCCCCCCCCCCCATCCCCCTTAGTATTGCATCCTTAATATTAGTGAATGATGAATGCACTTGAAAAAATATTTTTTGTTATTTAATGACTAGTTTTATAAATCTTGCATTAAACACTAACAATCAGTTACCTCTCTTTGAAGTAATCAGAAGATAAATGTTAGATCCTCTTTTTGTATTTACACCTGGCTCACATTCTGTTTGCAACATTCCACCTGAGGTCAGCAGCTTTCTGTCAGAGTACTCTGAACCGAGAGCTTGGCTGGTTTTACTTTAATAAAGAACTGATTCACACCAGAGACGACGTGCGAATGCAATTAAGCAGATGGTAGTAAAGGAAATCAGCTCCAGGACCAGGATTGAAGACCACTGTGTAATTGGTTTATTCATGGAAACGTGGGATACTCTATCACAAGTTATCAAGATGTATGTAAATAGCTCCAGCTCTGGCTGCTGGTCAGCACCATGGAAAAGTAGGCGTAGCATGTAAACACACATTAAGAATTCAGCTCAGTGGGAGTTTCATTGCATCATTCCTAATCGGCTGGATTTGTGCAGCACTTTAGCAAAAACCCTGACAGTCTCTTACAGTGTTTTGCTATTTTTCTTTTCTTAGAGAAGTTCAACATTTGGTTTGTCATGCTCTGGCTGGAAAGAAGTAAAAACAAAACCTGCAGTGAGCACTTTGTAATTTAAGACTATCACCTCTTTACTATAGGCTAAAAACAATGATTTATTTTAATTTTATTTAAGAGCAAAATACTTACTGTCACATCAACCTCCGTCACTGTGTTATCATGAGACACTAAAACACACTGTGTAATATAACCGTGCAGTTTTAATAAATTGTTTATTTTGTATTACTCGTGTTCCAAAGGAAGGTATTTTTTTTACTTTTCTCTGCATGCATAAAAATAGACTAGTTTTTTGAAGCCTCTGCAAAGGTACTTAGCTTACCTCCTGGTATAATGTTATAGATTCTGGAATTGATAAATGACAATTTATCAGCAATGGTGGTCAAGTTGAGGTCTAAAAAAATTCAAGTATTGGCTTAAAAGACAAGTTGATGCTAATCCTTGGCTACCAAAAACCTCCAGAAAAAAGCTGATCGGTCTCTGACTTTTTGGTTTGTTTGTACCATGTGATAAGACCGGCACAGATAATAATTAAAGACCTGTCAGTGGAAAATAAAAATACAAACTTTCCAACATCCTCACCACCAAAAATAATTAGGAGATGTCTAAAGAGACAGGATAAATTTGGAGAAATGGCTGAATGTTGTGAAGTTTTAAAGAAAGATAACCCACACAACTGACAAGCATGGTCTTTCTTCAAACCAGTATTTCACAAGTAGATTTAAAAATGGATTTTATTTTCAAAATTAATTAGTGGTAATAAACCAAATACCAGAATACAAACCTGATTTATATTTTCTGAATGACAAGCAGCCTTGATGGGCATAAGAAGTTCCTGGGAGGATTTACCAGAGGAAGAAACTTAAGGTTTCAGTCTGTGGGGCAAACGTGCTGATGGCAAATATTTACCAACACTAAAAAAGATTAGGCCAAAGGATTTAAATAGCTATAATAATTCTTCTATCAGAAAATATTGGTGAATGAAAAGCTGGAGGAAAAATCTCCAAGTAAAGCCATACGGAACAGTCCAAGGATCTTGAAAAAAAGTTGAACCAGTGTTACTTTATGTTGAACTGAGTCAATTTTATTTATGTAATTGAACCAGTTCAATTGTTCAAAAGTTCACAGCAACGCTGTTTATTCTATAGATACCAAGACTGCCAGAGATCGCAATGCTCCAACCTTTAGCACCTTTAAAATAAAATATTCCACAAAAACCCCTCTTTCTATTTGAACGAAGCGGGTCAGGTCATCAAAAATTCTATGATTTCCCAAATAAATGAGTCACAGCGACATGCCCTCAATACCAATGAGTGGTTTCACCTCGATGTTGCGTCTGCTGATGAGTGAAATTGCGCCATGCCTCCAGAAGAGCAGCTGACTCTCTGAAGACGCTGGAAAGGAAAGGTCAGCTGGCTGCAGCCTATTTTTGAGTTGCAACATCAAAGGCGGGCAGGTGTGGTTGATACAACAAGTAGCAGAGCTATCCCTAGTGAGCACAGAGGAACAGACCCTTGAAGTGGTGTAATATCTGAACAACTTTCAGACTGCAGAATCCTTGATAATACCAGTAAACATTTAAGGACCGTGAAGTCATGAAGGAGCAGCAGAAGCTGAGACTTTATTAGGTCATATAAAAAACATTGGCATGCAGTTAGACATATAATAGAAGCATGAATATATTTGGCACCAAGCTCTGACATTCACAGTAGGTCAAATGTTTCACTTTAAAAGCCTTCTTTGTGTCAAAAAACATATTTAAAACTGCTATAATGCTAATTTTTCTGTTTCTTTGAAGTCAGAAAGCCCTTTTTTATCACACACAAACAAACAAAATGTTTGGTTCTGTTAGTTTAAATAACAGCCATAATACATCTCAGGTTATAAGTTAATGAACAGAATGTGTGGTATTATCGGGGTCTAGTTTTTCTGTCCAAACAAGAGACTTCAATCACTACAGACCCAGCGGTTTGTTTTCCTGGTCCATCAACCATCTCATTTATGTTTAAGGTAGAAACAACTTAGTTGGGTCAATTAAACACCTTTATTCTCTTCCCTTTGTCTGGATTCCAGTCAAATAAAAGCATTTTCTTGTCACGCCATTAAAATTTAATCAACAATTCTCACTAGAACTGGAACACAAGAAAACATTAACTCAGGTTACTGCCTTTTTTAGTATTATTTTGGAGGTGTTTAGCTTTGTTGGTGCATTTTGCAGGGATTCAAACAGAAGGAGGATTTGTGGAGCAAACATAACGCGCACTCGTAGCGTAATAAATCAAAAGAGTTTTGTCATCTGATGAAACGCAATTGAGGTATTACTTCGAAACGTCATGGATGCGTGGCGAGACGCTGTTGAAGTGTGGCTCTATTCTCCGCCAGTGTGTAAGTAAATGAATCGTTGATGCAAATGACTGTTTTCACTCAGCAGCAAAAGCAGCGGGAGGTTTTCCACCACCACATAAACCCTTGACAGGGAGGATGGGATGGAGGGCCGATGATGCACAGTGTCTCACTGTGATACGGAAATACGTGGGCTGCGTTCCTTCACTTATCCTGTAACTAAAGCTGTGCAAAAGAAAAGTAAGTATGTCCCAAAGGAAATTGTTGAATATTTTTCAACATATTTGAACAAGCAAACACACAAACCTATCTTTTTTACAAACTCTAATCTAAAACAAATTGTATCCATTTTAAATTTAAAGCTTAAATCAAAACATTGGAGTAAAACGGTGAGATCTAATTACACCAATACACATATTAGACCTTGATTAGCAGGATGTTACAGTATCTTGATTTGATTTGAATGATTTTAACTTTATTCCATAATTTGCTTCATAGAAATTGTTAGCAGCTTGTATATTTTCAAAGAACTCAGGGCCCCTCTTGGGTTCAGTCCAAGAGCTGAGTTTTTGAAGCAAAATGAAATCAGCAAGTTTCTCAGATTTTTCTCCCAGCATCGGCAGCTGCTGCCGAAAGAGATCACAAACACGTAAGAGCTGCGTTGGAGGATTTGAGTAAAAAGATTTTGCTCTCCGAGTAGAACATTAAAAAAAAATAAAAATTGTTCTTTGCCAAAGATCATCCAGGGACAGATCAGGTATAATGGTAAAATGTGCAGCCGGCAAAATCAAAGGCAAAGTCGTCTTGGCGTATCAATAATCATCTTTTTTCTTTTTTTTGCTGCAAAACAAAGACCCATTTAAGAACAGAACCTTGCACACTAGACAGGATGCTTAAAATATTGTTTGGACCTTTTTTCTATTTTTTTTTTTTGCTGCCTCGAGGATGAGGCAGATTGAAATCACTGATCCAACAATAAATGCTGTGTCTTGGCTAAGAATGCTTGAGGAAAATGTGGGGCCCCCATGTCTGAAAAATGAAAGTTTAACCAGACGTGGAGTTCTCTGTGAGAAAATGATTCTCATCATATAATCAAATCTGTGGAGGAAAAGTACAAATATAAAGAAATAAGTTATAAAGAGGGATTATAAATTATGCAAAATTACAACCCTAATTTCAATGAAGTTGGGACGTTGAGTAAAACAAACAAAAACAGAATACAATGATTTACAAATCCTTTTCAACTTATATGTAATTGGATACACTACAAAGGCAAGATAATAATATTCCAACTGATAAATGTTATTGTTTTTTTTTTGCAAATATCCACTCATTTTGAATTTGATGCCTGCAGCATCTTCAAAAAAAGCAGCACTTTTGCCATTTAGTGTTACAAAAAACATAGGAATGGTTTATCTAAAATACACCATGTAGGAGGTTACAGATCACAACAAAAATGCAATTAGCACCATTAAAACCAAAACGCTCACATTAACCAGTTAATAGTTATGCCAAGAAGGATGTTTTATACTCAGCATTTAATAAATCATAGGTCAGCCTGTCTCAAAATGATATGTAGATTATATTTATCACCCAACCTCTCTGGTCATGATACAGTATATGATCACTGTACACTTGTATTTTCTCTGGCTATATATTTGATAGTGTGAGACACTTTAGTAATTAACACATTAAATTTATAGTGAAATTATTGCACAACAGTATAAACTTACCTTTATTTTGCATCTCCAGATTGCTATTTTAGGCATTTATCCAAAAATTTGAGCAGCGGAACAGATCTGGACAAGTTTGTACTTTAAAAGTTGGTACATCGTGAAACAAAGGAATGTTTTAAGCTGCATAATAGTCAAATATTTAAAGTTTGAGAATCAGTCCATCATTGACTTTGCTTTGGGGGGCAACCTAAATAATCCCGCAAACCATTGTGCACCATATCTGGAAGGCAGCGCCACATGGTATCCTCAAAAAGAGATTAAGTTTTCATTTATTTTTATCTTGTTGATACTTTTAATAAGGCAGAAGTTACATTTTCTTTAAAACTCTATCTTGATATTGCATCTTTGTTGCTTGATTGGTGTTTTCATTTTGTTTCAAATATTTGTTGTGGTTGTTTTTTTATTAAACAGCAAACTATTCAGAGAAAACAGAAAAAAAAAAGATTGTATTGTGTTGATGGTTGGTTCGTGAAAACTTTCCAGTATTTACTAGATTACATGACTAAAAGTCTGATTTCATAAGGGTCCACAAATAAGATGTAACTCAATATTTACAGCAAATTAGTAAAATACCAAAGTGTTTACATTTGAACCAGTTTAAACTAACTGTTGGGTAAAATCTGTTGAATATTTCAATCCATTCATGTAACACAGAAGCATCTGCTTCACCCATTAATTAAGGTCAATATTTACCAATTACTGCTCTCAGTACATGTGTCTATTTCCCATCTGTGTGGTGATGTATAGAATATTAAATAGACCCAAAGCTTAAATTTATTTGCCCCCAAGTTTTGTTCTGTACCATACATCCTCTGGGTGTAAATGTTCATAAATGGCGATCAATCACCGAGGGCACTGAGGAGCAAATAAGTAATGACACACTCCTGGTTGGCCAATAGAAACTACAATTTTTATTTGACTCTGTGGATGCATATTTGATTTTCCTCCGAAATCTGATTTGCTATCTCATTACGTGTAATAAGGATGAAGTGATATCGTGCTAGATTTTATTCCCTTTCCAAAACAACTTCTTCAGAGGTGCTGAAGTAAATCACTAGCCCAGACTTGGGGAAAACAAGAGACACTGCATATAGGCATAGAGGCTTATTTTTAGCAACTGGATCGTCTGCTTTGTCAGACTCATTCAGTTGCGCTGGGCAAGGCCGTACCTAATTAAAGTGTTCTGCTCTGTGGAGTCCCATACTGGTCCTGAGCATGCAGAAGCTCCCTTATTCTTCCCATCCATCACATCTACTGTAATTACTTTTGTTTACAGTGGAGGAAACGGCAGCTGTCTGATTAGAAGTTATTGAGGAGATAACTCATAGGTAATTTTGAAATGGCGTGCAGCTTCTCTCCTGGATGCAGATGAATCATTTCCTGGATGTGGTGTGGGGGGACAATGTGGAGACGCTGGAGGAGAATGACCCAGACAAATTACCACGGGGCTGTCAAATCTCTGAACCATATTCTTCTGGCGTTGTACCTCTGGTTCTCTCAGTGGTGATGAGCACTTTCGCTTTTCCCATAACAGAACAAAAAAACTTTGCAAAACAGTACAATTAGTTGTGCTGAAAAACAAAAACAACAACAACAAAAAGATTCCTATTATGCTATTTTAAGCTCAGTTTCTGTTTGCTGGAGTTTACGATTTTACCGAGATGCAATAGATACTTTGATTGAGGCTGATGATAATCGAGCCAATCAATTGACTGCAAATTGAGACGCAGCAGCAGAGTGTCACGACTGGTTGTCTGCGTGTTGTAATGCATGATGTACTAAAATATGCACCAACGTCTATAAATTACTCCAGAATTATAAAAATGTATTAATTTTCCATTACAACATGATTGTGTATGTGCAGTAGCTGACTGTGCAATCAATACTGCCTTATCCCCCTGCAACAAAACAAATCAATACTGTAACAACAGTATGACAACTCTTTTCATAAACCTACTGCAGATTTAAAAAAACAAAAAACAATAATAAACAAAAAACGCTGTTATGTGCTGTTCTAAATGAGAATTGTGAGATCTTTGATTAAATCACCTAAATACAACTGGTGCTATCATTAATCACTTCCTCTTTTACATGAGATTTGACAGAGTCTGTCTCAGCTCATAGGACATATTTGTTCTATAGTCAGGTTCATAAATATTGGGACAGCAACACAATTCTCTTCTTTTTGGCTGTAAACACCACCACGATGGATTTGAAATGAAACAAACAAGAGTGTGCTATTGTTAGCGGTCACATCATTATTAAATACAACAGAACCAGTTCCAGGAGAAGGAGGTTGCTCAGTGAGAGTTTTTTCATATGAGCGAAGTTTTTGAGGCTTACGAATGGTTTCTTGTGCTGAGCCCTCTGTTTTCATGCTGGTGAAATTTTTGCTTGATCATTGACTTGTGTGTGATGCTGACAAAAGCATCAAGATGAAATCAGAAGTGTATTGGCCAATAGTATCTGTTCATATTAAATCAAATGTGTCAGGACTCATTGAACAGTGCTTCACAGTGCAGCTGGACAATAATCCTGAGCATACTTCTACAGCAACCAAAGAGAGGCAAAGAAGGGAGATGTTATGCAATGGTCAAGTCAATTCCCTGATCTGAATCAGCTTGAGAATTTCACTTGCTGAAGACAAAACCGAAGGGAAAAGGCTCCAAGAATATACAGGAACTGAAGACAGCTGCAGCAGAGGCCTGGCAGAGCATCACCATGGAAGAAATCCAGCGTCTGGTTATATCAACACTTCAGGCTGTATCTGACAGCGAAGGATTTGCAAACAAATATTAAACAGTGGAAGTTTGATTTATGATTGTTAATTTGTCCCACTACTTTTGGTCCCATAAAAAGTGAGAGGCATATCAACAAACTCTTATAATTCATACAGCTTTCACCAGATTTGGATGTAAATACCTTCAACTCGAAGCAGAACGTCTGCAGTTAAAAGCACATTTTGTTTGTTTCGTTTCAAATCTATTGTGTTGGAGTTTACAGCCTAAAATATTAAAACTGTGTCCGTGTCCTAATATTTATGGATCTGACTGTTCATTTCCACACTTCTCTCTCTTTTTGTCATGATGATGTTTAGCATGACAGACACATTCATATAAACAGGATGTAAACAGATGTAAGCATCAAAAGCAGTGAGCGCCAATAACCAAAATTCTTAGCACAAAAAGTAAGGAGTTCTTTATTGTAACAACTTTTCTTGGCAATAAATCTTTTATTGGGTACCTGATTGGCAGCACCTGTGGTAAGCTCATAACGTGTGTTAATAACAACAGCAAAAAAAGCTGTTTGGCAATTTTTTCTTGAGCACAACCCACATACTCAACTCTACTGCTCATCTCACAAATGCATGTTCCTTACAAATGTAGCACAATTTAAAAGGGAAATTAACAGTAAATGAACAGTATAAGATTATTGTCAAGAAGCATTGTTACAACTAAGAAATATTCTACCAAACATAAATTTCCTAACTTTTTGTGCTAAGTTGATATTACTGGCGTGTGGAGCACAAACACATTGTACTTCTTTGCAATATTAATATTGCCACATAGATACTGTGATGACAATGCAATATTCATACTATGAGCAGCCCTACTGTACCCTAAAATAGTTGAAACAACGCTGGCCTGGAGTTTATTAATATATTTCCTGTATGAAATTGACTGAATTGTTGCTTGCTAATTGGTCAAGGGCAGTGGAATCAGATCTCTGTGGTCCACATGAGTCTCCCTCTGTCCTTGAGGACTGATTGGGTTCACTCAATTAATGGCTGTAATTGCACTGTTTGGAATGTCAGCACAGCCAATGTTACTTTGACAGTGATTTCATTTGACATGTTAATCAATCATCAACATGGCCGAGATGTTAACAAGGGGTATAAATAGCATTCACATTGCAAGCAGACAAAGGTGTACTACACTGCACATTATGTTTGTACTTCAGTTATTGATTTATTTTGAGCTTCCATCCCTCTCGCCATTGTGCCAGGGCTGTTTAGCTCAGCAATGGAACCAGAAAATAAAAAAGGAAATGCAAAAGGACATATATCTAATAAACTTTTGTGTACTTAACACGAGGGCTGCCGCTCTTTGTGCAGCATCACTTTAGTCCTTGTTTGCACCATTAATTTGTTTTTCAGTGCCTCTTCATGTGCAAATATTAATGCTTAAATCCAGTTTCAGTGAACTTGCTGTTTGTGAAGTGGATCCCTCCCTCGCCAAAGAGTTAGATTAATTACTTTGCTTTAATAGGCCCCACTACTGGGTACTAGTAATTAAAAGATAATGATTAGTCTCTTTGAATGTTACAAATAAAGATGCACAAACTCATTTGTGTATTTCAGGTTGTTCAATAAAAGATTAAGCCTGGTGTGGGGGCGTGTGGGTGTTGGGGTTACTCGCTGTTTCTGCCAAACTGGCCACACTCTGCTCCAAGGAATACGTATGAGATTAACTTTGGATACAAATAATGAATGGACACAGCTGTTCATTGGCATTCATCTACATGCCCTCACTCCTCCAGTGAGGGGGTCAGAGAAAAAAGTGATGTGACCAGAGCCTCATATTAAGCTCAGATCTTTGGTTTCTGCATTTTATTGGCTGTTTATAAGTGTGTTTTAGGAAATTCACTTTTTTTTTTTGCTTTTTCCTGACTTTAAACGGTCGATCTTAACCAAACTCCCAAAAGGAATGCTGCTTTCAATAATTCAGACTTTTATTTATTTGTTTTTTAGAAATAAACCAAAACACTTGTATTAAAAAGGATAACTCAACAGTCATGTTTGATTTGGTTCTGTTTTACACAGGCTGTCTGGTAAAGTCTTTGAATGTTAAATGTTTGTGCTGTTCAGCCTACCCACTATAACTGGCTGAAATAAAATAAATACCTGGTGGCCCACTGACTGTCATTATGCCAAATGGGTTTTAGTTTTTGAGCAGAGTTTGGATAGCTGAGACTGAAAAGGAGTTGTGGACACAGGGTATAAAAGATAAGTTTTTTTATTAAAGATATCAGCTTTGTGACTGAGCCAGAAAGATCTGCGGAGAATATTGTATGGTGAGTATTTAGTAGCTGTTTTGAGAACAATTGCATTAAAATGAATGAATGAATGAATGATACTTTATTGATCCCATGAAGGGAAATTACAGTTTGGAACAACCCGTTCAAGAGAT
>JARVJO010000164.1:14846454-14865973 GCA_031762555.1 Cynodonichthys magdalenae | reverse complement strand
ATGGAGGGATGTGGTTAGGGATGGGGAGAAAAAAGATGGAGTCACCCCACCCCACCCCCCCACACACACACACACCCCCGACACACACCCAGGGAATGAGGTCCCAATACCTCACTCTCCAGACAGACCGCCAGGATCTGGAGGCCCCAGACCACGGACAGAACAGGACCAAAGGGACTGCCAGAATGGCGGGACCAACAACCCAGCCACCCCAGAGCTGTCCAGACACCTGAGATCCGACACCCAGCCCCGCTGCCAGCCCGCCACCCAAAGAGGCCACCGGACCCCAGCAAGGAAGATTCAGCCGAGGTAATGGTAAATGGTAAATGGACTGTACTTACATAGCGCCTTTCTATCCAACCAGGAAACTCAAAGCCGAGGGTGCCCACCCAGCCGCCGACAGCGCAAAGAGGCACCGAGAGCGAACCCCTGCTGCAACAAAGACACCAACCACCCAACCCAGCACAGTCCGGTCCGCCACCAAAGGCCATCCACCAACCCCCACCCCACAAGAAATACTACACCCACCCCCATTCAGACAACTCTCAGAACATATAGCACACTAGACACCCAGGCTGGGTGGCCCAACCCCTTCCCATGGGCCCCCGGCCCCGCCCCCTACCAGTCCAACCCCGCAGTCCATGAGACCCACAGCCCGCCGACACACCGAAGGCTCCCAGTCCAGAGCCGAGCACCAGGACACACACCGACCCAAAGCCCGGCAACCCGCCCGCCAGGGCCCAAGTCCCTCCGACCCCACCAGGACCACAACCCAGGGGCGGATCCACCCCAGGGCCTCAATACCCCTGCGCCCACCCCGAACCCATCCACAGCCAGGCCACTGGGTCAGAGACCCATGACTGCCACCCCAGGCCACCCCAGGCCACCCGAGGCCCCGCATGCAGCAACCAGAGGAACCTGCAAGAACCATCAAGGCCCTCCGCAGGGCGAGAGCCGCGTCCCCACCACCCGGGAGCCCCCAACGGCCCAGCCCCGAGAGCCCCCCGACGCCTAAAACTCCGACACCCCCCACATCAGCCCCAATGCCCCAGATGTCCCGGTCCCTGCCCCCCCACCCCCACTATGTGATGAAACCAATCAAAGGAGCCCAGAGAGATCGATCAGATGAGCCGGCAGATGTTGTCTCAAGACTAATGGGATCTAACAGGAGATTTCTATACTGGTTAATACTAAGAGCGTTTTTATTTTTCCAATTCAGGAGTATTGGAAAAATAAAACTCTCAATCAATCTAAGTGATAACATATATATCTGACTGAGCTGCAGGGGGTATTTCTCATTTATTGTATGAATGTGTTTTTTTATGAACTTGTATACATTTTTAGTGTTCAAATCTTGTTGTGTATATTTTAGTATATTTCATATCTGGTGAGCCCGAGGAAAATGCCCACATTCTATTCTATTCTATTCTGTTCTTCTCTATTCTATTCTATTCTATTCTATTCTATTCTATTCTATTCTGATTGGAGCTCAGTATATTGACAAAGTTATGCTTGTTTTGTGTTTGTGTGGGTCGCTCAGTTTACAGTTGCCTCTATAATTGGAATTGACTATAAAGGTAGATATTCATCCATTGATTACTTTTGGAAAGTCTCGTTTGAAATTGCCCAGTGGTTTATGAAATATTTTGCTAAAATTGCTGAAAAATGAACACTTGCAGAGGCATGAACAAAAACATCATTGCCTTTGTCTTTGATGGCAGACAATGACTAGTCCTACTTAATACTCTTAAAACAGGAATACTCTACATGGGCATCACTCATTCTGGTCTTTTAAACAATTAATTCTATCGTCTAACTTCGATAGGTGCTTTGTTGGTCTTTGAAGTAACATATTTTTTATTAAAAGATATTTTTTCATTTCATTTGTCACTGGAGTTTCCAGAGACTCATAAAGAAAAATCAAATATTCTGACAGGGTGGTTTTATTAGTCACTGTCCACATTATACTGAGAGGGTGGTGTTATAGACAGGGAGGTCCTGTTGGATTTTTCTTTTTTTATGTATGAGGTCTTTGTTAGACTTGTGGTTTGTTATGTCCCTGCTCCTATGAGGTTGTCTGGTTCCCTTCAGCCTTTCTGTGAACATTGTGCTTGAAAAATTGATTATTTTTCTGACACTGTTCTGTACATTTTTACATATTCTTTTTGCAAAGTGTGAATGATGCAGACCAATAACATATAATAGACATTTCCCTCCTCACAAAGATGCAATTTTCCCTGACATCTCACCAGGATGGGATTTTAGTTTTGCACTTTTAATTTTAAGACTTGTGTCATGAAAAGCGTGGAATGAAATGTGTTCTGAAAACACAGCCTGTGAACAGGTAATTGTAGAAAGCACTCTCAAGTGTCTCTAAAAAGACCTTTTGATTTTAGCACCAAGCAAATGATGAGAAGATTTCTATTAACAGCTACTGACAAATCAACATCTTGAAGTAATTATAAACATGTTTCCGAGAGAAAGTGCTGTGGGGTGGCTAGACAGTGTGCGCTGATAATTACAGAGTGGATAATGGACAGAGGATAGCAACACATTGGAGAAGGTGCCGAACCCAATGGGCCATGATAATTAACCAAAATCTTAATGACACAGTTGAGCAAAATGATCTCTCCCCCTCAGGCTCATATATGATAAATATTTAATGTTTCTTTATAGTAATGACAGGAGCACAAAATGCCAAACTACTGACTGTCAAACTTTTGTTGCTGTTGTCGTGTAATTAGAGACAACTCTGTTTAGCAATTTCCCAAAGCAGCCTCTGCCAGCATTTAGTGCTTTCATGAAGAAATGCTGACAGGGAAGGGAACTGTGTGTAGTGCAGAGCTGGGCTGCTGCATATTGAAGAGACAACTCGTAAACCACTACTCAGGTTCCACGGTATTCAAATGTTCATCAACTTAGAACTAAAAGATTTAGAAAGTTGTTAAAAAAATCTATCAAAAAACAACCTTTGTGTCTTGTTTTATATTTTTGAACAAATGTCACCTGGTGTTGAGCTAGATTTTGAATGTAAAAAATGACTTTTATTCAAAAAGAAAACAAAACTTGTCTAGAGCCAGTTGATGCCACCAGGAATTTGTACTTCTAGTACTCCAGTCATCGCCTGCCACCGAGTTCCATTGCACTCAACCATGATGGCTCTCCCAGCAGGTTGTTGGTCTATGGGGAGATGACTTGTTTTGTTTTGGGACTTGGTTCATAAGCCATGGCTTGACCACCAGGCAAGGTGATTCTCTGCTCCAAGTGGATGCTTGGGAGTCTTTGCACATAAGTGATAGTAGGCTAGAGCAGGAGATGGATCAACAAATCCAAATTTTTCTTGCAGTTTTGAAAGCATTGCTCTGGTCTGTTAAAGTCTGTCAAACCTCTTTTTATTTAAGAAACTTGGCATAATACACATGATTATACCCATTTGTCTTATAACTGGCATGTTTTTATTTGGACTTGACTCAGACAAAAGGAAACAGGAAGTGATGTCAAAGGGGAACTCTAAGAAAAATAACTCCATGTTCTTTTTTTATTGAAACAATATTATTTGAACTCCTACTCTTCTTCATATCTCTCTGATATTGACTCAAAATAATCTAAAGGAACACCAGATTTTTCTCTCCTGTCTGTGTTGTTAGTTTTTACACTGTGAACTGTGCTTCACTTGTAGCATGGCTGGGCTCAGCCTTAAAGGTAAGATGAAGAGCTTTGTCATCCAGGAGGAGATTTGAGTAAAGATGATGCTCCTCCTCATACAAAGCCTTTTACTGACATGTTTCTGGCACCGTAGGACGTCTCCAGGGTCCCTCTCTTTGGAGGTTTTCCAGGCAAGTCCCATTGGAAGAAGACCCAAGGGCAAACGTAGAACTTACTGGATGATTTATGTATCCTCTTTGACCTGGAAACACTTTGAAATCCCCCAGGAGGAGCTGGAGAATGTCTCTGGGGTGAGAGATGTCTGGATTTCCCTCTTAGACCTGTTGCCTTTGCGATCTGACCACAGACAAGCCACAGCAAATGGATGGATGCAGAACAAATAACAGACCTTTTCTTGCCTTCTTTATGCACATACTGCCAGAAAGAAAAAATGACTAATCAACTTGCAGAATTGACAAAATGAACCAGAATGGTCTTACACAAACCCATTAGTCAAGTTATGTTGACCACCTTGCCTCCATTTCAGCTTGCTCTACAAAGTTGAGAAATCCCAGCTCATTTTGCATCCTGGCTGCCTTCACCCACACGGACACCAGAGGGAATGGTGATCAATACTCTGTACTTGACTATCATTATCAAGACGTATATCCCCTTCAGTTCAGGGCCCATTAAATCAGAGGACCACATTTTTCCCACCCAGTGTCTCACCAAGACTGTTGAGTCACATTAAGGTCTGATTTAAGCATTTTTAATGACAGGGCACACTTAATTAGCTGATGGAGCAAAAACTGCAGACACTTGTTAGAAAAGGATGACCATTGTAGGGTTCAAGTTGATGTTTGCTTCGGGCTCTTTGCAATCTGTCATCAGTATCAAGCCACTCTCACATTACAGAAACAGCTTCCTTTGATGGCTGTGGCGTAGCTCATGTGCTGAGAAATGCCAGAGGCAATAATGAATTCCTGCTGAAATGCTTACTTCCCTTGCATCAATTCAGGTACCAAATGTGTGAGACTTTTGGTCTGCAGCATTTTTTTCTGAAGCATCTATTGTGAAAAATATCTGCTGAGTACTTCCCCTCTTGTTTTGGTCACAATCCATTGGTTCAAGCCGGAGAAGCTATCTGTTTCATTAGCAGAAAAAAAAAATAGAAAACCTTGGTTAGTTTAATAGAGTGACTTATACTAACAAGTTGTTGCAGCAAGAGTACCCTGAAGTGACTTTGAGATGTATTACCACCATGGTAGCATGTGCTCATTAGCTCCTTGCAGTGTTATTGCAGTTAGACTCATAAGAAACTTGCATAATATCCATATACGGCTGTAAAATAGAGAACGCTGATAAATTGCATAATAACCAGATTAACAATATGTCACTCTAAGCCTCTGGCAAACAGCAAGGGAATTGGGAAGATTCTGCCCTCCCTGTGAGATGAGAAAGATATAAATAGAAACTTAGAAGCCCAATTTGTCAAGTTACACGAGCAGAGATGTCCCCTTTTGGCCTCATCCTGAATGTGTCTGGGTCCTTTGAAGCATATTTCACGGAGTCTTTAAAAAATGGTAATATTTAGTGAAAGGACTGGCAAGTATCTCATTTAAAGGTCATTTTCTCTTCATAACTCTATTTTGGTGGTCTTTTATCAATTACACTTACACAGTTTACAATAAACCTGAGTCTGCAGGTTAGTGCCCAGGTTGCATCAGGAAGGGCATCCGGTGTAAAACAACTGCCAAATCTTTCATGTGAATTTACTCGCTGTGACGACCCCTGCAAAAGGGACGTCCAAAAAACAAGTTACACAGTTTATGAGATGAAAGGAAAGTATTTGATTACATGTTTTGTTAAGATAGATCATTTATATTTAAATTTAGTGATTTGGATTTAGAACTGAGAAATGCACTTTAAAAATGAAATGTTGGATTTACTTAACCATGTTATGTCAACTGGTTCCACTTAACTGAGTTAAGTAAATTCAAAGCAACACACTCATGTTCTCTGTGTAAAAAACTGGTATATTGCTTTGAATTTACTCAACTAAGTTAAGTGGAACCAGTTGACATAACATGGTTAAGTAAATCCAACATTTCCTTTCTTAGAGTGTGGATTGTGTAGCTAAGGTTTAATATGTTTTAATAATTTGCGTGCATTTCTTGAAACACATGGCTTGTAATAATAAAAAAAAAATAAAATATTGATTTACACTGTAAAAAGCATGTGGATAAAAGGCACATTTCAAAATTTCTTATACTTTAGTTTAAAGTGCCTGTGACATGGATATCTTCAAATAGAAAACATAAAAGAAAAAAAAAGCTTTATTTTTACTTGGTATGATTTTATCCATTTTGTCACAGAACTGGCATATTTTCTTTAGAATTTGGCTCAGCCAATATAAATAGGAAGTGACGTCAAAGGGGAACTCTTTCAAAAAGGGACTATGTGTTCCTTTTTTATCGAAACAATGTTAACTTTGACTCTTCTTCATCTCTCTCTGATAATGTCTCAAAATAATCTAAAGTAACATCAGATTCTTCTCTCCTGTCTGTGTTGTTAGCCATTGTGGCAACAGTCTGTTTACATGCAAACATTCCCCTTTGTCATCACTTCCTGTTACTATCAATGAGAATACCTGAACACCCTTTCATCTCAGCAAGCAGTGCAGTTTTAGACTTAGATAGCAAGAAAGTCCCGGGTCCGGACCTGGAGTCTTTCTTTGTGCGGTTTGCATGTTTTACTTGTGCTCGTGTGGGTTTTCTTTGTGTACTCCAGTTTTTTTCCCACAGATTACGTTCTTGTCCAGGCCTCCCTTGCAAAAGAGATCCGTAATCTCAGTGGGATGGAACCTGGTTAAATTAAGGTAAATAATATTTTTATATAATATTATATTTTTTATTATGTAAGTGAAATCAAACATTTTTGACATGACAGTGTCAGCAGAGACATATTTTTTGGCAAATTACAGATCATCCTTTCATGAATCAGTGATTCTGAATATCACTTTTATTTCATGCATTTCAGTGTTCTGCATCATTAAAGTAATAACTACAGACATCTATTGTGTCAAACAACCAGTGTCACATCTGGTCGTGGAGATGTTTATTGATCCAAAATGCAAATCAGGGATACCAGATGAAATGTATCTAAACCCTGAAAACAGTGGCAGGACAACAAAGACTAAACAAGGTAATAACTGATGTAAGGAAATGACAGAGCGGCTAGAAGAAAACAACAAGGATCTGGCAAATAAAGGAATCCTGATTGCAAATATACAGTAAGTATATTATATACTGAGAGAAACTAACGCTGCATTGAACAATAGCTGAGGGGAAATAGAACCAGGTGTGACAGGACAAGGAAAAAAAGGAACAGATTCTACCAATTAAAACTGAAATATGTAAACAGACCCTGAAACTTAGTCAAAAACTAAATCAATAAAAAAGAGTAATAAAAAGCACCCAAAACAGTCATGTTAATTAAAATAAATACGTATTAACTTAAGGCAAAGTTCCAAGAATGATGAAAATTTTTTTTCAAAAGTTTATTTAAAACTCACAGAACTCTGTTGCATTTCTTCTGCAATATACTTCACCTCAGTTCTGTCTTTTCTGATGTACAAGTTAGCTGCTACAGAACGTAAAGGCTAACCAATTATCGCTGGTGGAATGCCCAACTTATTTTTCTGTCATTGTATATCACAAACTCAATGCCTATGTTAAGACAACCTTTTCTCTTAGTTTCACTGGCAGAAATTCTTCATTGGATGTGTGGTTTAGATTAAGACTCTTATTTTAATCTGATCCTTACTTCCTGATGTCAAGAAGCAGAGGAAATGAGACACAGTAACAGTTCACTACTGGCCCAGTTTCAGGTCAACTGAACATCACGTCACTATTCATAACATAGAGGGGCTTACAAGCAATTTTAAAAAAGGACACTAGACAAAAAATTGAATATCTACATTGTTTGGACTCACAATCTGTTACTCTTGACAAGCTTCACTCGGTTAGTAGTTTATCTAGGCTCAAAGCATGAGAACAGGTCCAGTTATTCATTGTAAAATAACCTTGGCTTTGAGGTCTTAAACAGCTGGTGAAACCTGGAATTATCTACAGCTAAATCAATCTTCCCTCTGAAAGTCATAACAGATGTTGAGTCTTTTCCCTCAGAGATGGAGGGTAAAGTTGACAAGCTCTTGTTAATTTTGGCTGATTAGTTGGCTGCTGAAAGGCATTTAAAGTTCTGTCTCTGTGGAAATGTGTTTTTGTGTGTGTGTGTGTGGGTGGGGGTGGGGGGTATGTGTGTATGTTTTTTAATCAAACTGGCACACTGACCTGGAAATTTATTTTACTTGTCTTCAGTTCTCTTATCGTGTAAGGAAGCTGGATTCTTGAGATCACAATCACCAGACAATCTATCTTGCCAGGCTCCAAGATATCTGTTTGGACAAAACACACTGGTTCAATGAGCCAATCAGCATCTTCTTCTGGCAGATCGGTTATAGGTATGACAACTTAAAGAATACATTTTGTATTATTGTCAATCATTAAAAAAAATAAACCCTGAAAACATTTGTTACCAGTTTTGTGCTGTATACTCACTCCTGTGGACTAACTAGCTCAGCTTGTGATGTTTTGTGCATCTGACTGGTCAAAGTTTACTCATGACTGAGTGCAACAAAGAGGTGGACCAGATAATGGATGGATGGCACAAAACAGTTTTCAGAAGGTCAGGAGAATGGTAGTCTCTTTCTGTTTTTCCTGATAATAAAGTTGTCCCAGTCAGTAGCGGATTTAGACCCAGAGTTCAGATGAAGATGAAGAGTTCCAAAAATAAACTGATGTTTTTTAAAGAGAAAATATCATGCTTTCAACCCCCCCCCCCCCCCCCCCATTTAAATTATTCAGTTGGGGGTCTATATAAAGTGGAACGGCAATGCTTTAGTCTGAATTCCTCCTTATTCTAACTTTTCACCCCTTTTCTGAGGCGTGCCTTAAAGCAACTCATTTTGATTCTGTCTCTTTAAAGCCCCTTTGCAACAAAACAAAAATATGTTGAGGCAGCAAATACACAGGGGAACCTCAAGAAGACCGAGGAACACAAGGAAAACAAACAAACTGTATCATAAAAGCCAATAATACTCTACTGATTTGACAAAGGACAGAGAACAGACGGGGACTAACGAGGGAAGGGGCTCCAGCTGTGACAGAGGGGCAGGTGAAGATGGACGTGGCAGGCTGACTGGAAATACACTGAAGACTAAACAAGTAACTGAAGGAGGGAGGCTGAAAGAGTGAGCAAACCAACATTTATATTGCTTTCTTACTAAGTTTAGGAATAACGTCAACACTTATTTTTATATTTACAAGTGGCTGTTTTGTGATGCACCCACATGAGCCTGGTTGTCTGTTTACATTTGGTCCTACAGTGGTGTTCATCATGACTCGGTTCTCTTCTTAGTGTCACTTGACGTGCCCCCCGCATTTGTTCTCCATGGGCAACAAATGAAAAATGTGTGTTCTGGTGACGTCGCAAACAATCCAAGCCATGAATTTAGAACAGGATACTGGCTGGAGGGGAGCTGTTTGGAAAGTAATTACATCAAAGGCTGTTGTGGGAATATTTGCAACACACAAATAAAAAGAAAAAAAGAAAAAAAATGCTGCTGATGATAAGCAGAGACCCACAAGGCACTAGTTAAGAGCCCCTGCCTTATGGCATTCTAACTCGTTCTCATGCAAGATAATTCCCTTTAGATTTATGAACCTATCAATCCTTAGGAGCCATATACTGAGAGTGGGCATGATTTGCTTGTAGGAGTTAAACAGAACACCAATAACCAGAAAGTAGGCAAATTATGGCATAAAACAGCCTTGTTTATTACTACGTGTGGATTAATGCAATGCAGGCACTGAATCAGAGTCAGAGTTCTCCAAAAATAAAGTAACTTTGACAAATTACAATTCCTTTATGCCAAATTAAGCACAGTTTCTGATCTTCATTTACCTCATGCTTTTAATTTCATGTCTTATGATTAAAAATAAAATTCCACAGTCTGTTTCAGTTGACCATGATTACTTGTAGTTCATTTGATTTCTTTCACTTATTCAAGTCTGGACACAGCTGATGAAAATATTATTGATTCAGAAATTTTTGTGAATCTGTTGCAAAGTAATTTTCTTGTAAAGTGTGACGTTATTGTAATTTTTTAATCTGTGGTGCCTAGTTTGAAAGCGATTGACTCCTAAATGTAATCAGTTGATGCAAATTCAAATATGACCTCCTAAGAGTTTCATAAAATCTGTCCACTGGCTCATGAGATATTTTGCTAACACTCCAGACAAACCAACACACACAAATCACTGTGGCTTTTGGAATATTTGTTCATTTTTAGCAACAACAATAACAACCACAACAGAAGTTTTTTTGGGTCACCACATAAACGTACTGCTCTCAATTCCTCATTGTGCTGACTTAGAATTCTTTACATTCTCCACTTTTTTCTTTTTATTTTCTTTTTGCTAAAAGGGCACTTTTCAGACTAGGGGTATCATCAACCAGATATTTTATTCCTTTGTCATTAACCCCCCCCCCAATTGGGGAAAATCCAAAGTATCTTTTTCTCTCTACCTGTCCTGACTGTGTTTGTGTTTAGTTTTAATTTTGTTGAGTGAGGTTGTGTGTGTTCCTGTTTCTTCATGTGTCAGTGCACAAGCTGCCTCTGCAGTATGCAGCTACTCCCTCCAAGCATATAGAGCCTGTCAGAGAGTGCTGACCTACATAGTCACTGTTGAATCATGAATGCCGAGGAGGATTTTGACAGTCTTGCATAGTTTTGGTTGGCAACAAATAGTTGCTCATTCTGGTTGGCCAACAGTCTGTGTAGAAGTTATTGAAGTCTGTTAGGGTTACAGCACCTACTATAACATACATTTTATATAGAGTCATTGTACACAGTACATAACATTCTCAGACAAGATAACCTGTGGACGTATGGTCGTTGCAAATATTTACAGTAGTTAAAACATGTAATTATTCATTTAGGATGAAGTACATAAGGTAGGTTGAAGTTTACAGCAGAACAACATAAAAGCTGTAAAAATGGTATGAATATCGCAACAGATTGCAATCCCACTGCACCGCTGTGGGCCTCAATAACAGCCAATCTAATTTTCTCCTTAGAGACGGCAGTTGTTGTGTGGGAAGGACTAAGTCCAAAAGCACATGTGCTTCAGAAGCAACAATCCAAATGAGCAGCAGCACAATTATGTTACTGAAAAAAATGTTGCTTTTTTTTCTTTCTAGATGTCATCTTTCTGCTTTAGGCACTTCTGAAATCTCTTCATGTTTTCACAGTTCATGCACACAACACAACATTTATGGGCTTGAGTTATTAAAATACATTAAAATCTAATGCGAATGTATATTTGTGACTGTTCAAGGTTTTTATTGTAGTATTTGATAAATCTTTCTAACATCATTTATTATATTGATTATCCAAAGACAATGTTGCCTGAAAAAAAAGAAAGCACAGAGATCCTTTGGGAATACCACAGTGTGTATTGATCCCTTCATAACATGAAAGACAAACAATATTTCTAAGTATAAACTGCACGGAATAATCTGATGAACAAAGAAGCACACTATTTTGTTCTTAATCATTTAGAATTGACACTTTGTAACTTAAAACTCTCTTTTTATGAGTTTAGAATAAAAAAAATATGCTCTATCTCACGATCCAAAGAGTGCCGGTGAGTTGCATTGTAATTCCTGCTTTAGTCAAATTAAATGAACAGCCCTTGTTTGTCATTCAAGAATATGCACATTAAAAATCTTGTACATTTCATGATGGAACACCCAATGTTCTCTGACTGTGAGTTTGTTATTCAGACCTGCTTTTACCAGAGTTTCTAAAAGGTGTGTAAGAAAACAAGCTAAAATTGGAATGAAGGACATCCCGTCAGACATTTTTTTCTTTACCTGCATAAATGGCTTCATTTTTATTAATTAGTTTTTTTTTTCATAGTCATTGCTGCAATGAAAACCTCTCATGAAAAAAGAGCTATACAGCATGCTGGTGATGAGACATCAGGGCTCGTTCAACAAAGCAGATCCCAGACAGGTGGGGTGCAGACATAAATTGTTAAAAAGCCACTGTGGAAATAGAGCATTTATAAGTCTGAACATACCACACTGCTCTATAGATTATCTATCTGTCTGTCCCTCTATCTACACATTTACCCATTTATACATCTGACCTTTACAAGAAGTCTTAAATAAACTGAATCTCTACATCAAAATGGTTTGATAAACTTGTTTTTTAGTTTTCATCATAATGAAAATAAGAAATGAGGGATTTCAATAATCTAATTGCTATGATTGAATTGACTTTTTTCTTTGTTTAACCTGGACATTTTTTTAAATAAATAAATGCATTTGAAACTAAAAAAAAAAAAACAATAAATAAAATAAAATAAACAAATAAATAAATAAATAAATTGAAAATTAAAATGTATTTTTTGAACAAACAAATAGAAAGTATATTTGAAAACAAACTTGAAACTGAAGAAAAAAATATTTGAAATTGATTTAAAAATGTTATATGCTTGTATCATGGCATGTCGCTGCTTCTTATATTTAAAATAATGTAGCAGGCCATTTTATCATGTTGTTGTGTCAAATTAATACTGCATGTTAGGATGTTGAATCCAAAAACAAATAACAATTAAGTAATTAACAGAGCATGGAGGGCCATTGTATCATATAATGAAATATTTGATGGCAGGCCATTGTACCATATATTCAACAAAATATATATTTTTTTTCATTATCAAAATATACTTTTAGATCTAAAATTATGATTAAATTTCAAATATTGTGTGTTTAAGTTTCAAAATATATATTTTAACAAACTTTATGGCCCCAATTTTGGTTCACACACACACACACACACACACACCCCCACACACACACACACACACACACACACACACACACACACAGATGAACTGAACCAAAACAACATAAAACACAATTTACACATCATTTCCTAAAGACAGATGTGTGTACAGAAGGGACAAGCCTCTTTTTTGGGGGGGGGTAGTGGTTAGGGGAGTCGTCCTGTACCCAGAAGGTCGCCGGTTCGATCCCCCGTTTTAGCTGTCTCAGTAGTTGTGTCCTTAGGCAAGATACTTCACCCACCTTGCCTACTGATGGTGGTCAGAGGGTCTGGTGGCACTGGTGCCTGGCAGACCCACCTCTGACATTGCACCCCCAGGGCAGCTGTTGCTACAATGTAGCTTATACCATCATCAGTGTGTGAATGTGTGTGTGACTGTAAGTGTAAAGTGCTTTGGGGTCCGGAAGGACTTGATAAAGTACTATACTGTATAAGTTCAGTCCATTTTATTAAAAAAAGTTTTCTTATTGCAAACTAATTCTAGAAGTATCTACGTAAAAAAAAAAGTTGTGTAGTTTTGGACATAATTTGTATTTAGCCTTTATTATCAAAATGGTTCTTCGTGTTTTATTTTTTAAATAGAAAAAATAAATTTCATAATTAACAAAAACTGTTATGTTTAATTTACATAAATTATAAACATGGGAGTAGAGCTGGGATCAGTCTACAGAGGCAGATGTTTTCTCAGGGGGCGTATGGTGCATTCAGCAGTGTTTGGAAAAGGATGCATGCTGTGCTCACTGTAATTGGTGCATATGCTAAAACCAATCCATGCTGAGGTTCCTCATGCACTTTGTTATCCTACATTCCCATTTTCCTCCCAGTGGATTGGAATCCAGGTCATTCCACTGCAGACACTGAAACTTGCCTATTGGCTGATAGGAAAAACTCTCAAATTCTCCCAAAATATGTGAATCTTTTCAACGTATCTTCGTTTGCATTTTCAAAGATTGCAAAGCTGTTTGGTTCTTGCTAATTTAGTTTACTAATAGTTTCAAGAACCCATTTGAAATGAAAGAGCACAATTAGTATATTACATAGACTGAACACATGGAAAATGACAAATTGTAATGACGTAAATGCATTAAGTTTGGTGTTGGCTTCTTTCAAATAGTTGTCATTCATATTCTTTGCCACAGTTAACAAAACATTAACAATAATTCTGTCTAATTTGTAGATAAACAACTAAATTAGCCGAGAGTCATCCACAGTACATAAATTGAATGATAATAGATACACACAATATCTTGATTTTAAATTTTGACATAACATGTTGAAGTCAACTCTCTTCTACCTTGATCTTTTAAAAATATCAAGGTAGTGGATGATATAATTTCTTCAAGAAATACACTTTTTCCTATTATTTGATGTCAATGGGCAACAACAGCTTAGATAACGTCTAAGTTGTTGCTGTAAAAATACACATTTGTTAAGATTTTTTTTTACATTATTTTAATTTTTTTATTTGCATAATGGGACTTGTAATACAAAGTGAGTCCCAGCTTAGATTACTTGTTCAGAATGCACAGATTGTCCCTTTAGTTAGGTGCCTCTTTATGCTCTCATAATCAATCTTAAATGCATAAAAATGTTTACTTGACTTTATCTAAAAAAGAAACATATTTATGATATCATTGTTTTTGAAAAGGCATATGCAATTATTCATTTTTTTGACATATCTGTTATTGCATTTTACGAATTGAAAACAAGATTATGCCTAAAGGATGGAGCCTTCCAGTCTCTGAATGAAGCAATGTAAACATCTGAGAATAAGATTCAATAAGTTCATGTCTTTTTAGAGCTAATCTGAGCTCAGATGATTATTGCTGAAAGGCTGAATACTGCTAGCTCCATATCTAAATCTTAGGGTTGGGATCGTTTGTTTATAAACAACCACCTACACAAAAGTTCACAAAAAGAAATTGGGATAACAATTGTTTAACTACACTTCAATAAAATCAGCTGCAAAACTATAGTTCAGATTAATTATATTATGGCTTTTGGTCTGTAATAATGTTTTACTTCAATCAAGGTATGTTATCAGTATTTTATTTAGATCTCTGCAAATATTATGTTGCAAAAAAGGAGCATAAAAGGTTACCTTTGAATTTGCTCAATAGAAAGAAATGGCTGTGACTGTGGTGTCTTTATGTTTTAGTCTTGTAACAGAACATTGAATTTAGCAATTGTCGTGACAGTTCTGTTTGGAGCATCGTGTTTCTGTTAATATTACTTGCAAGCAATGCATACTACCCCCCCCCCCCCCACACACACACACACACACACACATCCTATAAGATGTCAATAATGAGAATGAGCACTGCCGTAGATAAAAGCTTGCTTTATGAAGGCATAAATGAACATGGATATGGGCAACACAGTGATAAAGTGATAAAGATAGACACTTTGAAAAAGAGTGGGGCCATACTGTGAATATAAATGAAGCAAGCATAAAAGCAATATGAGCAGTGAAGCCATTTTTGTAGCCTATGCGAAAGTAAGTAGCAATGGGATCTCGTAAAAAAAAAAAAGGCTGCCTGAATGTTCCACCCAAAATGACCAATTATTGAGGATGAAACATTCTTCTTAAAAAACAAAACCGATGAAACAATCAACTGCAGTTATATACTTGAGGGAGAAAAAAGCAGTGGCTATCTCCTCATAACAATTTGCCTAAGCCAATAAAAAATCTTTTATGATGTCTTCTGATATTCCACTGGAGTGTTATAACATAATGCCCATAATACACTGCCGGTAATCCCTGAGTTTGTCATTCAGGCTCTGGCAGCTGTCTGGTCATAATGCTCCCCTTGTGCTTGTCAGATTACAGGCAGCCTAGACCCTGAACCTGGGAAGCAATTTTTCTATGGTTAATCAGTATTTATTGAAAGGAATGATTCAAACATTTTGCTCTGCGCAAAGGTTAAGAACAAATGTCGGCTCACTTGTAGATAGCCCTTTGAATTACCTCAGTTGGGAGAAACAGTTGATTAGGCTGACATGCTGATGGCTAATATCAGCCAGGCTAAGACTAAAGTGAATTGTTACCATCTCAAAACAGCTGTATTTTGGTATCATGTTTAGATCATAACTTGGGGTACTGAGGGTGCTACAGTACTCCCTGGGAGATGCCAGGTTTTGCCATTCACCTGAAGCTGTATGTTATTGAAATAAATATCACTAGAGAGCAACCATTTTATACATAACTGATGTAGAAGAGAAGGTTTAATGAATAGTTTGTATGAACTGTTATACAGTATTTGAACTTATGAAGACAAAACAGTCTGATTTGATCATGACCATGCCCCTCTAGGTCCACCATCAGCCATCAGGCCCAGCCCTGGTGAGACTGACATATCAAAGACGGTGATAGCTGTTCCACTTAAAAATAAATTGGCTTAAAGAACATCTGTCATATATTCATTCATAAATATGTTTATTTTTACAGAGAACCTTGCAGTGTGTGATAATTGTATGTTTTGTTGAGTGTTTTTAGTCCATTGTTGTATTTGTTTTGTGCACTAGTTTTATAAACTGTTGTACTTTTTATCTGCTCAGGACAACAGATGAAATTTAGCTGCTGTGCTAATTCTGACACATTTATATTGATGGAATATTGATTAATGTGAACTGTCTTTTTATACAAATAAATGAAATAAAAAATGCACAGTTATTAGTTTATCAGTCTGGTCAGAAATACATTTTTATTTCTCTAAACTGAAGTTTTCTACAAAGGAAAAATATTATTTGTTCACATTTCCAGAAAACCATAGTTCGAAAGATGTGAACTACCTCTTTTAAAGTGCCTACTGAACAGAAGGTTGAGTGGAAAGTAATATAAAAAATTAAAAAAATTTGGTTGAAAAAAATAAATAAACCTCTTGAACCTTTAGTTGGGAAAACTCTGGTAAAACAAAAACAAAAAAAACAACAACAAAAACATTTGGCTCACCCTTTACTGAAAACATTAACAGCTTGCTGTGATTCTGTTATGTCACACTTGAGCTACAGCGACTGTAAGTGGCTATTGTGTCAAATAAATATTTCAGGCTTGAACATGATAAGGCCCTCGTCCTCTGTGCTGCCTCTCAAAGGCAGCTCTTTGATAACAGATTCCTTTTCACTCAGAGATGTCATGATTTGCCTCTGTCCCAAACCACCATCTAGATGCACACTTTCACATGCTGTGGTCAGCTGTCATATGTGGTTCAATAACAATTTCTCATGCGTGTAATATTTAGCACAATATCCTGAAATGGGCTTCTATAGACACAACTGTTGCAAACGTTTAAACCCAAGAAATCTTTAGCAGATGTTACTTTGCAAAAATGAGAAAAAGTGTTGCCTTTTGTGTATGTACATGACAATTAACTAAGTGAGAGATACAGCAAATCAGAAGAAGATGATTTTAACAGAGCAAATAAGAAACAGATACCTCACTATGCTGAGAAGTTGGAAAATGAACAAGTCAATGTCTTTATTTAGTTTGTTTTAATTACATTTGTTGCCCTCTGATGTCTCCATGACAATAACAGCTTGACTTGCAAAACTGAATTGTTTTACTTGCTAGCAAAGATTTTGCAAAAGGATAAAATTTGTAACTCCGCAGTATTGCTTGAACAATAACAAGAAATGCCAAGTAACCACAACTTTAGTGTTTAAATATTTCCCCCACAATTTAATGTGCATGTAGTAAAAGTTAATTAAATGATAATTAAAATGATAGTATTAAGTCTCAGAACTGGACATGCAGCACAGATTGCATACTGTACACTAATTATATTGTGCATAAAATCTCCCTTGCCTCATTCCCACTGGCAGAGATGAACAGTTGATAGCCTCATTGCTTTCCTTGGGGCTTCAGTCTGAGGTTTTCTGAAAAGAACAGGTGCAAACATCTACCTGGGCTTCTTTCTGCTTCTCATGTCTCCTCAACAGACAATTACCATAACAGGTTAAATGTAACGTTTGCTTTAAAAGCTCACCACAGTCAAAAGATGGTCTCAGTCCAAACATCAGGCTTGTCACAACTACCAGCTATTTGTGTAATTTACAGAGGTGGGATCATTGTTTTGCAAGACACAAGTAAGTCTCAAGTCTTTATCCTCATGTCTCGAGTCTAGTCTCAAGCAAAGACAGGCAACTGTCAGGTCCCAAGTGTGAAACTTGGAATTTCAAGTCCTTTCAAGTTTTTTTTTTAACCAAGTTGCAGTTATATGTTAAATGTAAATAATAGAACTTGTGCTTTTTTGTGAATCTGTATTTAACTCAAATTGTCATGAAACCTGCATTTTAAAATTACACCTCTATATAGCGCAGTTCAAATAAACTTAGCTGCAAAAAAATAGTCTTCCTATAAACCAGTGGTTCCCAACCTGGAAGGGCTGGAGGTAGGGACCTAGAGATCACAGGTGGGGCCGCATAATATGATCAGAGATCAGGGGTTGACATAACAACTGTTTAGGTTGTCTGAGACAACCTATTTTTGTTTTGGACAACCAGATCCAGCCTCCTGGTTGTAAAGTTCTCCTACGAAAGCGTTGACCATCATTTGTAAAAATGAAAGGACAAAAAAAAAACTTCTAGATTTTAAACTGACGGTTCTTTTAACCAGTAGAGAGAACCACAGTCAAAGTTTTACCCGATCAGATCAGAGCAGGGCAGGTAGTGCTATCTGACTGACAACTCGTAGTCTCGCTGGTTTATAGTTGACTTGCATGGCTCAAGGGGGTGCGCGCCAAAAGTGATGCCCTGCGCGTTGGCCCTGGCAGTGTCCCGGCATGGTGTCCCGGCGCGTGGTCATGCACCTCCAAAATTTTGAAACTCCCCAAAGGCTGCGTGGGGCGCACACCATTTAAACAGCTTGTTTGTTTATCACGCATTTCACAAGTTATAAAGTGTACTTCAAAGTGTCCTTTTGGAGAAATCTACAACAATGTAAGCACTAAGTATAAATGCCTCAAACACTGGCTAGGGTGTGCGCTCGACCTGCGTGAGTCCCAAAGCACGACTATATGTTACGAATGGCTTGGTTGGTTTAAACCCCAAATGCAGGACTGAGTGAGTTGAAAAATAGAAAAAAATGGTTTTATTAAACAAAAACTTGGTGTGGCAGCAAGACATAAATACAAAAATCCAGAACTTGGCATGAAACCAGGATAACAGGAAACAAGGATCTGACAAACACTGAAGACACTGAACAGAATATAAATGCAAACTAATTAGTAAAAACAAGAAACACCTGGGGAAGAAACATGATGATCAGGTGTGAGCGGGCGAGGCTGGAGCAAAGGCAGACAGGAGGAAGAAAACTGAGGACAAGACAGAAAGCTAGAATAAATCATAAGCACACACACCAATCTTAACACTATAACCGAGCCTGCCCACAAAGGCTGTCCACACGGCGCACTATTTAAACAGTTTGTTCATCAAGTTTTTGCTCTCCTATTTACAACATTTCATAAGTTAGAAAGTGTACTGCTGCATGTCCTTTTGTAGAAAACTATAACAATGCAGACACCTCCACTTCTGGTGACGGCAGAGGTGTCAAAAGTATTCACATTCATTACTCAAGTAAAAGTATAGATACTAAGGTTTAAGAATACTTTTTTTAAAGTAGAAGTATCGACTCAAGCTTTTTACTAAAGTAAAAGTATAAAAGTACTAGTTGTAAAACTACTTCAAGTATAAAAGTAAAAGTATTTGAAAAAAGCTATTAAGGACCAAAGCTTAGGCCGTGCCACAGGGATCTATAATGTACAACCACCTCCCAAAAAACCCTTGTTCTCAAGACCATAATGACTATAATGTTGTATTAAATTATTGACCAGGTCATCAATGTAAATGAGGGTTAATTCTCAACTGGCTTACATGGTAAAATAAAGGCTTATATAATGT
>JARVJO010000164.1:14829439-14846354 GCA_031762555.1 Cynodonichthys magdalenae | reverse complement strand
AGTAAAGTATAAATACCCAAAATTTCTACTTAAGTATAGTAACAAAGTATTTGTACTTCACTACTTGACAACTCTGGGTGACGGTACGCGCACCCAAAGTGCGACTTTAACCGAGCCTTCACGGCAAGTGCTCCCAGGAATACTGTCAGTGTTTCCCGGACTATTTTCCATTGAGTATTATATATAATTTATTTCTGAAACACCTTGCAGTATTTCCACCGTAGTATGTGTGTTCATGCACACAACAAAACCACGAGCGATCACTTGACCGTCATTTACAAAACAGAGACTCAGAAGGTGTTTTTGCACAGCAAGGCCGGCCCTGGCCCGGCCTGGCTTCTAACCCGGATTTGTAGTTTTTGCATTTGCCTTTTAGGGTTGGTTCCAACCCGACTTCTGGAGATTCTAATCTGGCCGGGCTGCTTAGCCCGGTTTGACGTCATGTACTGCTGATCATTTGATTGGTTCATTTGCAGCGAGGTTAGGGAATCATTCAGACGAGTCTGGTAACTCTTCACAAATCTTATAGATCATCTAAATAACAACTATAATGACGATAGCATGCAACAACAAGCTAATAATTCTAGCTAGTAGCTTACCAGTTGATGTCGTCTCACTCCAGCCGCTAGCGTGTTGTTGCTGCATGGCCAGGTACAGTCTTCAGTACCTCTCCTCTGTATTTCGCATCGAAATTTGTCACCTAAATCTACATTCCTGTATCCGATCTTGCACTTCAATCTGTAATTAAACTATATGCATTAACACGATCAAAACAAACAAGACCTTCTATTGTTGAGTCGCAAACAAATTTACTTCACAATCCTAATTCCCGCTTTTCCAATGCAAAGTTCCCACCCACTTCGAGGCGACGCTCTGCACAGTGCGAAAAAAGCAGAGCCAGGTTGGAGCTGGGCCAGGGCAATCTGGGGCCGGACCGGGCCAGGGTCGGCATTGCAGTGCGTAAACGCCAAGAGGCAGCTGGACCTCATCTCCACCCCGACCTGTGATAAATGTCATTGAGTAAATATCAATAATACATAGCATTAAATGACTACATGAGCTGAAATCCTGTAAATATAATTCCTTTATATTAAACAATCAGTTAGGAAATAAATATGTCAGTTTTGTTAAAAAAAATTTGTGCAAAAATCTCCATGCCATAATTTTAAAAATACATGTACCAGAGCTCCTCATCTGAAAACCCTTAAATGAGATAAAAGTACTACTCAAGCAGCTCCTGAAACAGACATCATGGCTTTTATAGATTTGGCTATGAAGTAAGAAAGTTGGGCTTTGAGGAAAATAGGTTGAGAACCACTGCTTTAAACTGGAATTTTCCATTTTTTTTATCTGGGTAATTTAAGTTGCTGCGGCTCACACACAGATTTGTTCAGTGTGAAAAAAAAACAAACAAAAAAACGAGAGACAGTCTGCCTTTGTTAATAGAGAATGAGTGAAATGAATTAATGGGTCCCACTTTATAAATAATGTATATTAAGCTTTAAATTTTGGTAAAATATGAAGTCTTTTCAAATAAACAAGTTCAAGTCAAATTCAAGTCCCAAGTCATTGATGTAAAATTCCAAGTCAAGTCACAAGTCTCTGAACATTTTTTCAAGTCTAAAGCTGCGTTCACACCAAACGGGTTTTGAGCATCTAAAACGTGCCCAACTCCTCAAGTTGGACGCGCTTCGTTCAGACCAGAACAAAACTAGACGCGCGTCTAAACGGGAGGAGCGTCTTGGTTTTTTTCCGGTCCGTCTTTAATGTCTGATGAAATAAAGAAAATGGCTTTGATTTATTTAGTGAGAGCAAGTGAACGTTGTGCTAAGCAGATAACTAATTCATCAGGTAATTTAGAGGCGGTCTGTTCAGTGAGTTTCACCACTCCAGGAGCTGCGAGCTGACAAACTATTTTTGTCCCGAGCTCCGTAACACTGCGGTCAGTTTAACGAGCCGCTGACCCGCATCGGTGCTGATATCTCCAACCAGAACACCAACTATAGACGGTCCATTTCATCTGAAGAGGTCCTGTCTGTTTCAGGTAGTGGGCAACTGTCACGTGGAAAAATGAGTCTCTCTGATTGGTTGATGCGATGCGTCGAGCAGCCAAAGTTCAGATATTTGAACTCGAGCGTCGGGTGCTTTGGACGCTCTGCATCTACGGAAAACGCTCAAACCGCCCCTACCGCTTCATTGGGCGCTGCGCTAAACTCTCTAAACGCGCCGTGAGAGACCTAGACGCGCGTCCACCTTTGACTTTGCATGTAAACTGGCTGCTTCCGCTGCTCAAAATGCGTCCGGTGTAAACCCAGCTTAAGTCTAAAGTCATAATATTAATGACTCAAGTCTGATTCTTGTCCAAGTCATGTGACTGAAAATTTTTAGATTAGTAAACCACAGACCTTTTAGCTTTTGACCCTTAAAATAAAAGTCACAGGGTTAAACATGCAAGCATTGCTTAAATGCCATTTTGTTAAAGCTTAAAGGCCTAAAATGTGATTGGCATCAATTTTAACATTGTTATAATTTCTGTATTATTTTTATGACCCGGCACATGATGCAAAGTGAGTAGGGTGTAAGTTACAACCTTTATCACAATATGATCTATTGATATTGTTTGGATGACAAAATTGTGTTTCTCTATCACAAAGTCTGTCATAATACGAATCAATTCAGTTCACAAGTCTGCAATTGATATATGATGTGATATCATATGTCCATCTAACACAATGCATTGTGTTAGATGGACATGTGAGATGATACAGATTTTTGCTTTTGCTTTACCTTGAAATAAATTAATCAATAATTACTTTATCAATAAATTGATGTGGATCAATGTATTGTTACACCCTTAAAAGTGAATCTAGAACCCAACTTTGGGAACTGATGTTTTATATTATTTGGATCATTTCTGAATAACTGTCATTTACTCTTTGTATTTAAAAAAATGGGTGAAACTAACTCTAAATAAAGTATATCTGCTTAGCTCAAGTTTGCTAACAAAACCTTAAAACATATCTTTTTTTAAAATACTTTTTCAATCAGATGGAAGCAATAGAGTACAAGATGTGCAAATTAATTTCATCACATCTATGATTTTAAATAGCAGTTAAAACTGATTAGTTTCTGTCAAAGCTTTTGTTCTCATTGTAAAGATAAATTAGGATGCTGAGTTTGAGTTCTAAGGTAGATGGTACATCTCGTAAATAAGCAGCAGACATTACAAAAAAAATTATGGCTGAAAAACAGTAGTTGATACATTTCAGAATAACTGCAGTGAATTATGGTAATGCAGTAATTACATCAGATATAGAACTATTTTTAAAGTACCTTCTTGTGTATGTGTACTGTACACATGTATGTATACAGTATTTGTATGTATTAATTTATGGATAAATTGTATTTCTACAACTAAGATAAAAATCAGACTGTTTCTCTACAAAATACCTTCCAAGAAAAAAAAAATGACATAATAAATCGCCACACAATCTATTTATTTATTTATTTTTATTTATTACAGGAAATAAATTGGAAATGTAATGCTTAAAACAAGCCAAGATGTGAAAGAACTAAAAAAAAAAAATTGAAAGGGCTTTTTGAGTAAAAACAAGGTTGCCATGGTGATGCCGTGGCAGATGGGCCAGGGGAGCTGGATGTTGGTTTCTATGGGACACAAGATGGAGACTTGGGTAGCCATGGTTGTAATGAGCATCGCTGTGTGGTATGTTGATCAACCTGCTGATGGGCCTCTGTGCCTGGAGCCCAAGTAGGAATTATCTTTACTAATTCCTCTGTCCCTTAATGTTCTTACAAAGTACTGTTAAAAAAACATGTGTCAGGATTGCTCTGACTGCTTTAAGGCTTGTGCTGGTATGCAGATGAGTGTGTTTAATTGTTGCTGCTCCCTGTTCCTAATGCATGAGAGGGAAGGGGAAATGCATTTGAAGATGTGCATTCAAATAAAATATTCAAGACTTCTAATGAAATATTCTGTCAGTTTGGGCTTTCTGTGACTCTGAGACTGAAGCTGGTTTGAAGAAGAGAGAAAGGCTACTTTAATGAGCCTCCGGGCAGCGTCATCCAGCCCTCTAAACTCTGCCTGTTTGTTTAGTGGCCTTTATTTTTTTTTGTCTGCTGTTGATTTTCATTGAAGAAAGACAGACTAGATTTTTTATTTTTTCAGTTATTTGAAGCTTTACGTGCCCCACTTTTTTACAAACATAGTACAGAATGTCCTTTTTTTCTTTTGCTTTGCTCTCCTGTCTTGATCAGTAGGAACATGAAAATAATGTCTTGCGGGGTATGATATAATGCATTTTATCTCCATAAGATTTTATTTTTTTCAATTAACAAGGAGATGGGAAATTGATACCCCATTAAATCCGATGTTTTTTTTTTTCTTACAAACTTACTTATGGGCGTATCCAGATTGATATGTAAATTATGCCAAAAGGAAAGGAGATGAAGTGTTAAATTAATTCACAATGCAGTAGCTCATCTACTAAAAGCAAAAGCCAGTTTTGAGGGCCTGAAATGTAATTGGAAAATTCAAATAGCATTGGGTTTGATTGTATCCTGAGGTAAAACATCTGAAAAAGGAAAGGGTTTTGAAACTACATACAGGTGCTCCTCAACATCAGTTATAAAATACTGCCTGTCAGAAAGCAGATCATCAAAGAGTTACACCTTATTAAAGTAGGGGGAGGAGGAACTGAAATTCCTGATAATGCAATCATTACTCCATGTTGCAAATAAGTGTTTTATTTAGAACAAGTACATATGGTAAATTAGCTTCCAACCATCTATTTACCTGCTTTCCCTCTGAGAAAAGTTTTTATTTTGCACATTTATTTTTTCTGAGTTCTGCAGCATGGAGGCTAAAAGTGCCTTTGGCTTTGTCTGTCAAAATAAAAGATGAATAAAATTATGCTTTAAGCATCTGTATTCAATGAATGTTTTTTTTAAGTATTAGTGCATATTAAATGTTGCTTCCAAGCATAGGGTTTATTTTTTATTTAAATGTTTTGAGAATAAAATAATAGAGAATAAAAGAGAATAAAATCCTTTTTGAATGGTTGTTTTTGTCCTTTCTTTATAAAGTAATTGTTTTAAATAGAGTATTACATCTTGACAAGTAAAATGCAATCTTAACAAAAGTAAAGGGTATTTGTAAAGTTTTGAAAGGTTGTACAAATAGTTGCTCTGGCAAATCCAGTCCAGTTAACCCTGACATTTACTAGAACGAAAACAGTCGTAGCACTTAGCACTGCTGGACATGTTTTTTCTGATTAATAAAATAAAAGTAGCAGAACCACAAGTCTCATACTTTTTATTTAATGTGTTTTTCTCTGACTTGCTAACACCTTAACATCTTGCTCTTACTGGATTATTTCCCACTAATGGTCAACCTCCACCCTATAATAGCCTTTCCAAACAGAACTTTTCTTATATTTCTTAGTAGAGAATGCATGGCGGGGATAATTAACCAGCTATTATACCAGAACAGAGCTTCTCATCACAAAATCACAACTTGTGATCTTAGAAAATATGTGTCACCCAGAAACTGTGTGAAATGGATGATCCATGGCATGTTTTGAAAAGATGGGTGATTAGGCCTGGAACAAGAAAAATAAATCAATAAGTAATGCAAAAATTATTTGTTCAAAAGCCTCTGGCCTTTTTTCTCAACACAAAGAGACAATCGCACAAAGACTGCTCATGATTCATTGGTTATCTTTCATGTGTATTTGTTTGGACTGAACATGTGTGAATCAGTAACACAATGTTAGTTCTGTAGCACAACATGGAACCTAATTAATCACTTTAAAAAAAAATAAAAAAAGAATATTTATAGTGTAATGTAATTAGCCTATTTGCATGGGTATGATTTAAATTAGGAACACTTGCATTGGCTCTTTAGTGATTAAAGATGATTTATTGGGTCTGTGAAAAGACTGAACATTAAAAGGACTAATGTACCAGATATTCTGCCTATTCAAGACTTTTTAAAGTTACCCTGTAGCACAGCTGTGTTCTTAACTGGCCAAATAAGTTAAACATTTTTTTATTATTGTTTTTCCTGGCCATTTTGGTTTGAGATTTATTGGTATTGTTCAAATTTTATCCACAAGAAAAAAAGTTATGAGCAAAGCTGCTTTTTCTATTTTTTTGTTTTGTTTTGTTCTTGAAGCTCTTTTTTTTTCTAATAAAAAAGTATTTATTTTTTTCCCCTTATTGGTACCAGAGCCATAGTAAATGTAGCCCTTAAGTGTTCAATTGATATGTGCGAAGTGCTGAATGTTGCATGATGTTTTTACAAATTAGCACATACTTAATGTGTCCTTGTGAGGCGTTAGAATCTGAGTAATTCTTGCACCTAAACTAGTGGGTCATGCTTGCTGAACAGTAAAATGATGCTTCAACCAGCAATCCAATCATCACTGAGAGTTGTAATAAATTTATTCAGTTTGTGTATGTGAAATATAACATCTGTGTGTGTTCTAATTAGAATAGCAACATTGTGCTGTTTGTAGGTCAAACAAGTTGTAACTATGGATGCTTTTGCCATGTTATCAACTTTGGTAGCAAGTGTATTGCAGCTAATTTTACCTTCGCTAGAGAAGTTCATGTGTAGTTACTAATGTGTATACTGGGGCAGTATTACCTCAAATAGACGTTTCTTCCTTATGTAAAGTCATTATATACTGTATGTGTGGATGTATTTTTTAAGGGAATATTAGGTTCAAAGACAAAGGCTCAATAGTGAAAGCTCAGATTAAATGAAAAATCTGCTGAATGTCAGTCATCTGCTTTTACCCTAAACACAGTCACACTAACCACAATCAAGTATTGCCTCCACTACAATTTTGAAAATTAGATTACTTTTGTTTTATGCTGTTTGGCCATCTTTAGTTTGTTTTTCTATGTGAAACTTTTCAAGCACAGTACTATGTTTTTATCTCCCACAGGGGAATTTTTGGAGAGATTTCCTCTTCCAGCCATCATAGCCATCAGCTGACTGATTGCCCACACTAACAGAAAGGGAAATGGAGGTGTTATTCTTTGCTGCACATACTTCCTGTTTTTGGAGAAATTCTAGAAAAAAAAACAAAAAACAATTAAATTTTCTTAAAAAACTAATGGGGAAAATAAGAAGTTTTGAAATTGATGTTTTAAAATTGTGTTTTTTTTTACATGAGTCATTGACTTACATCAGAGTTATTCAACTGGAGGCCTGCACGTCACATTCGGAACATGGGTGACTTCCATCCAGCCTGCCAATGAAGCCCCACCCCCGTGACTTAAAAAAAACATTAAACCAAACAAAATGAACAAATTTAAAAGGAAAAAGATGATACATGTTCATTTATGCAGTGCAGTGTTTCCCCCACCATTATCAGACAGCCCACCACCACCCCCACGTCCAGCCCCTGAGATGTTGGCTTTGAACAACTATGGCCCCCTGAGAAATATAGTTGAATATCCCTGACATACATCTGAATTGTGAATCAATGTTTTCAGCTGTTTTCTAGGTATTCTTTCAGTTTCTGGTTCTGTAGCTTCACCTTACACTTATTCAAACTATTTTCCTTCCAAGTAAGGCAATGGTGACCTTGATCTCTATCTTATTCAGCATGTTTGTTTCATCTCTTTCTGTAACTCACCTCCCTCCCTCTGTGGCTTTGATACGTCTTTTTCTTTTTTTACACTTCCTGCTTTCCATTCTACTTGGTTTTATGTGTATCTCTGGTGCAGCTACCTGAACAAGCCAACAGAGGAAACAGAAATGCTACATTACAACGATGACCTCTAACACTGATTCACATTTTGGTGGAATTGTATGCAAATGGATGGTGTGAAGTTGGGGACTGTTTGATGTGGGGCACTGCATATACACACCAATGCTTTTTAGTTAATTACCTTTCCCTGTTGAGTCTTGGGACTTTATCAGAGAGAATAAACGTGAACATAAAGGTTTCGAGTAATGTTCAAGTGAAAACAATGTATGTTTAAAAAAAAGTAAATGAAATGATACATTAACTTGGCGAAACATCTTTCAGTCTTGCAGTTACAGTGGGTTTGTCTTTAAATTAGAAATAGAAGTGCGAACAGTTCTTATTTGGAGTGAATTAAAAGAAAAAAAAAACAATTGTCCCAGTACAAGGGTTAAAAATCAGTACTTCCTTACATGACTTCAAACAATTGTTTGTCATGATCAGATGCACTGTACTTTCTTGTATTGATTTTCCTGGTACTTGCTCTTCAACTGTAATAACTGGATGTTATTATATCATGTGGCCTTATCAAGTATCAGTGAAACCCAGTACTCTACATTAAGATAAGGGAAGCCAAACAACAAAAAAGGGAAAAATATAACATCTCAGCTTTGGTCTGTTGAGCTCCACATTCCCAATCTGGCTTTTCAAAGCTAGTCAAACCTATTAGGTTTAGATTGTATTAACATAAAAAAGAACATTTTGACTGTAGTACACTGATTCTGTAAAGCACGTGTAAAATAAAACCCAGCTGTCAATAGAGAGGCTCCCTTTTCATGTCTTGGAGTGTTTTGGTCAAAACACTAAACTCCACATTAGTCTTGACAAGCTGTGTTACTAAGATAAAAATACAAAAAATTAAATGAAGCAGTTGATCTTCCATCTCATGAGCTTTCACAATCCAAAACTAGTTTACACATGAGCTTCTCTTTTATATATCAAGGCAAACAAAGAACCTGACAACTATCCAGTTGGCAATGAGTAAATTTAATCTAAGAACAAGAATAACTTTTTGAGAAAAACCAAGGATCGCTTAAAAATAACTAAGAGTAGCTTGAATAACGCCTTTTAAACTGCATGTGTTTCATACCCAGTTTACACGAGCAATCTCTTAAAAGTTTTTTTTTTTATTGTTGAATGTTACAAATAAACACACAAAAAAATCATCATTTACAAAAAAATTATTTTTAATATTACTTTTGGTTGCTTCAGAATGAAAAAAGAAAAACAGGTCTTGTTTTAAAACTTCCCAGAAAAAGCAGCTGTAATTGTTGCTACAGTGTGGTTCATTGTACCTCACCTTTGAATGCTGAGCTTGTTAATATTCCAGATATACAGTTCTGTTCATTATCAGGACATAATTTAAACCCATCTATTCACTTCAAGAGAATTTACTGTTTCCTTAGTGCTGGGAAACTCAATGCATCAGAGGCCAAGTTGTCTTGCACTGAGGAACTGAATCATTTACTCTCTTAACACGCTCACAGCTGCCTGAAGATAAGGCTTTGTCTTGTGTTTTAAGCAGATATTTGACGCAGGGATGGGTGTTTTCTGTGCCTCAGAGGAGGGAGCAGTAAAAGGAGTGCAGTAAAAATTGCCAAGGTTGACTAAGGACAGATAAGAGCCGCAAATTTATTATAATTAAGTAAACTACTCCTGCCTCTCAAGCTGTTCTATCTACTTTCATTTACCAAAAACAAATCTGCAAAGCAGAGGAAAGCAGGGAGTTATCAATAAAATATTGGTTGGTTATTCATTCAACACAAACACACAAGAGTCTTAGAATATATGAAAGGTATTGCATCCACTTCCTCATTAATGCACAATTTATCTTGAAACATCATGTAAAATGAAAAAAATCATTCTCTGGCGATTTAATAATTCAATATTTTAATAAATATTTTCTATCTATTTGTTTCTATACCTGTTTAATCCTGTTTAGGGTTGTGGGGACCTAATGCATCTACTAGCAGTCAAGAGGGGAAAAATGGGGTATTGAGTACAGTTCATTCGAAGAGCATAAACACTTAAAAGAGCATGGATCTGCAGGCTTAAAGAATTACCAAGACTCTAATGCTAAAAATATATGCTGTTCTATCCATTTAAAGAGTTACAATGAAAGCAGGCATGGCAAACAAAGCTTATCTTCTAATGTGTTTTTTTGTTACCTTTTGTTAGCATTGACTTTAGTGGTGAGTCACTGGTTACATGTGGTTGTACACAATGCTTATCACTGAAAATGAATTCAAATAGGGTATAGTTCCGAAATCCCATGAGTTTAGCTTTTGAGTTTCAGCGGTTTGACCTTTACAATATAAACTATATTGGTCTGAGCTGAAAACAATTAGGTAAATTATATATTGGTGCCACATTAACAGCTCCTGGTCGTTATATTGCTAATAATTATGGTAGAAAATAACAAAAGCAAAAGCATTACCTTTATAATACTGTCACTTTCATGCAACTATTTATAATTAGGCTTTCCTCTTTATATTTTAATTCTGGTTTAACTATGTATGCATGGCTGATAAACCACATTATTTGACTAGAGTGCTGCATATGATAGCTGAAAGAGATTGGAGGAGACGAGGCAGACCAGTGTCATCTGCTAAAAGGAGAGATGTGAGCAGGTCGAGGTTAATTGCAAAGGTTCCATTTAATAAATGATGAAAAAAGTGAAGTCATACCCAATCCATCATAGTGAACATTGACATTGAAATATTCAATTATAAAGCATGAGTATTTGCTTTTAGGGTGATATTAACTACTAGTGTGGGCCTTTAAACAGTTTTGTGTCTGGAAATGTACATATTTTTTATGATAAAAAATACTGTCCATGTAGAATTTTAGGACTATTATTTTTTTGTCTTATTTGAAGCAACATTTATTGAAACAAAATCTTCACGTTAGGGGTATTTTCAAAGTATACAAGTGTAAGCCCCCCCTCCCCAACTTTTACTTTCCTGTACAAATGACCTTGTACACAGGTTTTAACCAGTTCATTTAAATTCATGCCCCTATTTAAATCTGGATGCATCAATAAAAGTTGCTCATAGACCAGTATTTTCTTTTACCTAAACAGTGCAGGAACTGGCCTTTGATCAGTTTAGTAAAGTCGATTTTTTTTTTTTTAATTTTTAGTTTTGAAGAGTATGAAATGTTTATAATTTTATGATACCAACAGTGTTGTTTTGATGAAAATAAAGGGTGGAAGAGGAGCTCTGCTGGAGTGATGATGATGGTGAGGATGATGAAGATGTGCATCTATAAAACTCAGGAACATGCAAGCAAGAAACAATGGGGCTAACAACTGCTTGGGTCTGCATGGTTTAGCCAGGTTATATATCACATTTCTCCTTCTTCCCTTCTTCCTCTCACTTTGCCACACTCATACTCAACACCGCGAGGCAGCTAAATGTCTTCCCCTCATCAATGTGCAAATCATCTAACCTTGCCAGGCACAAAACTCCAGTTTACAGTTTAGCTTTTGATAAAGTTTAATTTACCCTTGCCTGAGGGGAATGACATTGTGCTTCAGCTACTTTCATCTTGTTCTGTTCTGCTGCTTCCTCAACTCTTGTGGAGTTAAGAAACAAATCCAAAATGGCGAGGATACACCTAAGAGCAAGCATGAATGCCCATTTCAGATGAGCTGCAATTAAAAGTCAGCATGTGTATGGCGGAATTGTGCTCAAGAGGAAAGTCACTCTGCTGCAATTGCCTGATTGAAAATCATTTCTCATAAACCATGCAATCACCTTTATAATCTGCCACAGACAGTTTGATCGTCAGGAGCTGTAATAAACACTCAAGGGAATATTAGGTGGTGCGTGGTTTGTGTTTGTGATAAGAGAAGGGATCGCCTACGTAGTCAAGAATGCATTTCCTTCAGTTGTCATTAAAGACTGAAGGATCTAATTACTATGTAAGCTGCAGTGTGTAGGTTGGTTCACAATATATACAAACTTTTTTTTTTAGACAGGCAAAATTTTGTGCTCCCTCAACCACTAAATTGGTCTTCTGACTAACATCCCTGAGACATAAGCTACCTATCTTTTAGTCCTGGCAGGAAGTAGGAACTTGACTCATTTAAATTTTTCCCATGACCTCAATCTTAAAGAAATTTCATGCCAGTCTAATCCCTCCTTTTGGTCCATTGTAACCTTTAAAGATTTGTAAGGAGCCTGTAAAGTCTAAAGCTTTTGCTAATGACAGATATAACTTGATAACTTGTTCTAATGCATTTAAGTAGGATGTTTTGAAGTTCAACATTTTGTCTATGGCTGAACTCCATGTTTCTGGAACAAGAAGAGATCAACATTGCAGAAAATAAAAGGGAACATTATTGAATATATTAAAAATGTTTGCAAAAGCTTTTTATTCATAAACACAGTTTTCAACAACAGGACTTGACCTTTTGTAATAGAAATCAAAGAAACCTTAGTGTCAAAATGTAGTTTGCAACAAACTTGAATAAGGGGAACTGCAGTAAAAGCCTGTTTAAACTACTCCTTTATAAATGAACACCATTATCTCCTTGTTATTACCTTTATGTCCTTGCAACAAAAAAGAATTGTTGGGGAATTATTACTCGTACTGGGAAACTGAGCGTACTTGTCATCATAGAAATAGATCATTTAAATGTGGTGTCCATTGCAATGTGGAGGATCATGAAGTTCATTGCAACTTGGGCAATATCTGCCACCTTACCTTTGAAATACTACTTTACTGCAGCTGCTCCTTCCTGCAAACACTGTCCTCTGTTTCTAGCTGTGCCACAGTGGCATTTAGGAATGTTTTTATTTGCAACTAGTCAATTAATGCTGTGGGCTAAATGTAGCTTGAAACCACACAGTATTGATTAAATAAATGGTAAAGATGCAGCAAAACAGTGCATTTAAAATTAATTTGTCCCTTTTAATAATTTAATAATATAAATAATAAAAAAGAATGAACATTATACTCTATCCACAAATTCAAAACAAATCCATTAAGTCAATTCTAAATCCCCATCTAATGAAGAGTACTGAGCATGAGCTAAGCACCACAAGTTACTTAAAAAATTATATTTTCTGTTGATGCTTTCTTTGTAATATACTACAAATTACAGTTTGACTCAAAACTGTTTTGGGCCATCAACTATTTCATTTAATTTCATATATAATTAAACTAACATTGACATTTAGGGTTACATTAGCCTTAACTTTTTAATGGTGGTTTTGTAGTTACAGCTTGCGCCAACATAAAATTCTCAGATGAATTGGCTCCATTTTTATCAATTTATTGACATTTTATTATCTCAATTTAAAAAAAAAACTAATTTAATAAAAATCATTTTAGTTCCTTATTCTTTGAGGCAGTGACCACAAACTAAAAAATGAGTTTTGTTCATCTTTGTGCTTTTAGACCTGGCTTTTACTGCTGCTGCCTTCAGCTGTTGATCCAATGTATATCAGGTGATTGACTGAACCAATGCTTATCACTCTTCAGTTTTGCATGGCAAAATATCCATATATTCAGTGTGTTTCATGTCATTTTTTATTTAAAATATAAAATAAAACACCACCATAGTCATTTTTTATGTGGTTAAATCTGAGCAGACAGCAGATCCCTGTGCATTTTCGCAGTGTCACATCAGAAGTGCCACCGTACCCAGGCCGTCACACTGCTTTCGCATGTTTTACAAGTCATCTTGCTCTTTGCAAGCAGGAGCAGCTGACTGAGCTTTAAAAGCAAACTATTGTCTGCATAAGACCAACAAGTTTACAAGGAGACACTTTGGATGTACCATAGGAACAAGGTGGCGAGAAAAGAGAAAGTTTAAATCATTTTTTCCACCCTCGGCTGTCATTGAGAATATAAGATCACTGGAAAATAGAATATGACATGGTTTGAGTGCTTATGAGGACACAGTGTGGATGTCTGTAGTGCCATATTAAGTGGTTTGCTGAGAGATGGCTTCAGAAAAGTACAGCAGACTCCAGAGCTTCTTTACTCAGCTTTTATTCTGTATGAGCAGACAGACTGTATAAAAAGCAGCAAAGGAAACAGCAGAGGGCATGTGGTGCTTAACAACAGATGGTATAATCTTGGACTTATTACAGTGAAATGTAGGATCTGTCCTTGGGACACTGAGCTATGTGTTTGTGTTACTTTGATAAATGCACATACTGAATATCTCAGTTTGTACAAACCATGTGTGTAACATTGTCAAGTCACTGTTTGGTATACAAAGTCCAACACTTTTATAGTATAAACGTATTTCACGAATGCAACCACATTTCCGTGTGTGCTGCTCTCTTGAGAACCATAGAACTCTATTGCTCGCCATCCATTAGAACAAGTAGACCATATTAGACTATAAACATTTTTCCCTCACTGTCTGCACACTTGTTGGTCAGCATCTTGTAAGAAAGAGAACTCAAAGAACAACATCATATAAATCTGAAGAAAGCCTAAATGGGAACATTAAGGCCACCTGACTATTACTTAATGATTCACAAAAATTATATTAATCGTGAAAGACTACATAAATGTCTTTGAGGAGAACATCTTCCCCACCTGGATGTAAAGTGGCTTCCCCAATAACCGACTCCAGATCACAAAGTGGACTGGAGGCCCTGGTGAAGAAGAAAAGCTTCAGGCCATCAGATTTTGAGGAAGAAGACAAACAAAGATAAATTACCCACATAGCAAAATTTACAGTTTATCATAGGTTGTTCATGCTAACCACATAAACCAAATCACATCTGAGCCAGTTGTTACTGACAGATTTGGACCACATTATATCGAACAACAGCTAGGTCAGTTATGAAATGCCATCATACAAACAGCATCATCATTACCAGATCTGGCCCACATCCGGTCATGCTTGTAGTCAGCCAGCAATGCCAGCTTCACACCAGATCTGGTCCACAGTTGTCTGCTGTGGTAAATGGACTGTACTTAGATAGTGCCTTTCTATCCAACCAGGATACTCAAAGCACTTTACACTACAATCTGTGCCCTCATTCACTCATTCACACCCACAATCATTCAGCACTCTACTAGATCTCACTACAAAACTAATACAGGTAAATCATTCTATAGAGACTAATCAGTGCTTTAGATCACATTTATACACTGCTGGGACACACATAAGAGGCAGTGGGGGTTCAGTGTCTTGCACAGGGGTACTTCGACATGTGACCAATAGCGATGGAATCAAACTGCCAACTCTTGCATTAGAAAAATGACTGCCCTAACCACTCAGCCACAGCCTCTGTGCATAAGGTAAACGGGAAAACTGGAGAACATGTTCCAACACAGTGTGTGGGATTTATTACCAGGGATGCCTTTAGCTCCAAAAGGTGCTTGAAACTTTCCTATGCTGTCTGGCCCACAATTGTTTCACACTTAGGATCTAAATATGCATCTCAATTACAAAATTTACTTCAGTGGAAGAAGGAACTGGATACATTCTTTCTTCATTGTCTTTTAGTCTATCTGTCTCATGGAATTCAGTGACAAAGCAGGTCTAGATGAAATCAATTCCATTTTACCTTCAAAAAGTAGCTGTATTGGACAGTACAGCACATATTTTAATGTAGCCTGAATCAGTATTTTGTTCAGGTCTTGTGGAAAGCATCTTGACTTAGTCCAGTTCCTAACACAAAAAAAAAAACAAACAAAAAAAGCTTATTCATCTGTCTTTAATGACTATAGACAAGTTGCCCTATTGTTTCACATTAAGAAAGTCTGGGAGAGAGTGTTATTGGCCCAACTAAGTAAACAAGTAAGCATCCTTTAGGACCCACTGCAGATTGATTATTGCCCTGGGACTAAAATTGAAGATGCCATCATTTGCTTGCTTCAGCGAGTCCACTTTCATCTGGACAAATGATGTCAGGATCATGTTCTTTGATTGCCCCAGTAGTTTTAAAACAGATCTTTCTTCATTTCTGTGTGAGCAGCTCCAAAAAAAAAAAAATTCCTCATAAACAGAATACAGTTTGTGAATCTAAAGAGCTGTGTGCCTGAAAGGCTGGAGAACACCAGGGGTATATATTTTATCAGTATTTTAATTCACACATTAGTCTTCTAGTTCAGTCCAGAATGCCTGTCATCTGCAGAAATACTCAGTGACTCTGCAGTTGTGAGCCGTAAGACGGATGGACAGAAAGCTGTTTTGTGACATTAGGAGAGCAGTCTTTTTTATCTCAAATGCAAACTAAACAAGCATTAAGCTACATCACTGAAAATACATTATGGGAAATGTCCAGTGAACTACAGGTGACTCGGTTTTGCCGGAGACAACAAACTAGACTGCAAACGCTGTCTGACTGATTGTTAGGAAAGCTTTAGTCACTCGATGTTTGCAGCATTGGTTGCATTTCTTTTCCAGCTTTGTGGTTCGCAGACAGTTTGAAGCAGGGTTTGAATTTCAGTGCAAGTTTAAGAATACTGAACATCATTTCACATGTTTAAAAAGTGCATTCATCTCAAGTCTAACATGATGTGTACATATAAACAGTATTTTGTTGACCTCAATGGAAATTTTACAATGTTCCCATTACAATGTTTCTGTGAGTTATAAAGCATAATCCATTCATATTCTTGTTTACATTCAGAATGTGATTGTATTCAGGTTAGGCTAATTAGCAGATGTTGTTTACATGGCAATGTTTTATTCAGAGTAAGATGTTTAATCAGGTTAGTATTGTTATGTCGCTGTATTGGTCTCTCTCAGATGCAGCTCAAAAGGATGACGTCTAAGATCACAGCACAATTTAAAACAGAAAAAAACATGTGACAGAATTGAGGTCTGTTTAATACTGTATTTCAAATACTATGATTTAAACCCTTGTAATCTACAGTAGATCTATTTACAAAAAAAACTTTTATTGTGGTGCCTAAAGAATTGTGTGCAGTTTTATGACTTCATTTCTTTATGGCATGACACATGCCATCTTCTCTAAGCGGTTTTTATTCAAACATAATGTTATCATGAAATCGTAGCGTGTAGCGTCGGGTGGTGGCGCTGATGATTGGGGGTTTGGGAGGGGGGGTTTCAGTACAGTCAGCAGAGGTGTCAAAAGTATTCACATTCATTACTCAAGTAAAAGTATAGATACTAAGGTTTAAAAATACTTTTTTAA
>JARVJO010000164.1:14786436-14827715 GCA_031762555.1 Cynodonichthys magdalenae | reverse complement strand
GTTAGAAGCATTTCTGAAATTGATTTATTTATTATTTAAATTTGTTAATTGTCTGAAATAAAAAAAGTCATTCAAATCTAATTTGAGTTGAGAAAAGTGTAAAATTAAGAACAAAGATGGAAGAAAACAACCTTCTTACAAAAAAAAAAAAAAAAACTTAAAAAAATGAGGTTTTAGCTCCTATATCTTCTCGGGTCCTTTAGTTGACAGGATGAGGTGAAGGAAGCTGCATGATACCTTCTTACATTTCAGTCTTGAAGATGAGAGGGAGTGTTAAATCTCTCACAGTGCTGAGTATTTTAATGTCAAAATAAACAGGCTTAGTTCATGTGTGTGCGTGAGGGTGTGTGTGTGTGTGTGTGTGTGCACAAAAAAAAGTTGAACGCTAATAAGGCCAAGAGCAGCTGGCTGTTAAAACTGTTAAAATTCACCTGCTGTACTCCTCCCCCTCCCCCCTCCATAAGGAGCAACATCCTCTGGCATGGGAGTCTAATGCCTCATAAATGTTTTACAGCGAGTTATGATAATGCACTGACATCTGGCTATTCAAAATCTACCTTTACTCGGGCCACAGAAAGAGGAAGATACTGGTTATTCCTCAGTCAGATCTTCGCCGAGTTCAATGAAATTTGAATTACCATGTTTATTATCTCATTATAAATATGTTCACGTTTGACCTTTTTAAATACTCAAGGACAACTTACAATCAAAAAAGAGGAAAATGCTTCAGTTAAAACATGCACATACTACAATTACAGCAGAGTGTTGCTACCATTAAAACAAACAAATAAGTAAGCAGATTAAAAAGTCAAAAAACTGTATTAAATATGTTTAATCTAAAAAGAAAAATGTATTCATATAATTAAAGTGCACCGTAACAAGCATATCAATGTAGTCTTTTTTTGGGTGGATATTAGTTACAAACATAAGGCACTACTTTACTAATGTAATTTCCATTTAGTCAAGTAAAATGTTCTGAATTCTTTACATGAAATAAATTAAAGGAGGATGAATGTGCAAAGAAGCGTATGTGTGTGTGCTCGATTCTAATAGTGGGGGGTCTGAAACTATTGCAGATAGAAGCAAATCTCTCGCCTTTGATCTTAGCAACCATCAAAGAGATCCGTCCTCCTAAAGTCAGACACCCAGCTTCATGCGGTGCTGGGTTTCATAAGCTCTGAGGGAACGTCAGACAAGCATCTCCTCATTTCTCCGTCAATGGTCAGTAATCTGTGCACAGAAAGACCGAGATGCTGCCTACATTACAGAACGTCTGTCTCCATGAGGTTAGCACTGTGACAAATGTAAAACCAAGCACTACAAAAGGCTATCAAAGTAAAATTTAATATAGGTGGGGTTCTGAGTTATATCACGGTTCTGAAAATATGTACAATAGTAAATTCAGTTTTGTTAGGTTACAGTTTAAAGCACACATTAAATCATTTTGAGGTTGCTTCATCTGGTTCATATTTCATTTAAATTTAATACTGAGCTTGAAAAAAAAAATAACGCTATAAATTTCAAAGCAACCACAAAAGTCTACTGTTCAAAATAATGTTGTATGCTCTTTTAAAGTATTGTTGCTAGTGTGAATGATGTGTAGACAGTAAACACGTGGAATTTGCTAAATAAACAGAGGTTACAATTTTTAATATTATTATTATATTTTTAATATTAACTTAATTAGTCTGCTAGATTTCTTACCATATTACAACAAAATTTGCAAAATATTTCTGATTTATTAATGTACCCGTATCATTTTAGGATGGATCTCTGTAAAAGGTTATGATAATTACCTTAAACATTACCTACTTAATAGGTTATAAACAAATTTCTTATTTTTTTTGTAAAAAACGATGAATAATTCCCAACACTACAGTGACCTATAGGTAAAAAGAGGAAATAAATCATCCCTAAATGAATAATAATCTGTGAGCTGCTAAAGTGTTACAAATTCTGTTTGTTTTGACCCTTTTCCCATTTAATCTAGACTGAGTTTGTGGTGCTCTAACGCAACATCTTTGTTTGTTTAAGGTTGTATCACACCAGTATTATATTTGTGTTGTCATAAACATATTTTGCCACAAAGCAAAAAACAAACAAACAAAAAATAAACACTGTTGCTCTACTTTTAAAGGTTAACTCCAGATCATTTCATTTTCATGTTTTTTCTCTTTTTTTCCCCACAGTCATCTGTTTTACTGTATCTTAATAAAAATGTATGTATTTTCCAGGCATATAATTCTATTCTATACCACAATTAAATAACTATGTTTACTTTGGTTGCTATGAAAAGCTGTATAAATCAAACATAAACTTGACTTTGCATAAAAACCTGACTAAATGCCTTGAAATTGGTCTCTTCCTATTAAAGAACCTTCTACCGTTTCTGGCACTTCCACTTCATCATGTCTTCACAACCATGCTTCAGGGGAGGGGCACTTTGTCAAGCTGGAGTTTGGTTGGGGACTGAGCTCCAGGGAGGAGCTTTGTACAAATAGGTGGAGCTTTGTACCAGTAAGCATTTAGACAGCTCCACATGACTACCACAGGAGAGTTTAAGGATTTCTCAAATATGCATATATGAGTCAAAGAACCACTCTGGGTATGTTTTTGAAGACGACAAGACATTATAACATTACGTAAAGATTAAAGTTGTTTTTGCATACCCCCCCCCCCCCCCTCCTCGTCATTAACACTAATATGGCATCTCACTCAACAAACAAAAAAATAAATAAATTGTTCACCAATATTACCATGTATATCAGATCTTTGACATGTTACTTTACAGATTTTCTTTTTACGTTCAGAAAATTGTTTCAAGTAATATGGTAAAGTATTTTCCCAGCAGTTGCTTTATCAAATGAGACAAATTACCATATGGCCATGCAGTGATTTTCTCAGAGCAGAACAGAGTCTGTGTGTGTTTAGATTTTCTGGGTGGGATTTTTGTGACCCCGTCATTTGGCTTTTTTCCAGCTTATGTTAAAAAAGATCATTTTAAAGTGATGACATGAATTTATTATTCTTCTGCTATATTCGAGCCCTTATGCCACTCCTTGTTTAGCTGAACTGAAGACATTTATGCCAATCAGTGGAACTTTGACAGCAGGAGCTGCACCTCGTCAGCCCACCAACAATTTGTCATTTAAAATTATGACATTTGCCTACAACAATATATTCCCCCAGCCTTCACAACCAATAACTCATCTTCTGTTTGTAAAATTCACTCAAATTTTGTTTTGCAACTTTTCCAAGGCATTGGCTGCAGCCTGCTGGTAATGGTAACAGCTTGAGCGGAGCTGACAGTGATTGCTTGTTTTTTTTTTCTTTTTTTTCCATAATGGTGGAGACAACTAAGTGAAGAGACATTTAAAATTGATCTGTAAGCTAAGTAATGGAAATTCAATCCACTGCAGACTTCAGCTGGATACTTGTTTAGCTTATATGCTCTATAAGAATACATACTAATTTTATTACTTGGACTCTGATGATATTCATAGCCATCCTCTATTCCCATAACTTCATTCAGGGGTAGATGTTTTTTTGATCTTGAGCTAAGGCTAGAAAATGTACCACCACAGTGGCTTGGTTCAAAACAAACTATTTCTGACATTTCCACTGCCAGATTGAGAAAGTTTTGCCAGTCATGGCCTGCTCCCTTCTCATTAATATTTAACGCAGTATGATTTCCCAGGACTTACCCCAGATCACAGTGGTATCAGTGCATCATTTAAATGTGCCCTGTAGATTGTTTTTTCTAAACAAACAAAAGTTACCTTCAAACTTGACACAACCATATTTTTTATTGTGTTTTTGCACTTTAAAAATGAAAAGACTATCAATATGAAAAAACCCAAATAAATTACAATAATCAACATCCATAATTCATTCATGGTTACAGTCCACAGAGTGTGGAGTGACTGACAGCCTATAGCAATGCCTAACTTATAACTGAAATGCCAACTTAATTTTTCATTTTACATTTTAATTCTCTTTTTTTTTTTTTTGCTATGTTGTTTAAAACATATCAAGGAACTAAAATCATTACCTGCTGTCTCTGCATTTAAATGTGTTCCTACTGCGGGTTGGTCCATGTGCATTTTTGGCATCTATCTCCCTGTGAGGATACAAATATCTGCCAGTAACAACTAAATCACTTGTAAGGGAGTATAAATAAATGTAAATTCAATTACCCTGCTATGTTTTTGAAGTCATTCGTGCGATATTGGGTATGTACGTGTGGGAATTGTTGTTCAGGAGACATTGATTAATTATGCCACACACAATTAGCCCATCAAATCGAGTGTGTCCTCCTCTCCTGTGGAAAGGTGATGTCAGAATGCTATGGGGCATTAAGCAGTAATGCTCTTTGTTTGCCTCACAGAGTGCCAGAGAAGAAGAGCACGGGGAGGGAGGAGTGCTTTTGCTGGCAGTTTTGTATGAATAGAGAATTATGTAGCCTACAGGGCAAAGAGAAGGCTAACCGATCCTTTTAGACTAATGTCAATTTTGATAACCATCATTGTTTACACTCCTAGCAGGGACAATGGCTTGCCTGTAACGGCCATGATTGAGAGAAGAAATGAAAGTGAGACAAATTAAAAGAACAGGAAAAGATGGCTGTTCTTAAAGCTCTTTTGTTCTAAATGCAAATAAATTATTTATGCTTCACATCAGGTTTTCATAAACACTAAAAAAGAGATAGTAGTTTTAGAGTTATAAAATATCAACTCTGCATTATCTATATGTAAATACTGTATATATGGATTGCAATATAATGTTTGTAATTATTTTCACATTGCTGTAAGAACAGTTAAAACAACAAGAATTATGAGCAGTTTATGCCAAAAGTTACAGGTTGTCTTTTCTGTCTTTTTTCCATAATGCTTATTATTACAGTACCTCAGAAAGGGCTAACAGGGTTTATAGAACTAAATAGACATATTGGCTTCAAGTAAGGCATTTTGCATTTTTCCTAAACTCTGTAGTGTAGTGATCCATTTAGTGTTTAGTTGCTTGTAGTGTTCAGTTGGTAACACTAGATGTCAGCATATTCTATAAACTGCACCTTTAATGTTAAGTATGTTTTATGTTTATCAGTATCTTGTCTAAAATGTACCAGCTATTGTGCTACAATCAGACACTGTGAACCATTTTCACAAAATCTGTTTTCCAATTTTGTAACCTTACCAAGCCTTCCTTTGTAGTACTGTCACGTACCAAACAGCTAATTTACCAAAATGTTACCTTTTCATTTTTTATGTCTTTGACAAATAGCAACTTTTTCCACAAACTTTATTTTATTCATAAACAAAATATTAGTAATAACGTTTTTTCTACATGTAATGAAAAAATCATTTTTTTCTGAACCATACTGAGATTGTGCATTTATCTATGCAGTATATGTGTATAATATAGCTGTTACTGTGGAACTTTTGGTCAGAAATACAGTCAAAATCAGGCAATGTTCTAAGCATTATATTGGCTGTTGTATTGTGCTGAAGTCCTGTTTCATTGTAATTTTTATGCCACAGTATTGGAATAAGTTTAATTTCCAAGCCCTGATGACATTTTGCTTGTAAGCTTGTAATGAGTCCAGTTATAATTTGCTTCTGAGATTTACTTTGGATTTTAAAAATATACACTTCAAATGACCACTGTAAGCACTTTGCCACATTTATGTGGTATTTGCCAATGAGAATCCAATAAAAAAAGCACCATAAAATATCAAATAAAATTTACAGGGAGCTCATAACAAAACTCCTCCAGACAGCTTAGGGCTTTTGATTTTCATTTTGCAACAGCAATAATTGTAGTTTCTTGTCTGAAAATGTGGTACACTATCAGCGTGTTCAGACAACCCATAGTAACCCCCCACCCTCTCTATGTAAGTTCAGTTTGGAATCCCATTGTACAGTTAATCAGTATATTTTCTGGTTTTAAAGGTATTTCTATCACAACTATTTGCTAAAAGACTGTCTGAAAATACACAGGACAGTTCTGTATAAAAGGAGTTGGTGGTGAATTTAGGGAAAATGGCTCCACTTTTACTGAGTCAAGCAAAGCATAAGGAAAAAACAAATCCAGCTACATTAAGAATGAACAATATGTAGTTAAACTGTCACAGAATCTTGAACTTTTCAACCCACTTTGCATGGAAAAAGTGTATTGTGACGTTTAAACCAGTGTGTTTTAGAACAATACTGTATAAAAGTCATAGATGCCTTGTCTTTTAAACAACTGGAAGAGTACAAAAAATAATTGTTTTTTGCAAAAATCATGAATCATACAGTTAAACAAGTAGTAAATTTTTTAAAAAGATTTTGTGAAGGCCCTTCATCATTTTTATTATTTTACTATTTTGTTAGGGTTTTATGATTATTTTTATGCTAAAGTCATGACTTTCAGACAATTCTAATCTGCTGTAGGTTTTTATGCTTGATACATTGTATAGTATGTTCCTAAATTGAGACGTGAACAAGTGCAGGATAAAAGTGTGGTTGTCAGGTACAAGTACTGGACAAGAAATGAGCCAAAGTCCAAAGAAAAACCCTGATAGACCATCAGAAAACCTGAAAAACTATTGATCAAGATCACTTTAATAGATCACAAAACAGTCTGCAACACTATGCATAGTTTAAGACATTCTACTACAGTTATTTAAAATCGTTTTGATTCATACTTTGAAATGCAAGATGCCACGGAAAAAACTGAAATGCAAACTGGACCTACAGCACCATTACAGCCGGTGGCCTTCCTGGAGAAATCTATTGATTCTTCTTTAATGTGAAACATGGAGCTACGCTTTTCAGTGTGGTCAAAGATAATGGCTGATGAAGTGTATAATACTTGCCGAGCTGCCTTTTAGAAAGCCGTGATAAAGGTTCATGTGCATGTGCAGCAGGATTTAGCATGGGCTGGCCAACACGGGTAATCTTTACAATGGTATTAAATTACATGCTCAGATGAACGTTAGATTTTATGGTCACTATGTGTGCATGGTTCTTTCTCTTAGTGCAGATGGCTTGGAGGGATACGGTCTGCTCTAGTGTCGGGGGAGAATAGTTATTTCATGTGATAAATGCTACTCTCTTGTCATTATTATGCTGCCTCTTTTCAGGCTAGAACGATAACTCCCTAAGGCTAATGCATGCATGCACACAACCTTATTTTATAGAACATACTGCCAAAACACCAAAGGCCATTCTGGATCATTTTAAATAAAGGTGTCCTTCTTTGTTGTTAGGTTTTACAAGATGTGATAACATCAGAGTGAATCTGATTCCTCCGGGGAGATCTATGGATTTTATGCTGAATATAGAATGACCAAAAACCTGTCTTGAAGTGCACACATGGAGCTGACAGCAGAAGACATAGGATTAAATTTAATGAGTTTTTCAGGGCTCTCAAATTTTTTATCTGAGCTCAGTTGTAGGGTAGGATAGTGTAGGGGAGTTCCACTTTTTTCTCGTGCTCTGTACGTTTCTCTGCTCCATCCATCTCGTTCTCCTTTCTTTCTAACATATTTGCTGATTTTTACGGAGCCCTTCCGGTGACAGGGTAGAAAAAGAAATTATCACGTGGCCACATGATAATAACATGTTCCCACGCAATAATGATCTAGTGACCATGTGATAATAACGTGTTCCCACGCAATAATTATCACATGGCCATGCGAAATTAAAGCGTTCTTATGCAATAATATAGCTAGTTTTTGCATTCATTTCCATGCAGAGAATGTCAATTGTTAAGATGGACAAGTTTGAATTAATTTCATTTTATTTTAACCTAGGGATGACTTATATTGCCATTCAAATAGGTTGCTGACTACAGAAACAGTCTGTATTTACGTAATACACTCAGTTAGACATTGTTATGAGGGATTCGTACCTGAATGAGAGTAATTAAGTGAAAGATATACCAGATTTATTCATATTGTATGACATGACTGAATGGAGTTTTGTTACGTTCAGGAACACAGTAAAAAAATCTGTTTCCCGACACTCAATAGGGCTTTGAATGTAATCTGACAAACAGCCCAATAATCTTTGAACTATTAGGCTATAGTTCTAGATTGAACCTCAAGCAGACAGCAGAAAATTACACCGGGCTGCTCCGTCTGCAGCTTCTCCCGCTCCACTGATTACAGTTAGATGGAAGGTTGGTGCAAAAATGCGGACTGGATAACAACCTGGCATGTCCTTGTGTGTAACATCACGGGTTGCGTGAAAAGGCGGAGTGGATTTATATCAATACATATATTTTTACAAAAAAAACTGGGCCGTAGTTAAGGTTTTGACATTTGTCAGTTCTCAGCAGGAGAAACTGGGAGTGTGGTGTGACAGAGTGTGAAGACCCTCAGAAGCGTGTGTCTCATGCCCAATGCGTGAGACTTGAGAGCCCTGAGTTTTTGAACGAAAATAGTCAGTCTTTGCTTAATGATACACTGCATATACTTGGACTTTGCTGTTTTTTTCTAGTAATAAGTATTGGAAGTAATGAACTTGTGTATTTACTATTAATTCCTGCACCTTGAATACATCATTATTTAATACTAGCTGCATTGCACTTTGAGCTTATCATGATGTTTAACAGGCTACCCATCACCCATTTAGACATTGTAAAAAAATAACGCAAAAATATCAGTTATCTTTTTCCTCATTGGAAAATTTTATGTCTTAGATATAAAATCTATATCATTTGATGGAAGTTATTTTCTTTCTAGGCTTGTGTGTATGTGTTCTTCCATACACTCTCACCTCCTCTGGCCTACCCCTTCCTCAGATAGCAGGCAGTAAGTGTGTCATTCTCAGACCAAGGCATGGCTCTGTGGGAAATCTCAGATCTCTCTCAAATCATCCGTTATAGAGACAGAAAGACAGAAAGGTCAGTAATTTCACAGTTCCTTTTTCTTTTTTCTTTTTCTTTTTTTCTGTCCTCCACTTACCTACAACCATCTGCCCCCATGGCCCAGCCCACTTAACCAAACTAAAAGCCAGTAGGAGAAGGAGCCGACCTGCAGTTCTTGAGGTCAAGCTGCAGCCTCTTGTTCTGTGTTATCAAGGGTCCTTAAGTTTTGATGCAAACTTTGATACTCACCTGGGGGATGTCCAGATTCTCATTGATTTATCAAACATGAAATAATGGAGCACAAACCTGACTACTTAGGATTTAAAAAAGAAAAAATGGCTTATGTAGAGTTAAAATTGGCTTTTATCAAATGTCTGTACTATTCTTTCTTTGTACACTATTATGATTTCATCCATTCATCCATCCATCCATTCATCCATCCATCCATCCATCCATCCATCCATCCATCCATCCATCCATCCATCCATCTTCTATTACTTTTCTGTGATCAGAATACAGAGGAATCAGGCCCAGGAGCGAAACACTTGCATCTGTCTCCACATCACAACTCTTGCTTTATTTATACAGAGACCGGATAGCCCTTAATAGTTACTCTTCCCACTGCAGTACCTCATGCTTCAGGGAACATGGTCCTAAGACTTCTCCAGATCCAACACAAGTGTAGACAAAAGAATCAAACTCAAATGACCCTTTGGGCAACTGAGCAGTGTTAAATATTTGGTCTACTGTTCCACAACCACAATACTCCTTTTGAGTCAGAGGTTCCACAATAAGTCAGACCCTCACTTCCAACACCCTGGAGTAAAGTTTCCCTGAGGGCTGAAGAATGTGATAGCTTGATAGTTAGAACACACTCTCTGGTCCTCCTTTATAAGGATGGGAGTCCCTCCATAGGCGTTATCCCAGGCTTTCATGCAACATTGAAGAGCTATGTTAACCATGACTGCCCCATGTAATCCAGAACCTTCTACATTTTGGTGAATTTTGTCAACCCCTGGTTCACTGCTTCTGATAGCTTTTCAAATACTTCCACTACTTCTGTCATGGTACTCATCTTCTCCCCAAGTCTTTACACTCTGCCCTTTCAATGATGGGCATGGTGACTGAATTAAGGAGATCCTAAAATTGCTCCTTCCACACTTCAAAATTGTCCTAGTCTGGGTTAGAAGTTCTCCTCTTAAACTAAGCACAGCCTGGGATGGGGCCTGCTTCTCCTTTTCTGAGTTACTGAAAAGTTTGTAAGAATCTCCTGGATACCAACTGAAAGTCCCTAACCATCTTTAAATTCATTCCTAGACGGAGATTTTGAATCTGCAAGCATATGACTTTTTACTTATCAGCTGCTTGAGGAGTCCTGGAAGCCACATCTGCAAAAGAAGCCCTGAGCATGGCCCACTGAACTTCTATGTCCCTGACCTTCCCTGCAACATGTTGAAAACACAGATGAAGTTGTGAGTTGAGGCTTTATTGGACAGGGGTCTCTACCAGTCAGTCCTAGTTCACCCTCACTACTCATTTGCATTTATCAGATCTGTCTGACAACCTCCTCTGCCACCAGGTGGTGATCAGTTGCCAGCTCTGCCCCTCCTTTTAGATGAGTACCCAAGACATAGGGCCACAAGTCTGAAGATAGACTTACAATGGATCATACAGTAACATAGATAGATTTCGTATCACATGGATGATGCATGGATGGATAGGTAGATTGATAGATAGATGAATGGATAGATGGATAGATACATTTATTTCATTTTCAGGTACTGAAAAACAAAGTCAGTAATTCAAATGCTGAAATATAAATAAAACCAGATTTCTTTGAGTAAATTAAATCAAAGAATGAGGAATGTGTTCATCTGTCATAAAAAAGAACTTAGGAAGAAGTTTTTATCTATTAGATGACTCATTAAAATTTAAGTAAACTACAGATTTAGTTTAACAAACTGAAATTTGTTCAATGCTTTGCAAAATTAGGTCGGAACAAACATAATTGATTGTATTCACCTGACATGGCATTTCTCACATTTTCCTAGAATACAAAGCAGTTTGGTAAACGTCAGTCATTAGCCGTAGTGTTTGGCTGATCACAAATCAACAGTAGTTTGATTGGACAGAACTTGTTTGCAGCCTGATATTTGTTATGCAGCTTAAAAAATGTGTAAAAAACATATAAAAGGCAAATACATGTTAAAACGTTCCTTGTGAACATTTTTTAAGAATTTCAAATCTTTAAATCAGGAATTTATTTAGGCCGTTCTTCCATCATATGTCAAAAAAACACACCATACAAAATTGAGTATTTGTGGATTATTGCAAAGGCACTCATGCAGATCACACTTAAAATGCAGCACCTTATGTTGAACAGGACTTCTGAGGCTCAGTCTTGGTCTTGTCAGCCTATACAACTTGCATGCACTTACATAATTGCACATCATTTACCCATTCACACAGCACTCTATTATGTCTCTACAAAGCTAACACATATACAACTATGGAGACTAATCAGTGCCAATCACATTCATACACTGATAGGACACACATCAGAGGCATCAGGGGTGACGTGTCTTGCCCAAGGACACAACAACTGAGACAGCTGGAATGGGGAATCAAACCGGTAACCTTCCGATTCCAGGACAACTCCCCTAACCACTCTGCCACAGCCGCCCCATCATCTCATCTCTCATTATCTGTTCCAACTCAGGACTTGGGATGTTTTTGAACACCCACAGTTATAAAGATAGTCAGATTACCAAATGAGGTAAAAAGCAAGATATGTTTCATCGTAATATGAGTACGTAAATGTAGAAAAACAAAGAATAAAGCTTCATATGACAGAATTAGCCATTTATAAATAAAATAAGCTTAGATATCCTCAATCTCTTAAAGAAGAGATAACAAAAGCTTATTTGAGGCTGTATAGTACAATTTCAAAGACAGTACACCATATTATGTTGCGTCTGTCATTACCTATTCTTCCCAGCATAGAACTTTATCAAAGACTTAACATGATCAAATGACTCTTTTAAGATAAAAACCTGAAATATTTTGCAAACAAGATGACTTCTAGTACTTCTCTGCTAATACTTCAAAGTCATTGCCAATCATTTGAAGTTTAAACTCAGAATGCTTGAAGAAATCTTGCCACCAATTTACTTTGTATTACTAGCAATGAGTTGGACTCATCTCACTAGTTTCACAAGAAGGTAATTCCTGCCACAGTAAAAAGTGTACTATTTATGGGAGTTTGTGTGAGACTGGTGTCCAATAAGACCGGTTATTATTTCCAGAGGGATCCACATTGTGTTTTTCTGATGTAAGATTGAAGAAAACATCTGGCCATATCAAAGATCGGGTGCCTGTAGGACTGTCACTTTGTAATAGCCTTGTTTCAATAAAGCAAAGGAATTTTGCAAGAAGTCCAGAGGTAGCTGTAAACATGTTCCATTAAAACACGTTGGGAAAGCAATGTTTCTACCTTTTATTTTACAAAAATGAGTACGTTAATGTCTAAACCTTAGTATAAGAGTAAGAAATGTTTTTTTTGTTTGTTTGTTTGTTTGTTTTATTGGAGCCACTATAAAATTTGAACTGGGGAAACATTTAGGACCACACAAGAGGTTTCAGTCCACAAATGATTAGACATTTTTATTTGACAGAAGAAAAACAGGTTTGGCCTAAAATGCCATTCTGCACATCAGCTATACTCTAAAGTAATACAGCAAAATCAAACTGGTGTCTTTACTGTGAAGCTGTGATTTGGGATTTTGTAATCGGGTTATTCTTTGTACAGCTTGCAGGCTTCTATAAAATAAGTGTCAGCAGTCAGACGTGGGGCAACCACACTGGGAAACTTGGAGGAAGTAAGATACATGATGAAAACCTTAAAGAGGAGTAAATATCTACTGAAGTGGTTCCTCCTGGTGTTGTGTAATCTCTGTGGTGGTGTAGCTCAGGTGCTGTTTGCATTTAGCGATGCACTAAACAAAGGGTGAAGTATGTGTGGGGAGCTGCCATGAAAGGCAGATGGATTTATTTCTCTCAGTTTACTTTGGTTCTCAGCCAGAAATAGTCCTGTCTGTAATTTCTTTACCGGTCTTCAGTGCATCTGTTTATTTAGTGACATCAGAATTGGAGTTTGTTCAGTGTGCAAGTGCAAAACACTGGCTCTAACTGTGATTTTTAATAAGATGTGCACGCTTCCCCTGTTCTAATTAGCATCAAGCAAAGCCAACCATTGCACATCTGAGCTGACATTGCCTATATAATTTAAGATTACAGGTTTTATTAAAACACCCTCTTCATGCTTCATTTAGACTGATCACCAGCTGCTAGGTCAATTGAATAATTAAGAATTTAATTAAGCTTCAGTTTGGATCACAATCTCCGAACAAAGTTGAGCTTTCTACTTTAAGCATCAGTAGCAGAGATCAAACAGGGAAGGGATGATGTTCCAAGGAAGAATTTAAGGATGTGAGCTCCATAATGCACTGAATTGGAAAGGTCTGAAGTGGCTTATCTATTTGATCTCAGAATCCTCTGGTTTAACTCAGACAGAGTTGGGGCTGCTATTATTCTCCTTGTCCATATTATACCACAAACTCCAGTGCAATCCTTAGGTATGCAGCATATCAGCAAGACCCCCCCCCCCCCATTCCCCCACCCTAGTTGTTCTTCTCATCATTGGCAGCATGTAATACTATAGTTGCAATTGACTTCTTGTGAAGGTGCTCTCATATAGAATTGACTGTGTTGCTATGGCTTTAAAGCAGGTTAATTTCACTCAGTGGTACAAGAGTAAATATTATATGAAGCTACTGAACCCCAGCAGTATGAGGATATTGTTGCCCTCTGTTTGTCTCCATATGTTAACTTACATGTCCTTTGTTTATGTGTGCAGAACTACCTGTCCTTTGGGATGCTCAGAGTTGACTGTGAACTAACATTGAGTGCTTCAGAGATCCATACGATTTTCAGCAGAAAAAAGTAAAAGTAAATTTTCCAAAATTCCAAGTTAAATATACATTTTTTTCTGCTCTGTGCTGGATGAAGGTTTTATCATCAAATTGCCCCACACAATGATGTTGGTCAAGACTTCATAATGGTTTGTCATTATGATGCCAATGGTCTGAAAGGTGTAGATTACTTCACCTAATTTTATTTATTTTTTTAATGCAACTATAATAAAGCTATTTAATAATGTTGTTGTTCATGCCGCTGCAGTTGGTGCTGGAATTGTTCTTATTTAAAGAGCTGGTACAATACTGTTAGTACAAATCCCTATTAGTGGTGACAGTGATTAAATTAGCTCCTGTGGTGATTTGGGGTGTCTCACCAATGTAGTTTATAATTTTTTTGCAAAATCCAACCTAATTTAGTCTATTTAGTGTTTATGATACAATAATACTTATTTGGGGCGGCCGTGGCTAAGGCCTTTCTGGGTGCTATTTTCTTTCTAAGTGATTAAGGAAGTTGTCCTGGAACCGGAAGGTCACCGGTTCAATCCCCTGTTCCAGCTGTCTCAGTCAGTGTCCTTGGGTAAGACACTTCACCCGCCTCGCCTACCGATGGTGGTCAGGGGGTCTGGTGGCACCGGTGCATGGCAGTCCCGCCTCTGTCAGTGCACCCCAGGGCAGCTGTGGCTACATTGTAGCTTACCATCATCAGTGTGTGAATGGGTGAGTGTCTGAAGTGTAAAGTGCCTTGGGGTCCAAGTGGATTTGATAAGGCACTATATAAGTTTAAGCCATTTACCATTTATTTGATGGGATATGAAAAGCATCATTTTTGCTTTTTATATAAGGAAGAATGATTTAAAAAAAATCTTATGTTGAAAGCATAAAGCTTCAGTGGTGTGAAGAACAATTTCCATCCAATTTTTTATTTTACTTTTTCTAACCTGTTTCTACTTTTCAGGTTGCTGCTGGTTCCTATCTCCAGCAATCAATGTGCAAGTGGCACCTGATAATATAAGTTATAATACCTAACAGGCATGTTTTTAGGGTATAGGAAGGAAACCAGAGTACTTGCATGTGCACAGGGGAAAACATGCAAACTCCACCCAGAAAGGCCTCATTCAGGCTGGGAAGTGATTCGGTGACTTTCTTGGTGGGAGATGGAGGGTCTAACCACTGTCCCACAGAGCTGCCCCTCAAAAATGTCCTCTTTTAGAAAAATAACCAGAAAACCTTAGCCAAGTAATTAGTGAAAAGTAAAATGTGGAAAATGGGGGTGATTTTGATCCCTTGTTTCTTTAAAATGCAGTTAACCCACTGTATTACCCGTTGTTGAAAAGCAATTAAAGGTATTTTTAAGTTAATTACGTTTGCTCAAAGCTTTTGCAAACAGGTATAATTACAATAAAACAATTAAATAGAATCAAACACTTCATTTTAAATGATTTCACTGCAACAAAATGTATCCCAGAGTGTGCTTACTGTCATTAAAAACTCATAATGTGAAATTTTTGAGAAGTTTATTTCATGATTTCTTATAAATATGTTATGAAGTACACCTTACTGCTTAGCAACTTAAGCAAAAAAAAAAATAAGCTCAGATTCAAATGATATATTTTTTATGTGTTTCGCCTTGATACCAGCATTGGCTCATATCAGTGCAAAGTACAAACACACTCTTCAGCCACACAAATACACACAGAGATGAACATAAAGCCTGTCTGATTTACTGCTTTGTACACAATGTGCTGACACTGAAAATCACACTATGCATCAGAGCACCTGATGAATAGGCCCAGTGAGAAGTTATAGTTAGGTTGTAATCCTATGATATATGCAGGTAACAAAGCTGCATGAAGGCTGCTTATGCATAAAGTAGAATTTCTCCAGGAAAGGCAAAACTTTACTGTCCAGAGGCCCTATAACAAACACACACACAATAGTTTTGGAGTGGAAAGAGAAAACTGACCTCTAGCAGCAATATAACATTTTTTTTTTAGGATCTCTCTGAATTTTGTAACTCCCCCTCTGATTGATATGACCCCAATTCATTTTCCTAATTTATACCCTTGCATACCTAACAAAAATAAATAGATCTTTACAGTCTCAGTAACTCAACTTGCTTCAAGTCATCCCATCTTTTTTCTAATATTTTTCAAGAATTTGTATTTTCAAGTACCCTGTTAGACACAAAATGTATGCAGTTATACATGCAGGTAAGATGAAAACTTGTTACACAAATGACTGCAATTATCTATGAATACAGCCCGGTAAACTGTCTTAGGAAAACAAAAAAGTGACATTTATTTACTCTGTTTTCATTATAAATGACATGCATAAAAAGTCAATTGGTGCTCAGCACTTCTCTTTTAATTGTCTCAGAAATAACAAAAAACATGAAAAGGTTTCCTGCAAAGTTTAGGCACAGCTTTTCACTCATTACGTTTTTTTAGTGGGAGGTAATTGTTGAAATTTTGATATTTGTTAATTTTTTTCTTCTTTATCATGCACACACTGACAACAAAAAGATAATCACTCATTATCTTTTTTTTCTCAAATAGTGAACACACTCATACTGCAAATGTGAAAATAGAAACACATGGCAGATTACAGGATAAAAAAGATTATCCTGACAGTGGGAGGTATGCTCCACGTAACAGGCTCATGTCTCTCCATCTGTTCTTTTTTCTACTTCAATCACACACCTGTACACACACTTGTTTTTTTTTATATCCTTGTAGGGTCTTTGCATTGATTTCTATTCATTTTTCAATCATTTTATAGCCTAACTCTGAGCATTTACCCTAAACCTAATAACCCCAGTACATACCTGAGCCTAAATCTAACCTAAACTCAATTCACACCTTGGTCCTAAACTTAACTTCCCACCCAAAACCAGCATCCATGGGGCCAGTGTTTGGACCCCATGAGGAGCATTGGAGAGACTGATGCAGTAAAAGTAACCCCACAAGGCTTTTTGGAAAATAGTCCCTATGATGTAGCAAGTACAAGTCCAAACACACACACATACACTTCTGAATGCTGTTATGTTGTATATATCTGTAAAGTGTAGTTTCACCCACTGTTTCACCAACCTTATTGGCTCTACATTAATGTCCTTCTGAATCTTCTTACTTTTCCAACATCACTTTATTGCCTCTTCAGCACTAGTTGTATTGCCGGTCCAGTTGAGTCTATTGAATGATGACAGACTCAGATAAAAGTAGTGATAAAAGCATCTGACTATAGAGGAGGAAAAGATAACAATTACACAACAAATCTAAAAAAAAAAAAAGCAGTAACATGGTTATTACAGGAGATCTCTCAAACATGCATGAATGAGTCAAAGCAACACTGGGTATGTTTGTGATGATGACATTATAATATGATATAAGGCTCAAAAAGTCCCCCCCCCCCCACACACACACACACAAGTTGTTTTTCTTTCTGTCCTTGTGGGGATTTTGCATTGACCTTCATTTATTTGTAATTTCTATAGCCTAACCCTGACTTAAGCTAGTACCAGTGGGGACCAGGCTTTGGTCCTCACGAGGAGCACTGGGTCCCCACAAGGCTGTTTTGCTCCCCATGATGTAGTAAAAATGTGTCCACACACAAACACTTTTAAGCTTGTATTTGGTTTTGATTGATCATTGGAGTTAATGGTTAAACACAGCAGGTGGTACACATTGTGAATATGGGGTTAACACTGTTGTATCACAGTAAAACAAGATTTCTACTTTGAATCTTGGCTGTGTGGGTCTTTCTGTCGTTTACATGTGAAGTGCAGCCTTGTAAGGTTAATGGAGATTCTAAATTGTGAGTGAATAGTTGTGTCTTTGTGATGGACTGGCAATCTGTTCAGGGTGTACCTTGCTGCTCACCTGGTGACAGCTTGGATTGGCTTCTGCTCCACAGACCTGAACGAAACAAAGCGGGTTTGGAAAATAGATGGATTCTCAACTTAGCAGTTTTTTACACCATCTTGTATAGTTTGCACTGTTTTATGTAAGCTTTATTTTTAGATAAAACAGATTTTCTTCTATCAGTGTTGGCAGGGGGTATCATTTGTGTATAAAACATTGTTTGCATTGCAACTATTTCCATGTAAATGAAAGTTAGACAAAAGATAAAAAAGCCCAATTTCATCAAATGCAATTTTGACACACTAATTAGTGAACTAGAGACAAGAAAATCTGTTTGATTTGGTGCTTTCAGTTGTGGAGCCATTCTCAACTTGACCGCTGCTGAACTGTAAAAAAATACCAACAATCTGCTTTATAAACTGGTAAAATATGTCATTTTTTTCTACACATTTATTTTTTACCATACCAGACTTAAAGTAAAATAATGGATGCATGGCTTGTACAATGCATTGTAGGTAGGCGACATCTTATGACTGTTTTTTGTATTAACAATCAATAGACGTAACTGAATTATTAGTTACCTAAAAAATAGCCAGTGAGTGTTTAAGATTCTCAATAAAGTTTGTTCTGCTGCAGCTGCAAGTCGGAAAACAGGCTGGGGAAATGCATATAATAACACATTTCCTTGCGATTGGGCATGCTTCTTGAGTGTTAAAAGGATGTAGGACATGATAATAAAGATAAAAACGGATACATTAATAATTTTTTATGTTAATTAAAGGCAACATGATCAACAACAAAATAGGAGCCTTGTAAAGCAATGAAAAGACAAGGGCTCTGATTTCTTTCCAAAAGCATCAATAATAATTAATTTGTTCCCTGCTGTGATCAAACAAATTGTATGGAACAAGGAAGAAAAAGAAATAAAAAATCATGAAAAAGTAACCAATTTACATTCAAATGTGACATAAGGAAAACTTTGAATTAGAATTTTAGTACAAAGTTTGGAGGTATTAATATTCAGTATCTGGCAGATCAGTACCTCATTCTGTAACATTTAGGTTTATAATGGGTCTTAGCTTTGGTACTTAGCTGTAATGCACCATACTTACTGAAGATGCTGCACTAATTTCCATAGAAAGCCTAAAAGGAACAATGAATATTTTATAATTGTAAAAAACTACTGTTGGGAAAAGCAAACATTTGAACCTCTTAGAAGCAGCGCCTACAGATAAACAATACACAAAATAAATAAATAAATAAATAAATAAATAAATAAATAAATAAATAAATAAATAAACTTCTTTGCATTCATTTCACATTTCTTTCTGTGTTAGTTTACTTAGAAACATAAATAGGGCTGGTGCTTTGCTTTCTATGCAGGTCAAATTTGTGTAATCGCAAATGTTTGCTCCTGAAAGTACAATTAAAAAGAGGTAACAATTTTAGAGAGATGGTTACTTTTACCACATCAAGGCCAAACAGAAAACAGACTTTTCGCTTCATTTCAATCAGCATTAATCTTTGCTCAGCTGTGACAGATGGAACTGCAACCCTGATCATGTACAGTTGTGGACTTGTTTAAAAATAAATTATGTTCATTAAGTAAGAAAATGATTACATCTCATTAGAGAGGCTACTAATCAGCTCTTTGCTCCAACCTGCAGCTGCGGTTCTCTGCCTGAGCTGCTGTCTGCCGCTCAGGTAATGTTCCTGTTCACATTCTCCCATTTTCTGAAATATTGTATAACATGCTGTATAAATTTATGTGGCTCAATTATACTTTGACAAACAATTAGACATTTGTCTTGATGTTACAGCACAATCTCTGTAACTGTCTGCCTTTGTGTGTCAGTAACATACTAACAACAGAGTTTGCCTTACCTGTGAGGCACCTGATTCAGTAACCTACAGCTGGATGTATGGCAAATCATGTCATTTTTAGGTTTTCCTGACACTCGTGTTGTAATTGACTGGTCTAACAGTAATTTTTGACACCTCTGCTCATTTACCTGACAGGGTATCAGTGGGCGCTGACTTGTTGACATGGCTTTCTCACGTTCACCTTAATGTGAGAGAGCCATCATTAACAATCTTAGTTACACCTATTTTTCCCCCTGCAGGTCAAAATGTCTGCCATGGGAAAAAGGTCTATGTGGTGTTAAAAGGTTAATGACAAGTAGAGGCACAGATGCTTTTGCGGACACACCACCTGTGGCTTTTTTTCTGCAGCGCACAGCATGGTCCCTGATTTGTAGACAAATGCCAAGGAGCGCTGTGGACAAATTGAAATGCTAGCTGCTGAAAAAGATCGGTGTAAAATAGGGCTGTGTTAAGTGAACAATTCTGGTGTGGCTGGTGTGGCCATGCAGTATGACAGGCTGAAGTGTTTACCACTCGCTAGATGTGCTTGAGGAAGTTTGATATTCTTGATTTATGAATTGTATCGGATGATGAGGCACTCAGATGACCTTAGCAGTTGAAGGGTTATTACCTCCAAATTTAGGTTAAAGTTCTGTCTTGATCAAACCCCTGCGATATATAAACATTAATTTTGCATTACTTAGCATAATGAAATGGCCTGCCTGAATCTACATGTATTGACAGTAAAAGGCTAATGAAAATATAACTATGTTAGTTACGTTTGATGACTCCCTGCCAGCTGCGGCCTCACAATTAATCAAATTTTAATCTCAGTCATTATTTTGGCTTTAATGATCAGCTGATACTGAAAATGCTTGCTTGGCAAATTGAGCCCTCCCTAAATCACTATCTGAGCTTTAAGGGCCAGTAACAACTGTTGCTGCATTCAGCAGCAGGAAGCGTCCTGGATGTAGTTTGGATTCTTGACATGTTAAAAGAAACATAACAGTTAGCAGACCAGTGAAACAAACAAATGTTTGCTGCAGCAGCAGAATGTGGACAGCTCGTCTCTTTTAGCAACTCATCCTTCATTGTTTGAGTTTTGGATTTGTGGTAAAAACGAATAATAAATTATACACAAATATGGCTGTACTTGGACACCTATGCATCAAAGCAAAACAACTTATTCAGCTTTCTAAAGACACACTACAAACTGCATGAATGCATGACAGCCGTAGCTTCATTGTTCAGTCTCTTTTACACATCTTTAGAAGAATTCAGTATAATCCCTGAAACGGCTACATTTTATTTTGCAGTGATACGTGTTAAAAGATTGGATGAGCAATAAAGGCATTAGAAAAAATACATAAAAATGTTTACCTCTTTCTGCAGAGGCTTTTATTAACACAAATTGATGTTTTTGCATCAATGCAAAAATAAATATTTCTCAAAAACAATAAATAATCTAGTTTAGGTTCCTACGTTTATTTTTTGATTTAAATAAATTTATCTAATAATTTTGACCATAATTGTGATACCATGTTACCAGCCAGAGGTGAATTGCAACATTTTCTTGTGGAGGACTGCTGAATATTTGGACACATTGAAAATATGTTGCTGTTGTTTTGGATGGATTCAAATACTTAACTTTCTTTTTTTATACTCAACTTTGTTTTGAACTGTGAAAATTTGTATTAAATATTTATGTATTTGGCCTCTGTTTGTGTGGAGGTTTTATTGTTTAAATTTTTATTATTCTAATAGGAAGACACAAATGAAAAACATGTCAGCATGTGTATTAAATATGAAATATTATCTGTCCATTGAAAAAAGCTGTTCATATAAAGAGAAAAACTAAATGACTGCTCACTGCTACTTCATTATCAAATGCTTACCTTTTTCTGTTGAAACACTAACATTTGAGAGAAAATGGTTTCTTCTGCTTTGAACAGTGGGCTGCGTCAGAGTTTTCTGCTGACACGCGTGGCAATTTTTAACATTTATTATGATGAGTAATCACAGCAAGGTTGTTTACATGAAGGAGCAGCTAACTAATCCCAGTCCACTGGTTTTATCAGTGATGGATTTTCTTTGAGCTCCTCCCTCTTTGTGACGCCACACTTTGACATGTGACTCTAAAACCCAATGAGGATTTATCAGGTCCAGAAATAAATCCTGTTTACACAAGAACGATCCAAGGGAACACTTATTTTACCATTGATTTGTGACAAATCAACATTAAAAAACATGTTTGCATGGTTATTGCTGTGCTTGTTGAATCTGCTGTAGTTTCCTTGCAAGAGACATTTACCAGATTGAAAATAAACTATTATATTATCGCTTTGAAATGAATATATTTTGACCTCAACTTGTATGTGCTGAGTGGGGAAAACCATCTTCTAAAAACAATTTTTTCATATAATTAACAACACTAATGCCAGGTCCTTGCCAGGTGCTGTGATTTTTGCCTTTCACCAAGATGCAGATGCGCACATCCAGCGGGCGGCTGCAGAGCAGTGGCAGGGCAGCTGACTAGGGACCAGAAAGTCACAGGTTCAACTCCCCATCATCCCTGCATGTTGTGTTGTCCTTGAGCAAGACACCCAATGTCCAGCTGCTCCCTGGCAGCTTCAATAGCTGCTCAATGCTTCACTTGGGTGTTTCTTACGCGTGATGGGTCAAACACAAAGCACAAATCTCATTTTTGTATGGGAACATGCAAATAAAGTACGTTTACACACAGTTCAGTCAAAACCATGAAAACACTTGCACACATTTTTCTTTGGACCGTAGGTCACTACACATCGAAAACTGGTGAGCAGCATAGATAGCATTCTGTTGCTATTGTTACTGTTTAGGACAGAGATGTGAAACTGGCGACCTGTGAAGATTTTAATAATGTATTTACTTCTATAAAGCACTCAAAATAGCTCTTAGAATCGAAAGGCTGCTTTAAGAGAACTTTTTAGGCTAAAATTAAGTATAATGTTTTTTTTAGGAGATAGATCTCTGTTCACAGAATTTCAAGGCAAACCAATGTGTTTAGCCTTGGACATTTTGTGACTGATTAAATTAATTAAGCAATGTGCAATTAGTTTATTTTTGTACCCTGACTGGGTTGTTATAAGAACAGCAAGTTCTGAGGGATTATCTAGTTATATGCTTTGCTCCCTTGTTAGAAAACTGTGTCAGCTGATAAGTGTGGTCATATCCCCTCGTTAAACTGTCATTTTCAGGAGAAGTGACTCAGTTATGGATACAATTAAAAGGTACTGTGTTATGATGAACAAAACAGAATTGCCAAGGGCCACACACAGCCTCTGGGAGGGACTTTGGTGTAACCAGCAGCAAGAGTAGAGAGAAGCCGTTGTTTTGTTTGGGGCTGATTAGACTCAGGGTAACACACAGGGAGTGACTCTGAGCATGAATTGAGTTTTTAGATCTGAAGAATAAAGCTTTTTAAATTGGGAACTAACTTTTTCTGTGCAATTATTTGGGCATCCAGTTTTTGAACACTTTCATACAGTCTGTTTAGAGACGCTGTCTGCCATGAAGGACTTTAATATACAGTAAGTCACTACTACAACACGTTGCACAAAGCTAAATATAATACATTTACTGAACTTGCAAGTAAATAAACGACAGGGACTGTTTAGCAAAACCACAACCATGCAGGAGTCTACACTCAAGGCATTTTATGTCGTTGCACTTCAACTTGCTTAAGTAGGTGTTTTAGCTTTGTTTTAAAAGTTTTGTGTTCATATTTATTAAATAAGAGAACAAATGTAACATATGCATTTAAACATGAAATAGTTTAAGTTACTGCACTGTATTTTGGTTTTAACCCCCCCCCCCCCCCCCACGCACGCACACACACACACACATGTATATACATACAGACATATTTTATTTATAAATATTTTTTAAACGGCAGTTTTATTACATTTCTGTAAGTGTGCAGCACTATGTGGCCCCCTGGTAGTGTTCCCAAAAAATTGGGGCCTCTTCTATCATTTAAATTGCCCGTCCCTGATTTAAAAAACAAACATGCATGTTTGTTTAACTGGAGGAAACTAGAGTTGACTCATTTTACATCCTTGCAGGAGACAGCGATTTGAGTAGCATTAATTTTCAAGCAATTTATTTCAGTATCGTAATTTATTCAGATTGAGGGATAAACAGGTGGCATAAAGTTGCTAGTCAGCATTCTATGTTTTTGTTAAACGAGCGAAAGCGATTTCTAAATTTCAACCACACTGATTTTAGCTGCCCCAGAATGAGAAAACACTATCAGGATCTTCCACAGCGCTGTCAGAAGCAGGTGGTTGGACCTGCAGGAAGGAACCACTGAGGTGTGGGTATCACAGATGATCACAAAGCATGACATGTTTAATGACAAACTGGCTGAGAAGAAAAGAAAGATAATGACTTAATCCCGTGTGGATGTATGAAGCTGTGAAAAGGGCGTGGAAGTGAGTTGGCTAGTGGGATGACCCTCCCGAGAGCACACGCCACCTTAGGCATACACATAAAATGTATGAAAAATGATTAGGCTGTGACTAATTGCCCGTTTAGTGTCACTGAAAGTTGTTAAACAGACCATTGCCTTTTAATACCTAAAGTAAGGAATGGAATTAATTAAGCAGAAATGTATTCTTCTACTCTGCCAGGCCTCTTTCTCACAGTCTTTAAAAACACTGTGTGATGGGGTTTGCACCTCGGGGAAATAGTTGGTAATGGTCTGAGAAAAGGATCTCCTTCCCTCAAGTCACTACTTCTATTTGGGTGACTGAATGAATCAAGAAGTACATGAGCAGCTGCTGCAATAAAATGGAAGGCAGAAGTTAAATGAAAGTTTAGAAGGCAAAGGATTTACGACTGCACAACTGTTCCTTCTAGATGCACAATCATTAAACTGAAAATCCATAATGGTTTTTAAAAATATGCCATAATGTGCCGACAGTATGAGGAATATTAAAACGCTGAAAAAGACAAAAGTACTGTTATTTAGACCCTTTTCAATTTTTTTTTTCTGATAAGAAATACTGATTTTGTTTGTCTTTTATTTTTCTGGTTGACAAAATCAACTATCTTATATGATAAATCTACATTGTTTGGATGAGAATGCAACAAGGTTAAAAGCTGTGTTATGGACCAACCAACATCTAAAGGATTGGAGATGTTAGTTCTCTCTGGGCTGGTCTGACTTAGCCTGCAGCTGGTGAACTGTGATTTCTTTATGGGACTCAGATATGTGTTAGACTTTTTATTTTGTGCATTTTCAAGAATCTGGCATTCACACACTGTAGATATGCATGTTTTAAATGTCTGCTCTACTGATTTTTTGAAACACATTGCCCTTTATTAATCATATTAATGATTTCCAAAATATAATCTACCTTTTTTAATCTAAAGTTTTGGATTTGGGTCAGTGAGTACATTGTTACTTTTAATCTTTGTTGTTTTATATCAAACACATCACAAAACAAAAGTAAATGGCACTCTGTTGTTTGAATATCAATACAAATGTATTGGAAAACAGGAGCTCTCACTTATCAGGCTCTTTTCTTCTGGAACCAGCTTCCAGTTTAAATACAAAAAGCTGACACTATCACTACCTATATATGATAAAGCATCACCAGAGTTACCAAACACAGTCAAATTAGCACATTCATGTGGTATTATTTTTTAACCTTTAACCTTTAACCTAACAAGAATGTTTTGTTTTATTGGAGCGCAGATAGCATACCCGACTGAAGACTTTATTTTTGTGTAAAAAACTAATAATTGAGCAGGAAGTAGTTCTTACTGGACTGTGAATTTAACTCAGAACCGATGAAATAATTGTGAACATGGGTGGATTCAGTTTTCATCACCTTGTGTGAGTCATGTCTTTTAGGTTTGCGGCATCTTTCTTTACACTTTAAGTATTATATAACATTATTACCAGTAACTTTGCACATTTTTCTCTCAACAGGTACTCATAGCCAATTGCCTTTGTTTGTGTGTTTGTTTCTGTAGAGTCCCCTCATCCTCAGCACTCTCAACTGGCTGAGGTGGATGGACATTTTTCCTGACTCTGGTTCTGCTGGTGGTTTAATCCTGTTGAGAGAGCGCTTCTTCTTTTCCTGTCACCCACCGCCTTACTGATGCTCAGGATGAGAAAGTGGGAAAGTAACGATCTGATGCAATACGCTGGCTGCGTTTGCTAGATTTTCTTACTTATAAACTGGCTTGTTATAATTACCTATATACCAAAACTGACTATACTCAATTAAATCATAACTGAAATTGACTGAAATGGTTTGAATGGAAAAGTTTGAAATTAGATCTGTATATGGCTTCATTACATTGAATTATAATTGGAACTGATATGTACTGTATTGCAATAACTAACCTTTAAAATAATTCAATCATAATTTAACTTGTTCACTTTTTTTATAAAGCATTATATAACTACTTTTTGACTATAAATGATCTAAATAACATTAAAGTGGCTATGTCTTTACTGGCACAGATATGTTTGCAGTGGCATTAATAACAACAATGCTCTGTTCACATACAGACATTCACATGTAAATATCACAACTGTTTAACTCAGTGATATTATTGTTATTCTTATAATTATTGTTAATTACTTTCCAAAAATGCATTCATTTTTATTACATAAATCTGATGTAACAGGCACTTCCTTTGTCGGAGAGAAAATTATATCTTGTAGTAAAATGTTTGAGTACTCCATTACATCATCCTTCATCATGCACATATACTATAAACAATTTTAGTTTTTCATTTATTTACTTGTGACTGAAAATAATGCAAAAAGCAACGATTTACAGTCTGTATCATTCTGTGTTAAAAATATGAAACATTTTGCATCAGTACATGAAGCATGATTGTATTTTTCACACAATTCTGTCAGCCCACCGCCCCGACTTGTTTTACCCACTAGTCATATTCCAATAATTCCAATCATGACTAAACTACTATCCATGAAATAACTTTTACCCATCACTTGTCCTCTATGTTTTCCATCACATGCATGAAATATAATTCCTCCTCTAACAATGTCTGACAACGAAATTAACTGCAGAATATTTTATTAAAATATACATAGATAAGTATGGCAAAACTGAAGAATGTCCATGTGTTTGTGAGAAATGGATCAAATGAGTCTATCATACCGAGTATAATTTGTCAGCTCCTCATTAAAAGTTAGTAAAACCTAAGCAGAAACCACAATTATTATTATTATTATTATTTCTAGGTTTTTCCAGCATGCCCTGGAGCATTGTATTTTTAATTGCAATACACGCAGTCCAATAGCTGTGACAGACGCGAAGTGGTGTAACAATTTCACAACAATAAATCCGATATCATGTAAATAGAGCAATTATAAGGAACATGTTGCTTTGATAAATCCTGCAAATAATTAAAATCATTTTCAGTAACTCATTTTCTCTCCAAAATATCTACACTGTCCACATTGAAGGTTTAGTTGATGTGATTCAGTTTCTACAAGCAAAAACAATATGTTCTCCACTGCATTGTCTACCAAGTAGTGTGAACAATAAATTCACTTTTTATACAAGTAAAATTTGGATGTTCTTTGTAGGCAAGGGATTTACACAAGTGGTTTTATTTGTGTTAGTTTTAAGCGCATGGAAAATGCAAATTTTGGGATTGAGGGTGATTTGATGCCAAACTCTATGGGTTTTGAATTACCCTTTGTCAATTCAAATAATTCTACTGCCATCTTATGATTGATTGGTTTGGCTGTCAAAATACAGGGTGAAATCACAGTGATCTTCAGTTGTTCTTTCAGTAAAAAAGACAGAGTGATATTACATTTCTCAGAATATTTCTGTACAAGCAGTCCTGTTTTCATCCTGTCTGTTCTCGCTTGTTATTATTGATAACTTAGAATTGATTAGTGGTAAAAGCCAATATTGCTAAAAGAAATGTGTTTAATCATTCATTTTGAGTTTTTCTGATGTCAGAAAATATATTTTTGCAAGTACGAAACATCAAATTGTAGATTGACTTCCTGTCTGCCAGACACAGAAGTGTGACTTCTCTCATGATCCAAATGTTGCTCACTGACAACCTCAAAAACAATCCAACCTGTAGATTCAAAAGGCTTGTGGATGGAGGAATGTGTATAGTACACATTTTCTTACGGTGAAGGAAAGACAAAATTCAAATTATATGATACTTATACAATTTTTAAAAATTATTATGTTAGGAAAAAAGCACGATTATTATTAACATTATGAATACTTTTCCAGAACACTTAACCAAACCGAGACCAATTCTGTTGGAGGAGTAATTCTGTTGCAAACAGATTACAGGCTTTAAAGGGAATTAGAAACTAAATAAACACATTCTCATATGTGTTGAAGTATATATTTTATTTCTTATTTCTTTGTGTTTTTTGTAACTTTACTGCTGATATCCTTGCCTCTGTTACTGTGTCCTGTGCCTAGTGTGACCCACTGAACACAATGTCCTGTAAACACTTAACACACAAAATACACACAAAATAAATATGGAGTAGTTTCTTAATATTTTTTTATTTTTAAAATGCCATTTCATCCAAACTTCTCTTTTGAATTCTTTGTATTTTGTTAATGTGTATAGCAGCTATGTTTCTATAGTTTGTCATTTCTAACCTCTCCATTTTTAGCTTTTGTGTGAACGGGACATATTTTTTACAACATGCATTACTTTAGCATGAAATTCTATTTGTACACTTGTAATTTGAAATAATGGGTGCAGTTTTACAATATTCTGGGCTTTTGAATGTTCTAAGTGTGAGGAATGGATGTTATTAGATGAGTAACATAATATCACCACACACTTTTATTTATCTGAATCGTATAGCATCTGTGCTGTTGTCAAGCACAATGTAGATTTAAACAAGCATGAAATAGTTGTCTTTTAAATATTAGGCTGTCTTGATCCTCCTCTGTCTTGCTTTAGTATAAAAGGTAAATAGATTTCACTCCATTTACCTTTTATACTGATTCAAGGAGGGAGGCAGGAGATAATAGTGTGCGCAGTTATCCTAAGCACCGAAATTGCAGCAAATTTCAAAGCAGACCCACTGAACACCTGCTTCTACTACTTCTACTGCATAGTTGAGTCACCGAAACACAAGCCTGGTGAATGTTAAAATAAGTCTGACCACAAATACAAAGTGTAAGCCCAAAACTTGTTAGGTGGATAAATTCATAATACTGTAGACTCCGACAGTGAGTTGCCATGATCAGAATCTGAGGAATGACACAGAATATCTACTGTTTTATTTTTTATTTTTAATGGTTAGTGATATGTTGATATGAGTGACCCATCACATCTCTTTACAAGCTGGTAATGTACTGGGGAGAGACCAGAGATCGGTTCGAGACCAGCACGATTTACACTTTACATACTCATTAAGTTTTAGACTGACACCAGCGGTGTCCAAAAGCCTTGGCAATAGGCAGCAAAGGGCCCAAACGGCCGTTTTGATGCCATTCCAGATGCTACCGGGGGGCTTTTGCTTTGAAAACTAGGGTGTCAGATGACTTCCTCCAGATTTTACCTTTAGTTTGACACCTTTACAAAATAATAAAAATTGTTGAAAGGCTTTTAAGTAATTTCAGGCCCGACTGTTAAGGAGTTTTAACTGAATGCACATTTTATACAGCCTGATGCTTGAGATTTATATTGTTTAAAGATTTATTTATAATCTTCTTTATGTCGAACACCCCTTCAGAATCTAGAACACAATAAAATCTCCCACAGTAACGCATTACATCAATTTAAAGACAACTTGTCACGCAACATTTTCCTTCTTCTTTTAAAGCAGTAGAAAGGCAGTTGTTGGATGTAAACTTTATCAGTATAGCCGAATTGCATTAGGTGCTAAAAACCCTTAGTATGACCGCTCGTTAAAAGGGAATGAAATTTCAGCATCCATCCATCCATTATCTTAACATGCTTCTTGGTTTCAGGGTCATAGGGATCACTGGTGCCCATATCCAGCAGTCACTGTGTCACAGTTGGGGTACACCCTGGACAGGTCGCAAGTCCATCACAGGATCAGAGACAAACAACCATTCAATCTTTCACTCACACTTAGAGACATTACCAAACAACTTATTAATTAGCCTTACATTCATGAATTTTGGTCTGTGGAAAGAAACTGGAGTACCCAGAGAAAACCCATGCACGCACAGAAAGAATATGCAAACTACCCAGAAAGATCCCTGGTCAGGATTTGATTCAGCATTTTTTTTTTTTTTTTTTTGCTGAGAGGCAACAGCTCCACCAACTGAGCCACTGTGCCACCCTAAAATTTCATTATAACATCTATAATTTAAAAAACAGCTTTCAGCGATAGGTAAAGTTGACAAAGACAATAGAAATGTTTTTTTTCTTTTATTGATTTTAAATACCAAGTTCAAAATAACACCTTTTAGAGCTGTAATCATGATACCGTGATCCAGCAAAACCGTGATATTTTTGCCTAAGGTTTTCATATGTCAGAATTTCGAATTGGCCCATGCCAAGTAACATGGCACATTATCAATCATGTTGTATACAAAGTATTTTACAATAAAACACATAACTCTAATTTGAAATCAGCCAAATAAATAGTTTTGTTGTGAAATGTTTGTTATATGTTTTGGTCAGAACACAATATCACAGTACATTCCCTGCATGTCTGTTCTTCCCACCTGGTTAAGAGAGCTGATTGCCACTTGACTGCACTTCACTCTCTCTCGAGATCCATTCTACAGCGTTGCACTACTGTGCAAAGGTAAATATGGAAGTAAATTACACTCTGACTCTTGAAGAACTCTGCCATTACCCGATAGAACGTAAAGAATTTAGAGAGGGAACTTCAACACAACACACACAACAAACAGGTAATTTGATTACTTGATACTTACCTCTTTGTAGTTTGGCCACAGAGAGTTGGTGTAGATCCATCTTTTATGGACAATCATGACCCAAGTCATGTGTTGAAATGGTCAAGGTTGGGAAAACACTGTACCACATATAAGATAGCTGAAGTCACATTATCTATGACTTATGATTCTGCAAGGTTTCCTGTCAGTTAATTGTTTTAAGTTTTGATAACTAAAAAAAAAAACAACTTTAGTTTTTTTTGGCTCATTTTAAACATTGTTAAAGCATTTGATTGATGATGTTTCCAACAGTGCATTTAGTAACAAATTCAAAATTTGTAAATGGGAGAAAAGTTGGTAAAAAATTAAAGAGTTAAGAAAAGGTCAGATGAGACTGTGAAAACAATCAGTAAAAGAAATATGGATAGAGTGAAAGGGCTGCCCTAATCTTAAAAAAATGCGTATGTATATATTTGCTTTAAATCTGAAATAACCCCCAAAGAGGTATTTTCCTGCCTTTGAAAAGTTCAAAACGTAAAAGGAATGTAATATTCAGTTTTTAATTGTGGTTTTATTTTAATAATTAAATTAACAAAAATGTGTGTTTTTGAACACAAGAAAGAGGGATTTAACAATATGCATGTTGCTAGGTCATCTTTTGACATACCTCTGAAGTGCTTTGTCAGCAAGTCAGCATGAGTGTGTAAACCAAGCCTGACTTTTGACTAACTGTAGTCATTTAGGAATGATCACTGCTGCAATGTACTAGAAACGTGCACCCTAACACCACTTTCACCCTCACTACAGTCTGATGACCTATTTTACAGCTGGAATAAGGAGCAAACTGGAGACATGCTGGAAAGCTCAACTAATTGGAGCAAGGTAAGTACTTTGCAAATTATTGCAATTAGTCCCTTTTTCCTTGGGTTTCAGTCTGATATTTTTAGAAGCAAAAAGGGGAAACAGACACTGAAACAATTCATCATTCCCTTACTCAGCATCACTGAACTTAAGCTTATCCCCCTTCCCTGTGCTCTACAACGTTCTCACAGAAGAATGACTCTAACCTGTCCTTGCCACCTTCCGAGTGGCTGTGCTTTTGATGAAGACCTCTGTCACAGCCTTCTGGGCACAACAGGAAGGCTTATTACAGCCAGAAGAATGCATGGGAAGGAATGAATAAAGGAGAAGCGAGTGTACGAGAAAGTATAGGGTGTACACTGTAGAGCGAGTAGTAAATATGAGTGATGGGAAAAGCCCTTTGTAAGGTGAAATAAGGGGCACTTAGGGACTTGCCATATACATTGCACCTGTCTTATCATCATTTAACTCTTATTTGTTGGCCTTACTAAACTGTCAGCAATTCCCTGCCTTCTTGGCCTTTACCTGTAAAATATCATGGAAATGCTGACAGGCTGCCAAACAGGAACAGTCTGGGAAAGATTTCTGCTGTTTTGTTGACTTTTATTTTTTGGTCAGAATTAAACACACACAGCAAAAGGTGCACTTAGCTGCATTTGTATTCAACTGTTCCATTTGATAGTAGCTTCTCTAAAAAAATGATTTCACTACTCATGAGGAATTGTGAAAGTTGTATTTAAATACAAATATCTGTTTCGGAACATTCCCTTTTCTAAAACATGCTTTTACTGTTCCAGAAATCTTTTGACGATTCTTGTAATTTTGTATTTTTTTCAGACCAATTCAATTGTCTTTTGATGTATTTTTCGCTCAGCTGAGCACGTCATTACACACATCATTTGTGTGTAATTTGATGCAGTGTGCTACAAGGTTACAATTATATTGTTGTGAAGTTGTGGCATTTCAGCTACAATCATTTCCCCCTTCTGTCTGTCTTATTCACTCACCCTCAGAAATTGCTTCTGCAATGATTCCACACTCTTCTGTTTTGTTCACTCAGGCCACATTTTAACTTCACAAAAGAGCTGTTGCAATTATCAGTAAGGTAATGTGACTTTTTTGTTTGTTTGTCTGTCTATTCTAATCTTTTTTAAGCAGCTGTACCATGAAAACGTCAATTTATGTCAGTTTAACAGATTTAGCAATTGTGGAATTTGGACATTTCTATTTACTTTAGAGTGGTGATTGTACTGAAGTGTGTTTTCTTGTTTCTGTCAAGATTAAATTGGAAGGACTTCAGAAATTACGGGGTCATCAACCACTAGTGACCTTGTTTTCACTTTCTTACTTTCCCCCACAGCTTTCTTTTTAGGGGTAACCTTTTTTCTGCCACAGGAAAAAAGTGTACTGGTGGTCTTCTTTTTTTGTTTTTTTTGACACACATTTTGGACCAAATTCTATGTTGTAGGGAGAAGTCTCAGGGTGCTCAATGATTTTCTGTGTACCAGGTAATTTGAAGACATTGTTTTCTCTCAGGAGCCACCCCCAACACACACAATACCATCTACAGTCCATGCCCTTCATCACCTGTGAAGGTCTAATCTTATCTGCTGTCGTTGCATGGCTCGTCATTAATCACTCCCAAAACCCAATCAAATGGTGACTGATGGCTGATCTGGCCTTGCCTGGCCATTCCTCAGGTGCTCTAGATGGTTTGCTGGTGCACTATATTGTACAGATCCCTTGGTTGATTATAACTCCTGGCTGTGTGTGTAAAAAGGGAGCAGTGTCCTCTACAACGGGTACACCATGTGCCATGGCAACCTGTACCAACTGCTTTGTTCACCTAAAGTTCAACACATTATTCTGCTGCTGCTGCTGACTCTAGCTCACGTGAGGCTCTGAGTCTGACTTTGCCAGAACTTGAGCTATGTCTTTTGGTTGCCTTATAATTTTGTTCAATGACATTAAATCTTTCCTTGTTTGAACCAGTAATAACACTAAGTTGCCATTCATCTTTTTTGTCAGAGTTAGTGCAACATATAGATTGAACAGGAAAGTGTGTGTGTGTGTGTGTGTGTGTGTGTGTGTGCGCATAAAAAAAAAAAGTTAGAAGACACATAAAATAAATGGGACAAAGCAATGGAAGTATATATAACAACTGGAGTGAGTCTTGATCATATGATGGGCAAGAGTCTGGATTTATCATTACCGAACATGTTGGCAACATAGCAAAAAAAAATGATGTAGAAATTGTGAAAAACTATTAATAATAATATTAACACAATTTTTTTTATTATTATTTTAGACTGTATATAAACTATCTAATGTATTTAAAAATGCCAGAAAGCTGTGTGTATTATGGATGTAGCAACAGAAGAGAAACAGGTAAACATGTCCAATTTCACAAGTAAGCAGATTTTATCTTATTTTCCTCAATGTCGATGTGATCTTTTTTTTTTTTTTTTTTTTTAAGACTTAAAAAAAATATATAAAAAATTATAATTTAAGGACACATTAACCATCAAATTAAAAAAAAATATATTTATAAAAAAAAAATGTGGATGTGATCTGACCAGAACTGAAGTTAATAATGTAACATGTTTCATCCTATAAACGGATATGCAGCAAATATTTTTTAAGTGTCAACTGTAAATATTTATTATTACTATTTATGACAAAATAAAAAAATATATATGCTTTATTATTAGTTGAAGTCAATATATTTTCACCAGATAAAAAGTTATTGACTGTCATATATTTTCTTGTATATATTGAGTTGTTTTACATTATTGTTGAATGAAATAGATAATTATGTAAATTTTTTTATAAAGATGCTTTGCTCCTTTATGTTGCCAGCACAGATGCTAACAGTGGTCGGCATAGGCAGGGCTTCCTCTAGGGTTTTTTAACTCTGTGGTTGAAGCTAAAATTAATCAGCTTTAGCCATTTGTCAAACCATGGTGGAGCTCTTCATCTCATGATTCTTTACCAATCAGCAAAGCATCTATTTTTCTTTGTTTAGTCAAGGATGGAAAGTTCAGACAGGATGTAGTGTATTGTGGCAATCAAGGAAATCAGAAAATACATTTTTTGTATTTTGGTGCACTCATCTATATTTTAAATTAGTTTCGCCCTGCACTGTTTGTTAGCCACTCAGACTGAGTGTCCCTCCGGTTATGACAAGAGAACTGATCAGGGATGAAAATCAATACATGCCCAGTGCTGATGTCAAAACACAGATGGCAGGAGTCAGTTTGCAGCCCTCTGAAAGAGTTGTTTTGTTTAATCTTCTCCTATGGACTGGTCTAGCCAAATGACTTCCAGGGGGATGTGTTGCATCTGTTGGTATTGATCTCCATTAATTGCAGTGACAGTGAATAAATGAAATTAAACATAAGGCGAAATGTGAGACAGAAAACGCCCCTTATTTCTGCACACAATGCACAGGCACAAACGTGGTAAGGACAAAACATGCACGTTAACACGTATTCACACACACATATCCGTTTTTGTGTGAGTTTTCATCAGCAAACGATCTTTCCAGTTGGTGGATGATTTGGCATCAGTGCACTCAGGTTTTCATAACCTTTGGGATGCCTCCTGTCCTTGTCCTACAGAGAACTGAGGACAAAGCTCTGCCCTATTAGAGATGAATAATGAGCTTGTTGGCAAAAGAGACATTGCTAATGTTTTGTCCAAATATCTCAGATCTGTCCCCAATGATAATGTATTCAGTGCCAATGCCAAACAGGTCTATATTTGAAGACGTGATTTCATCTGCAGATGTGACTAATAATATCTGCAGAGGGAACGAGCAGAAAATACCTTCCTCTCACATTGGGAGGGTGCACCACAATATAAGCCTGGGTTGTTTGACTGTAATTGATGCTTTGCTTGTGTGGTGGCATATTTTTGTTTGTTTATTCTAATGGCTGTGAGGACCTGTTGGTCTATTAAGCAGGGAAATGGCAGCCAATGCTCCGGGGAGCAAGTCATTGATCTCTCTTCAGTGCTTCTTTCTTCACAGGTACTTGGGAGTGACTGAGCCAGTGCAAGACAAAAGAAAACATTACAAAACCATAAGAATTAAAAAAGAAATCACAGAATTACTTCAGGTTTTCTGCATGTGTAGCACACCAACCTACAGCTAATTATTGCTTGTGTGGCCTCTACCAAGCTGTCTGGTGTGAAAATGCACAGTCTGCTCTCCTCATATTGGGCTCCTGGGGCCTAATGCTGCCTAAACAGCACAGCTGCAATTCCCTTAAGCAGTGCACTATGCAATAACTTTAACACAGGAGCACACAGAGACAGAGGTGGGCTGTTATGAATGTGCTTCTCCACAGTACCTAATAATCTCCAATGTTGCTCGGGTCGTTTGAACTTTTGAAGACTGCACATCGTAGGCCAATTTTGGAGCAAGCTATCTCAAATATCAGGGATTTAATCTAATTTAGCTTGACTGGTTTTTCAACAGTTTTTTTTAGCAATATTCTGATCAGTTATCCATTTGAACAATTTAAGAAAAAAAAAGAGAGAGCCAGAGAAAGAGGGATATTATAATCAATGTGTTTTTGGAAGGTCAAGTTCCCATTTGGTGATCCAGAAAGGTTGGCATCAGTGAAGTCAGCAAGGATTTTCCACTTAAAAATGTCAACATTCAACTTTTCTTTCAAAAACTGAAAGCACTCACAAAGCTTTTCCCCAGGGTAGATTATTGGTCTGTGGAAAATGAATAAATGAAATAAATGTAAAAAAATAAATAAAGAGAAATCATTGAACGATAACACTCTCTTTTCACCATCAGCTTTCACGCCTGGTCCCACTTTTTTTTTTTTTTTTTTTAAATGTCAGTTCTTTAGGGCAACAGTTCTAATTTTTGTTCTGCTCAAAGTAAGTAAATAGTTCTGACTGTGAGTTTTTGTTCACCGATCCCAGGAGAGTGGCTTGCATGCTCAGCAAAGAGACCTCTCACTGCAACCTCCCTCTAACATATTGATCAGGAATGGCTATTGGCGCTAGCCCTGTGAATAAAATGCTGCTCTGCTGAGTTCAATTCCCCACTGGGCGACCGAAAGAAGAGACAAAACCTTTTAGATTTTTTTCCCCCTCTTTCTTCCCAAAATGCTATTTAGCTGCTAAGTCGAATGAAGCTTGTAGAAAGCACAGAGAAGCACAAAAATTGAAATGTCACCATTGTGGAGCACAACTTCTGAAATGTCTGTGTATCTGTTTTTCTCCCTGTCACTCACACATTTCAGCCTCTGCCACAGACCATGGAGCAATCACAATGAGATGCTTTACAAAACCAAAGGTAAATAGTGTTGTTTTCTGACTCTATGCTCAGAGTCATTTGTTGACATCAAAGAGAGGAAGAAGCAGCTTGACATGTGCATCTGGAGACATTTCCCTGCTGGAAGCAATAATCCCCCTGACATTTGAAATTACTGGAACATGAAAAAAAGACAATGTTTATACAGATTTAGGGTACAGAATGAGCAACGTTTTGTATCAGCATGATGAAAACAAGCATTTTCTTTTCTGTCTTTGTGACTTTTACTATTGTGTAATGAGGGGAAAAGGCTTCTGCATAATTTCATCCTTCCAATTATGTTCATTTTAAAATATTCTGGTAAAAAGGATTGCTTTTGTAATCTCCAGTGATTCACATGATCCATACTAAGTCCATTCATTCTGTTTTCTTACATGGGAACAGGCACTAACGTTTTGGTCCACCATAACCTTTCATCCTACTGTAATGTTGTGCTGTACTTCATTTCAATTTTTTTTCCCTGAGCCTCAGAATGACTTTAGGTAGGCAAGTGGTTTCCCATATATCATTTATTTATTTAGTAATTAATTTATTTGTGTATTAATCTATGAGCTATGTATTTAATATTAAATAATGCACAGTTCTCTTCATGAGATTTATGAGAAACTTCAGGCTTTCTCAGTGGTCCTTTGTTTTCTGTTTGGTTGGAATATAGGGCAGTACAGTTTGAGTGCTCTTGTCGGAGACAGTTTGTGTGCTGCTATTTCGTAACAGTTTTTTGCGGCAGCTGGGATTTAGGAGACCTTTCCTGGGTAATGTGTGAGCTCCTGTCATCCCCTTCACTGGTGAGGAGACATAGGAAGGGTCAAGACAGTTATGGAGAAGTGAATGCTCAGAGGAAGAACGTTTGGGGGCAACCGAGCTGCCCAGGAGGCTGGGCTCAGTATCACTATCTGGAGTAGTACAGCCACTCTTGTCCTCTTGTAACTCCTCTTGCTCCTCCTCCTCATCATCGTCACAGCACAACGCATGGTACAGGATTTTATCACTAAAGCGAACTCTTTCTCTTGTGCCAGAAGTACGGGAGGTCTTTTGACTGTGCGTGGAGCTGCTGGCCTCCTCGCTGGATGAATCTGGCGTTATAATGCGTGGTCCATTAGGGATGGGAAGGCCGCCGTTCATCTGGGAGTAGACCGAGGCAGTGCTGGGAGGTGGTGTGGGGGTCTGGGTTTGAGTGGGGATGGTCTCATGGCCCAGCTCCTGTCGTAGATCCCCTGGTTGTTCACTACATCTGCGGGCAGTTGCACCCGCAGCCTCCAGATAACTACAAAACTCCCAACTGTCTGAAAGCACATCTGTGTTGAGGAAGTCCAATCTGAAGGCTTCTCCCAAACCCCGTTCGCTGCTGGATGTGCTGCTGGCTGTGGCCACTGTCCAGTCATCTGGCTCCAGGTCAAAGTCAAAGTCAGACGTTAATTTATCGATTTGACCCACCACCTGAAGAGTAGGGAAAATGCAAAGAACAGAACAAAAATCTAATGAGACACTTCAGAGAAGAAAACCCAAAACAACATGTAATAAAAAATACAATACTTTTAACCGGATTTTAAAAAAACAGTTTGGGGTTAAAAAATGTGCACCCTCTGTCAGCTGTAGAGGTTTATGTTTAAAGACAAAATCAATAACATGTGGTCTCTACCATGTTCTAAAATGTTTCAAATTTAACCACAAATGTGCAAACACACCAATTCTGCCATGTCATTTGTTTAGTAATGACATTTTGACATCACACACATCTTTATATTCCAAACCATCAAGCTGACTGATCTTCTGTTTTTATAAAGAACATCACAGTTGCTGATAATCAGTTAAAAGAGCATCTGATCAGTAGCACTTGTCTGCAGCTTACTTTCTAAGATCCTGTGGAAACAGCACAAGTGGATGTAGCTTTTCTTACAAATTTTCTTTCAAAATTTTCTATTTTGTTTCATTTATACACACCCACACAATATAACGTCTGGCGAAGTTTGAACCTGATCATTTTTATTTTGTCCAAATATAGTTAAAATATAAACTTAGAACTCAAACACTTGTGGCCGTAAGTTGGACAGCTGGACCACAACCAGACTTAAATATTGGAACAACTAATAAAAACAGTTCTTTCAAACCGTTTCTGGCTTCCTAAGACTAATTCATAAAAAATTCTAATAACCATTGCTGGTCCTCAAGGATAGCTATCCTGCATGTTATACTTGTTTCCCTGCTCCAACACACCGGACTCAGTGATTAAATTACCTTTATAAGTTCTGCAGAAAACTGATAATTACCCATTCATTCAAAGCAGGTGTGTTGGAGCAAAGAAACACGTAAGACCTGCAGTAGAGTGGCTCTTGAAGACCTGGATTGTCCACCCCTGGCTTACAGATACTATAAAGATAGTATATAACAGCTTTGGAATGATTTTATATAGTGAGATTTTGTGTAATAGGTTGCCTTCAGGCCCAGGCCTCCCTTGCAAAAGACATCTGTGATCTCAGTGGGATTTATAAAGGTGAATAAAAAAATCATAGTCTTAAATTACAATGGCACTTAAAAAAATTCCATAAACAGACTCATCCAATAAAACAGTTCTGCAAAATCAAACAAATCGAAAAGTGATAATTGTGAACTCTTTTTATCTAAATTTCTATGACAATATACTCAATACTACGTTAAATGGCTTTTCTAAATGTTTTCATGCTTGGCATCTCTGATCTGCCTTCCCCCTGCTGGCAAGTTGAACAGAAATCTCAGGTTTATTCAAAGCTGCTAATAGATCTGTGTTTGCCTTTACAAGAGTTTTCTCCGTAAATCCTAAATTGTTTGTTAATGTGTTTGGAATTGGTTTGATTTCCATCACGGCCTCCTGCAGACAGGTGTTTTAAATTGCCTCTATGCTACATCAACACAAAATTAAATAGCCACTGAAATGAGGTTGTAACACTGAAAACGTGTCGTGACTCATCAAAGAGGATTGTGAGACAAAGAGAGACGAGAATAGAAAAAGCCTTTCAGCTGAAGGGAGAAAGCTGGGTATTTAAATCCAGCAAGTTCCGTTTGTCTCATTGAAGAACTGTATCTTTCAGATTAAAAAAGTAAACCTTAAAAACCATTAGTTGTATTGCATGAACTCTTGACCCAGTGCTTTTTGATACTTGTACTTTGTGGCTTTTATTATTTGCAGCTTTTTTTGTACCCAAAATAAACAGAAATGTTCAGCTGTTGCATAAAAAAACACATCACTTAAAAGCATTTCAATTGTTTCTCCCAAAGTTGACCTCAATGCTTCTGTCATCAGCAGCCATAGTGTTGAGTGCTTGATGAATAGAGTGTCCTTTAGTGTAAATTACTCTGGTTTGCTGACAACAGCTAAAATCCAAGCCCTGTATACTTGACATTTTAGCTCCTTCAATCAGCATGTTCTGCTCTCAACAGTCTATTGTGAAAGGAAAACACTCAGTACTCATGTAGTATGTAAATGAGAAATTTCCCCAAACTATTTAGTAATTTAACTTTAGATTGTTTTCCCCAACATGTTGATATGGGGCTTGCAACATAGCTGTAGGTGAACAGCAGTATAAGTGAACTTTCATCCTAAGTTTTGTGTAACACTATCGCTTTGTTTTTTTTTAATATAATTTTTATTTCTTTGTTTTGGCCTCTGTAATTATTTGCAGCATTTGCTTCTGTCAGGCTCCAATGAATACAAAATTGGTATGATTAAATCACAATTTCATTTTTTTTTTCTTTTGTACAATATTAAGAGTTTCTGTTGCATCCCAAGTGTTTGCTATGAGTATCCTTATGTATTTTTTTATTTAAGAATACATTAATAAACACAGAGAGAAGTCCAAAAATGACAAATTTATAATCTTTGGGCATGTAAAAAGCAGAGAAAATAAATTAATTTACTGAAATGTTTTTTTTTTCAGTTTAAGAACTGATGAATAAAAGTAAAAAAAAAATACAAATTCATTTGAATATGTCCCTATAGCAGAATGGAAAATAGGATTCCTAAAACTTTCCACTGGTACTGCAAATTTTGCATTGCTGCCTCAGAGCACTATTTATGCTGTTATGTCAAAACACCTTTTTTAGAAGCAAGCTGTATACCCCTGCATGTGAGGCATTGACTCATCTGTTGACGACAAGCCTCTTTGCTGATCTGCCAGACACATCATCGTACACCTCATGAGTACCTGGACCGTGCCTTTCTGCTGGCAGACTGTCTAAGGGAATCAGGCTGTATGAATCCTCTAATCCTTGAATGACTCAACCTGTTTGCTGTATGATTTTCAGACTTTTACTCATGGAGCTGTTAATGGAAGATGGTTCTCAAGGCCAGGAGGAGACTTAATAGCTTTGTTTACTTATTAACACAATTTAATTGAATCAAATAATTCAAAATCATCAAGTGTATTTGACATCATCTTTATTACACCAAGACAAAGAGTGTTTCTTAGTTATTGTAACATAAATTCTTTTACTAAATTTTTGTCTTTCATATATTTATTTAACCAAAAAGGTACACACACACACACACACACACACACAGTCTGGTACAGCTATCTTTATGAGGACCTTGCATTGACTTCTATTATTTTTTTACAGCCTAACCCTGACCACCAACCCTAAGGCTAACCTCACAGGTACC
>JARVJO010000164.1:14769592-14786336 GCA_031762555.1 Cynodonichthys magdalenae | reverse complement strand
CCATGTTTTTAGTTTTTCAAGCCATTTATATATTTCTACATTTATTTCTCATTATGACAGGTTTAGTCCTCCATATCAGCGGGCTCATTTGAAATGCACACAGTGTGAGTGAATTTTCTATGGATCGCTTCATTACGCTACATTCAAGTGGTTTCTCTCCATCTGTTACCGTGCCACCCATTCTTCCAGGAGTCATTTTTCAGAGCAGGCTCTGAGGTATTTGCAGTGCTGGTTGGGTTATTATACAACATCCTGCATGGCTTAGCTTTTTTTATAGAAAAAAATCTGAAATGTTCATTTGAGCCCTTCAAATAAATCAAAACAAGCATTATTTCTTTCTCAACATGCCGCAATAGATTTCCATCTTATCCCTGCTCTGCTGTTCTAGTACTGGAAGCGTTTATTGCCAGTTTGAAGGTCTCAGCAATTATCAAAATGGCCTTGCATGCTGGCTTCATGAGTAAATCAGTCGCAAATATTGTTTTAATGCAGTTAGCTCCTGCAGCTTTTCAGTTTTTTTCCTTATCCTCATTTCCCCTCAATTTAATTCTCCTCAAGACAAGAATAGGGGATGCATCCTGGCCACTTACATTGTTGTGATATGGTTTATCTTTTCCTCCAGAAGCTAATTCATCATCCTCGACTAACTCTGAAAGAACATATTTACTGCATTCCCAGGAAAATCTTTCTAGTGACTCATGTGCAATCTTTTCCAGACATCTTATTCTGCATTGGATGAAACAGCGTTTGGGGAGTATTTTTTGAATTTAGTTAAGTGCTTTACACCAGAGAAGTGAGCAAAATGCAAAACAAATCTGCTCAGAAACAGCTTGGCTTGAAAGTTGTGACCCCCTACAACAAGGTTTCGAGGCAGACTGGGAAAGCAGAAGGAAGTGGTGGCACATACTGCAAGGTGTGAATATGATGTCAGGTCATTATGCTTATCTGATACTGTGCACATCTGTAAACCTACAAATCTGCAAACACGCAGAGGCGTGTAAAGTCTTTACAAAAATAACTAAGTAAAAGGACAAAAAATATTGTAACAGATGACTCTGGTATAAGTGAATTTCAATGATTAAAGAAGTACTTAATAAGAGTCATAAAACTGCTTACAATACTTGGAAAAGTAAAAGTACTTTTACACACACTAAGAAAAAAGTGTTGAATTTATTTAACCAAACAGTCGCTACTAAACAGAGTTGAGCATACTATTAAATTTACATGTTTTCTTATAAATAAAATTCACAAGGTGCTTTTCATTTACTCAGTTGACATAACTTGGTTAAGTAAATTTAACTCTATCTTTAGAGTGATAAACTAATTACATGATAAGTTCTGGTCATATTTTAATTTATAACGTGGAACTAGGAGTTGAATTTTAAAGTAAAGAAGTTTCATTTTTAAGTAAGGACTAAAAGTAAAAGTTATGATTTGAAAAACTACTTTGTAAACTTACAGATCCTCCAAAAACATTATTTAAGTACTGTAACAAAGTAAGCGTTCTTCCTTACTGTACACCCCTGGAAACAAGATTACTTGGCTCAAAAAAGCTTTACTTATTGAACACTTAGCATTTTTGAAAGTATTTAAATAATGCTGCCTAAACTGGACCAATATGCTGTTGATCGTTGGCCATTAAATGCAGCATGTTAAACAAATGAGACAATACCTGAACAAAACAAAACTGGTATGAATGTATTTTTTTAATGTTTGTAATTATGAGTTGTGTAAAGCTACTAAATATACCATCCCTTTTCATAAGTTTATATCTCGTTATACTCCAAGATCAACTTTCCTGTATGTGTCTGTCAGCAAGGCTAATCTTCTTTGCTCATTCTTCAAGTTAAGTGGGTTTAATGTGGTAGAGATTCCAATGTGTTGACTGTGCAGAGATGCTATAAGTGAGTGAGTGGACGGCATTATAGAAAAGCCATGGGGGGGCGGGTCCTGATTTAGGTCAGGCTATCTTGATTGGTGAGATGCGTTATGTGGTGTTGGCACAGGGATGAAGTGTCCTTTGAAGTGTTCGCTGGAAGCATTTGGTGTAATTATCCTGTCATGAGAGCCGCTATAAGCTCGAGACTTCATTAGCCACCAGCTTCTTGCTTTTTCATCTTTTCTCAAAAAAAAAACGAGAAAAAAAAACACTTATCTTTATGGAGGCCTTAAAGTGCTAAACAACTTCATGATGAGCGGCCAGTACCTGACAACTCACTAATCAAAAACATCATTGCAAACTTCACCATATAATGGGCCTCGTTTATCCCTCAGGGGCTTTAGAAGAGGTGGGTTTCAGCACTCCTTGCGGACATGGAAACCGACCAACTTCCTTTCCCAAATTTAGATCATTAGATTAGACAGACTCATTTAACAGCTGTAGGGCATATTTGGGAGGTTTATACTATCAGCCTGGAGAGGTTATGGGTTGTACAATCAGGGAGGAAGCAAGATGGAAACAGCAACAGGGAGGCAGCAAATGCAGCATGTGTTGTTGCTGGCAGAGCACACTGATCATTTATTGAGGTTCTCCTTCATTGCTTCTATCCGTGCTGAGAGGCCTAGTGCCGGTAATGACCAGAAAAAGATGGCAGGGCCACGCTACAGGGCTCCTCAGTCTGTCTGTTTCCCCGAGATAGCAGGCGGATTAGGCCTGTGTACTGTCGGGTCATGCTGCTCACATGTGAGGAATAAAAAAAAAAAAAAAAATGTGTATGTGAGTGCAACCAGGTCACACTCGCCTATTTAATGACTCAATAGAGTTTTCATTAACTATTTAGTGTATTTCAACAGACAGCCAGTGATAGTAAGAAACAGATTGCAGATGAGCTGAAATAAGAGTTTAAAAAGTCTTTAAATGTGTTTGTTGGTGGGTTAAATCATAAATGTAGTTGACCTGTACTAGAAAAATTGGAGACTCCCTCGGGTAGATAGGAAGAAAGGAACACAGTGGGAGCTGGCTCAGTCCAGTCCAGCGGTAAATCCTTCATCCTAATACCCCAAACTGCCAGCACGTCTGCAGACCAGACCAGTAAGCAAACATGCAGCATAAGCAAAAATGAAAAAATAAATGAATAAAAAAGAGCAGTTTTGGAGTTATGTGATTATCCAAAAATGAAAGCTATATTCCCATTTATTTAAGCTACAATTAATTCACTTTCTTGCAACACCAATGCCTCAAATATTTCTTACTAGGGCAGTAAATTGCTGTAAACGTATTATTATACAAAAATATAATGGCATAATTTAAACACATTTTTCCAGGCTGTCAAAGCTTGTTTGGATCACATGCAGCACAAAGTCAAACAAGCAGTTATTGCTGACTGCGAAAAAATATTTATATAAACATCTCATTACAAAGTAATTATGTTGAAATAATTGATTTACGCGCATCTTGGGGTTTGAGTTGTTTTCTCTTTTTTTGGCCTCGTATAGTTTGCAGCAAAGAGGCATGAAGCAACGGAAACAGCAGCATTAGCAGCTCAAGGTGCGCATCAGCTGAAACAATCCTTCTTAGGAAAATATCTAAAAGGAACTCTGAGAACAATAAAAAAGCACTTCAGAGAATTGGTTGTTTCTTGCAAACATGCTTCTGCTTAAATTTGTTTGAGACAACTTTAAAAAAATGGGAGAATAATAATAATAAGACAGGAAATTTATTGTTAACACCAAACCTCAGTTTTGCTTGTGACATCTGCAGCTTTTCAAAATCTCTGCTCCAGTTTGTTTCACTCATGTAAAATATCTCTAAATAAAAAAAAAAAATGGGAAAATATACTCTCTTTATAACATCAGAGTTGATTAGCATGTTTCTTACACATTTTCACTTACAAGCAGTGACACACAGTCACCTTTATTATAAATAAGAATAAGAAATAAGAAATAAGAAAAGCTCTCAGCAAAGCATTCGGCTTTTGTTTGTTCTCTTAAACCAACAAGACACATTTTATTTATTGCTGTGTAAGAAATAACTCATATCAGGAGTTACCATGCGAAAGCTATCACCTGTTCTTTTTTTGTAATTAAAACTCCTTCTTTCCAGGTACAAGTTATGACTCCCATCACAGCCCGTCTCCCTGAGCTGGAGGCAGATGATATTGCCTAATGACCATTTCAGCACTGTGGCAGTACAGGGTGTTATTTCTCAATTCCAGGTGTGCAAATGGATTTGAATACACCTATAAAATATATTTTCTGGAATACCACACTGTTTCCAAATCTACCTTGAGACCACATGCTTTTTTAATATTAATAATTTATTTCAAGGTAAAATGAAAATGATTTATCTCCGTTTTGCTAGAATTTGTAGTCAGTTCTATCATACACTTTAAAAATGAAATGTTGGATTTACTTAACCATGTTATGTCAACTCGTTCCACCTAACTGAGTTAAATAAATTCAAAGCAACAAACTCATGTTGGTTAAAAAACTAGTATATTGCTTTGAATTTACTCAACTCAGTTAAGTGGAACCAGTTGACATAACATGGTTAAGTAAATCCAACATTTCATTTTTAGAGTGTATGTTGGTGGTGAGGTGGACAAAAGATGTGAGCACTGCCTTCCTGTCTGTCACATGTGGTTGTGTAAAACTGGACAGCCATGCCACGCAGTTTACTGTTTACCATGCAGGTGTCATCCATGGCAGCGACCAGACTATTTTCAACTGTTGACATAACTGTCCTCATATGTCAGTAAGTCACAATTGCTGTGACACACACACAAGGGCACACACTTCTTCTTGGTAAGTTAAGCCAGCTGCATCACATAATGATTGTGTCTGGTTTGGCAGGAGCGCTTTTCTGGCATTTGTTTAAACTGTCATTGTGGGAAGTCATTTGTATCCTTATAGGTACATTTAGCCAAAGTTTTGTGCAGCTGGGAAAGGCACACTGCAAGGCATTTACATCAAATCTAATCCTTAAAAAGCAGCATTTTTTATTTTATTTTTTTCAAAGGCCTGACTTTCTAAACTTTATTGAACGTCATTTTTTTTCTTCTTTTTGGACACATGCTATGGGGCACCAAGTGTCAAAATTTCACAAACATAATTTTCATTATTTAGCTCACTTTTTGTGTGTTAAAATTTTCCACTGACATTCTATTGTTACTCACCTCATGGTTCTTACATTTAGTTAATTTTTACTAAATGTTAAAAAAATATTTCAATATTATATTCTAAAACTAAATGTTTAAATCTAAATGTAAAAGTTAAACCTTGTAAGTTGACGTTCGCATTTAGATATTTTGGAATGGAACGCAGACGATTTTTGGTTCTTGGCTCTTGTTATGATGTCATCATCCAGAGACAATAGCATCCATTAGCACTAATGCAGCTAAACCTATTATTTCCTAAAGCTACCCTACAATACATCAAACTTGCATGTATGGCTGGTGGCTGAGCTGCACTTCAAACTGCTGGACCACAGATACCACCGAGATTGTTTTTTTATGAACACATTTTGAATTTAGATTATAAATATTATAATAAGTAGCATTAGCAGTGGCTAGCAGTGACTAGCAGCAGCCGTTGTTAAGTAAAAAAATAGCTAAGTGTAAAAACAGTTAGCTAAATAATAAAAAAATATGTTAGTGAAATTTTTTAACATTCCATTTTGCACTTGGAGCTCTATAACATGAACTGTAAAATTTAAAATACTGTATACTGTATATACACACTTTTGTAACTTATATTTGCAACTTAATCATAACATTTTTTTAAATATTTAGGGTTTGGAGAGTATGCCTGCTATTAAAAATTGTCCACCTGAACCTTGAGTTTTTGTGAACATTATGTTTTTTGTCTCTTACTTTTATTTGATTCTTTTTCTAAACAAACCTTCTTTGACTCATTTTAAAAACTTTTTACATTCCATTGAATGGGTAGCTGTTAGGCAAACGTTAATGAAAATAGTTTTAGGCATGTGACCATCAGTGTTGACAATTTCCTGGTGCAGAAAATGTTAAAATCAAAGTTCTTTGTTCTTACTGTGCTTATAATTAGTACTAATGACAGAAACATCTATCTGTTGCTTATCAGACACTATAACAATGAAAAAGTTCATAACAATCACATCTACAGCCCTCATTGCTCTACATGTTTATCAGAGATTGAAAATATTGACTCATTTATTTGTTTTAACTCACTTATCGTACTTTGTTCTCTGTAGCAGGTTGTAACTTTTTGACTGTTCTTGTCTTCTCATCAGTATAAACTCTAACACAAGCAACAAGATAGCATAAGACATATTTTCTCAACAGAAGGCCAACTATATAAAATATTGCTTTATTAACGTGAACATCATGAAGGAAAGCTAATTAACATTCTCTGGACTCCAAGGCTGGTGTTGCATTCTGTTTCATGCTCAAAGTTAATGATGCTAGTTAACTGACACATTGTAAAACATGCTGTGATTATTGATCATGAGGAATGTGAGTGCATAAATTAATCATTACTGCTTTCCTTGACTCTTTTTTTTTTAACTGGATGCTTTCCTGTGAGGATTGCATACTGATAAATTTGATTCTAAGAAACATCAGCTATGCAACAGTGTCAGAGGTTACAATTTATAAAACTTTAATTGGGGTGATGGTTAAAATCGTTGCAAAGCTTCAGCATGTCCTGAAGAACAGGATCTGTGGGTGAATAGCTCTTTGCTGATGTTTGTTCCACACATTTAGCATAGGGTCACCTCTCTCCTGCCGCACTTTCACCTCTTTGCACACATCTTTTATGACTTCCACTGACCCTGCCACCAGTGTCAACCCTGGACCTGCAGATCTAATCTGTTCTGTAAACCAAGAGAGTTTGGACAGTCCAGCAGGTCATACAGTACCAGTGTTGGTTGTTCTATTATTATCATGCCATGGCCTCATCTTTGTGTGTTTTTTTTATTTTTTACTAAAACTAAAACTTACATTAAATATAAAAAATGGCATAGATTTAATTATATTAGCTTTATGAACTATTTACTCCTTCATGTTAGTTTTTTTTTCTAAATTCAATTGTATATAATAGCAAAAGTAAAGTTATATACTAACATGATATATCTACTTACATTCCGATAAAAAAATAATAGATTGATGGCATATTCATTCTTCTGACCAATTTATTACGAACAGTACACACTAACATTAAAGAGAAGAAAAAAGGATTGTCACCAATTTCAAAAACAAAACCCAAAATGTAAATTGTGTGTTAAACGTTCTAATTTCTGTTCCCTATAAATTGTTTCCATTTGTTTTTTTTTTGATTAAACTCTGCAGCAATCTGGGCATGACTTTAGAGCAGCTGTCCAGAGCTGAGAATACGAGCTAACCCGACTATTAATACAGGGCAAGCAATCAATATGCCACTGGCATTTCTAGGTTTTCTTTGCCTGCCATGCTTATCTTAATAGGAGTGTGCTCCATTTTCTTTTATAGAGTGAACTCATATATCATTACCCAACAAATATAGCCCAATGTGCCACAGTGGAGTGAAAACACAGAGGGTCAGGCTAAAAATAAATAAGTAAAATAAAAAAAAAAGATAATTTATTTTTATTTAAACCTTTGTTGTGCAGCTTTACAAAAGTCTTGGCAAACTGCAGGAATTTTAATTTACTGTCTCCCTTCTGTTTCGTTTTCGTAGCCCTGCTTTACTCAGTCACTCCTTGTTCATAATCAACTTGACATTTTTTTCACAAACCTTTTTTTCACCAGCTGTATGACAGAGACTGACATACTCACAAGAAGCAGCTCTCTCCCCATCATTCCCTGTCTACCAAGTAAGTTCAACAAATACACTGTAGCCCGGCCATTCAGTCTTCTGTTGAAAAACCTGTAACCATGTTGAATGCATCCACTTACTTATCCAGTTGTACATAGTTACAATTTAAAAAAATATATACTTTTTTGTTGCAAGTCAAGTAAAATTCAGCATGAAAATTGATACATTTCATGCAAGAATACCAATTCTATAAAGCAGTGACCCACTTTCTGCATGTCACAGTTAGACACTGAGACTCAGTCATTATTTTGTCACATAATTTGACCACAAGTCTCACCTTTTGACAAGAGCTGGAACCTGAACAGTTTACTTTAGATGCAGTCCAAACATGTCATTACCTGCTGTTATGTATTTAAATTTAGTTGCTGCACAAGACACCTTTTATGAACACTAACTCATGCTCAAAGCCTTTTCTGACTTCTCATAAACAAAGTGTTTTTACTCTTAAGCTTTTAAATGAGCATCACTATCTGGGGGAGTCAGAGGGAGTTTTCTTTTTTCACACTAACCAAAATGTTTTTATAGGGTCTCACGTACAAGAACAAAGCATCTTGAGGCGTTACAGCCTTTTTAAGTTGTACTCCGTTTCACACAAAAATATTTTTTCCTCATAAAAACACTTTTCTCTTGGAGAAGTCGAAATTTGTGATCTTCCTAAAATAATTTTTTTAATGAGCTTGTTTTTTATGTCACAAATGGAGGAAGATGGAAGAAAGTCTAAATAGTAAAGACCTCAAGACATAAAAACCTGCAGCTGTGCTATCAAAAATAATTGCAGATTAAATTTGTACGCTGGTAAAATGTTTGTTTGAGTTCCTACGCCCCAATGACTTTTATTTGGTTTGGTGCTTGTGCTTATGAACCAGAAAATGTGCTGCCCATATCTCTGTGAAATCTGTGGCTGGGCCCACAATGATGTACTTTCTTTCACTCATTGGAGCAGATCATGGTTTGCTGTCTTAATGACAAAAAGAAGGGTGTCGACTTGTTTATTTTTTGCTTATTCATGTGGACATATTATGTTTGTCATGCTGTAAAAGAAGAAGAGAAGCTATATAAATGGTTGTGATCACAAACACAAAAAGTTCCACAAACTATACCACCTATTATGTCTTTTATTAGCCTGATAAAAACCAGCCCCTTGTTCTATGCTTTGCTTTGTTCAGAGGGTCTGAACCCTTAGGTATCAAGAAATGATTGCTTGCTGGAGGCGTGACCTCTGTTGAAGTTTTAAACGACTGGATCTGAGTTACCTACTCGCTAATGCTTGGCCATGACATATGTAGTGAGCCAGATTGACTGTGTGGGTAGCTATGCAAAGAAGCTAACCGAATATTGCGTGAACTGTAAACAACCATCCCCTACTAGAAAGACAGAAGTACCAAGCCAAACGAGATGGTTGTAAATGAGTGCTGCAGGCTTTGCGAGACAAATGTAATTTATTATGGAAGCCTTGTCAACGAATGACTTCATTTACTTCCTCCGCTCCATTGCTAAACTACGAGTAGACTCAAACAGTGCAGAAAATCAACGTTATCGGCCACAACTCCTCCTTCTGTTTCCTGATTGGCCCAGCTGAAACTCTACCGGAGAAATTCATGTCAATGGGAGAAAGCCCACACGGAGCAGTGAAGGGAGGTTAGAACTGAGCAGAATTGCATTGGAAGAGGAAATGAAAGTAACGAAAAGGAGTAGTTTGAAGAAATAAATTGTTTATAGATTTCGAATGACTTAACTAAAGATTTTGTAGAAATCTATACATATTTTCTCGTCATTCTGCAAAGGCTCTCCTTCAAATGTCTCATTGATCACATTTAAAAAATGAATCTAAAGCTAAGCTTTTACTTTAGTAATACTCTACGTTTCCCTCTTGTGGCTTGCAAGCATCTTGTGTCTGCAGCCTTCCCACCGCTACTGAATTATGGTGATTTACATGAATGCTCCAGCCAGATCTCTGCATATATTGGATGTTGCTTATCATTGAGCACACCAATTTATGACAAAATGTAAACTCTCTCACACACCACTGTATCCTGTACTCACTGGTAAACTGACCATCATTATCTACCTGCAGAATTCTACACTGGTATACTTTTATTTACAAATCTATCCTTGATCTACTGTCTCTTTATTTGTGTTCGAAGATGTCACAAAGACATAACAGTCATAGTATACACTCCCAGGATTGTATTTATTTCAGTGTCCCCTTAGTTTGCACTGAACTTGGGAAAAAGGCCTACTCCTATACTGCTCCACCTGCTTGGAATACACTACATCAACAACCAGCAACAGCATGAAAAGTTTTTATTAATGCAAAATTGACTCACGTGATGCAGACAAAAATGCTCTAACAACCTGTGGTGTATTTAAATGGATGGAGGTTTTCCCTCAGCTTATTTCAGCTTTATTTTTGTGATTACGTTTTTTTTTTTCTTTTTTGCTCGTGGTTGGTGTTTTTGTACCAGCTATCAGGTATTTCTGCCTACAGAGAGAACCACATGTACAAAGGGGTCATAGCACCTACACATATCATGATGGGAAGTGAAAACAAAGATTCTGAGTGATGGCTAGCTCCCCTTCTTCACCACTGCTGTTCTAAAGTAGGCCACAGATATTGGAATCACTGCCTCCCTTACTTCTTTTTCTCAAAACAATTTGTCATTGCTTCCAGGGTTCTGCCATTTCTATCTGTGACAATCTGTATGGCGGTCGCCTCGGAGAGTGACAAAACCTGTCACAGTGCGTCACTTTCACTCTCTCTCCGGCAAGCGGCAGGACATCTTTGAGTCGGCAGCACCTTTATCAGATATGGCAGTTCCTAAAGCTCTGCCTATAACAGCAGGCAAGTCTGAGGAGAGGAGCTGGTGACTTTACAGAGACCTATTTGCAAACAGAATCACTGGGAGACATTCCCCACAAGTCACCATCTGGCAGCCACATATACCTGCCTCCGATGCTCCTTCGCCACATCACCGGCTCTTCTATTTATAGCTGTTCTTCGGTCCACCCGCCCACACACACTGCATCTTGTAAAACAGCAACCAAAATCTAGCAAACTGAAGAACTTCCTTCAGGCAGTCAATCATCAGGGTGACAGATGTCATCACATCTCTCTCGTAATGTGCGGATAACATCTTCCTAACAGTCTTGCCTGTATTACTGTAGAAATGAACAACCCCCCAGCTCCTCAGCAGACCTTGCAGAGTTGGTAAACCCAGCAATGACCTTCTTTGTCATTATTTGAACTCTTCTCATATTTTTAACTTGGCTGAGTTAGACCAAGAAGAGAGATTAGTTTTGGAATTGGCTGAAGCATCTAAACTTTCTGAGAGTGTTGTTGCAGTCGTTTTTACTAAGGGAAGGAAGACAACAGCAGAAACGGTAATGATCATGGAAGTCAGCAGTCAGCTATCATTGAGCTGTCAGATTTATCAATAAAACAATTAGTGTTTCATCTCGGAGGAAGGAAGGCTGAAATCCCACAATTGGTATTATGTTATTGAACATCCACTCCACCAAGTGTGCACTTGCAAGCTTCTTGCTGCATTTTGATGTCATTTGACAGAATTTCACACTCTTATAACAATGCACATCTCTTTCTTACCTAAAATAAAATGTGAGTGAACAAGGATTTTAACCTGTTGTTTTATAAATTGTTGTTACTTTGTTTTTGGTGACACTCAAACCAAGGGTGTCCAATCCTGATCCCCGAGAGCCACTAACCTCTATGTTTCAGAGGTTTCTCTGCTCAACACAGCTGATTTGAATGAATTGATGATTAACAGGCTTCTGCAGATTTTCAAGAGATAATTCAGTCACTGAATGAGGAGCAGTGGAGCAGGCAAACGAGTAACACATGCAGGATAGCGGCCCTCAAGAACCAGGGCTGAACACCCCTGGCTCAGACCAAAGTACTATTATCAAGCTTGAACAATGTAAAAAAAGTTTTTGAATGTGGACTTATTACTCAAAAAACAGACATTTTGGCATGGTTTCCATTAAAACGTTACATCTCTCTCTCTCTCTCTCTCTCTCTCTCTCTCTCTCTCTCTCTCTCTCTCTGTCTCTCTCTCTTATAATTTTTTTAGGAGAACAACCCAAATGTTTGTAGAACAACTACTTTAACTACAAATTGATGCATCTCTCATAGGTAAGTTCAGAAACAAATGCATTACTTGATTGAAAGATGCAAACTTTATATATTGGGTTCACCTAAGCACAATCTTACAACATATTTTTCTACAAACAATTATCCTGATTTGCATTGTGCTGTGTGTATGCCCTTTGACAATTTTAAGTAGAGTTTGCAAAAAGACAGGTGTTGATGTGTAGAGCCCCACCTCAGTCATACACAAACATTTATGGCAAGAAGAGCCCACTTAACTAAGTAAAAAAAAACACACATTTTAACACTGACAAAATTTAAGAGGACCATTAAAGTTGTTTTTATACCTTAAGGGGATGGTTTTCCACCGTATAGTCAACATGCTCACAAAAATATAAAAAACAAAAAGCAATGACAGAAAAGAAAGTGCAATTTCAGAACGATTTATTCTGAACTGTCAAGCTTGCTTAGCTTAGAACACTTTGAAAAACACTTTTTTAAAGAATGCAAATGAGTAGTGAACAAGAAATACAGTCCATTGTTATAGGAATCTTTATTTATCAGAATATATTCTGCTTTATCTTGTCAAAATGCAAATTTTTCTTTAACTGCATTCCCCAGCTACATTAAAAAAGCCAATTACCACAGACAAATAATACATGTATGGTCAAAGCAAAAGTATAGGAAGCTAACTGTCCATCTTTTTTTCCTGACTCCTCATTTCTTTGCTTTCTAACTGTACATTACCAGTCTATGAACTAGGGCTATTGGCAAGAATTTGGTGATATGATACATATCCTTGATACACAAGGGTCATGATACAATATATCATGACATGTTGCAATACTTTAAGCAAATATATTGTAACAAATTGTTACCTATTTTCCAAAAATTCTAAAAACTCATTTTGTTTTATGTGTATGTTTGATTTTTCTCATTTCACTCATGTTTTCAATGGTTAGGTCAAATGTGCCATTAAATAGTTTGATAGTATAATTGTGGCAGCTTTTATATTTTTAACAATAATTTATTGTAAAAGATATGGCCAGCCACCACACTAACAACCTGTACCTTGTGCTAAAGTTCAATAAACGGATCAAATGAAGATGTTACAGTCTGTGCTGCTGTCACGGGGCATGAAAGTTTAAATTTTAAACCTTAAACATTAAAAATTGATACAGTGTTTTAGAGAATCGATACAGTATCGGAAAATAAGTATTGCAATATTTCAGTGTGTCAATATTTTCTTAAAACCCCTACTATAAACACTGAGTTTATTGTGCTGTTGACTTGTTGAAAATAAAGAGGAAGAGAGACATAATGCTATATGTAAAACATATTCATCAGTTTATAAAAGTTGTTTTGGCAAAGAAGACCAAATGTGAAGTCAGACACAGCATGTAATTGGTTGGTAGTGTTATGGTACGGTAGCTTCCTCGTACCAGTGGGAAGTGAGTATCTCTGACTAAGTGTTCGTCACTTCTTTTTCTTCACCTGCATTTCTGCGTGACACCCTCCTCCATATGCTCAGGCTGCCAGTAAATCCTCCAAACCTAATGTAGTGCCTGTTTGCAAGTCCGTTGACATAACAATCAGTGCTTTTCAAAGCACATTCTGATGTATGGTCTGCACTTTTCACACACTGTTCTACACATTTGAAAAGAGGCCACATTAATAATCCATGGATTCTGAGTCCATGCGTAAATGTAGTGCCAACGTACAAGTGCAACTCCTTAGTTGGCCATTCTTTTGACACCTTTCAGAGTTTCCCTTTCTCCCTTGCTCGCTCTGGCAGCCGAGCTTTGATTGATGACATCAAAAAGAGTGGTGAAATCTGGGGGCTGGATGTAGAGATAACTGACTGGCTGAGAATGACTCAGTCTGTAGCGGAGAGTCAGTCTTCTGCAGCCTGAAGGAGGAAAGCAAGAGGGAGCAGGAAAGAGAGAGGATATCATGGGATAAATGAGGCCTTGCAGTTTGGTAGCGCACATAGCTTCATCATCCTTGGATCACGTCTGGAGGCCAACATGACTGTGCTAATGTTGTTTCTTTTGAAAAGAGAAACATCACTGAGTCAAGTGATGCGCCCATATACAGCGGGCAGGGCCTCACCGGCAGCATTTTGTCTAATCAATCTTCTCTAGGAGGACAGATGAAAACCCAACACAGGCTCACGCAAAGATGCACACCCACAGCAAGAACATGGAAAAATACAGTACATGCACACACCCTCGTCCACGCACTGCCAACCTCATATTGTCTGGCAGATACTCAAACACCCACACAAACACATGCATCAATCACTAGCTTTTATCCTCCTTAAAAAAAAGAAATGCAATACAGACACAACAGATACATTTACAGAACACCCCCAAATTAAACTGACTGCCAGGCTGGCTCATGTTACTTTTATCCGATGTGAAATAGTGATTATTTAAAACAAAATAACCCAAAAAAATAAAATAATAAAAAAAGTTTTATTTATATGACAACACTAACCTTCACTTGGCAGCTCTATCTAGACCTGTGACATCATAGCACAATTTCCCCTGTGTGACCTTGAATTTTAAGCAATAAATCTAAAAGGCAGAGAATGTGGATGGTGAGGTCAGTCATTGTAAAAAAAAATGCTCTCTTATGTTCTTTTTTTCGCAGCTGTGATTTATGTGCTATGAATTGTTTTGGTCACATGGTGATGGCTGCCAATAATGTTGCAGCAGATGAAGAGTGGACACTGGTGCTGAGAATTTTGTCAAGCTTGCCCTCTTTAAATAGCCCTGGATCTAATCTGCAGACAGCAGCAAAGTTCTGACAGTTCCCGCCTTGGTGCCCCCTCCTACTAGGTGACACATTTTTATTTTTCCCCTCTCCTCTACTCTGGTATTCACTCCATGAAGCACTTGGCCCCTCAAGCTATTGTCAGTTCTGTTCTCCATCCATGTCTGAAAAACCAAATGGATTTACAGGGTTTACTGTCAACCTCTCCCTTTTGAATGTGGCACAGTCTTCCATTTCCTCTCTTTTATTTCCACCTCATTCCTTCATGATGACTTGGTCATTCTTCTTATTGTAGGAGTGCTGTTGTGGCACTGGCTTTCTAGTAAGCGTATCTTTCACAGGTGACCTCATAATAAGTCTTGACCTGAGTACGATATAGTACAGTCAGAACTCAGTATATAAATTTTATGAGGCTTTCACACCATTCTTACTATTTTGAACACACCAGATGTTCTTTGTTTTCCAATTTCTAAGGCCAGAAGAGTAGGGTTAAACCGATACAGACAACAAATGAGTATATGGTGATATGAACCTGCATATTTTTCAAATTTAAAATGACCTGTTTTTAAGCTGTTTTTTTAGTTTTGGAAAGCTATGAAAAACAATGTTTCCATAAAAGTTTTATCGAATCTATTTTTTTCTTAGATAGCTGACACCCGTTTAAAGCTATTGCTTCCTCAGCCTCCAAATCATCAAACAATAATTTCAGATTTGGGAAAGTAAAACTGACATTTTATAGTTGTTAGTTTTAAATGAGCGGTTTTTAGATTCTGGTTGAAAAGCAAGTCACACACAGACACACAAAAAAAATGTGTTTTGCACACTCTAGTCTGTATTTATTTGTCTGATTGCCTGTTCATAGTGACGATTATGCAAAACCTGCTGAGCCAAACCTTGTGAAACTTGGAGAAGTTGTGAAGCATAGGAAGAAAGACAGAATCCATTAAATTAACTTTCTTAAAAAAAGCAATGAGAGCTCCTTGGGGCAGTGTATGCTTTGTGTGGACCCTCCTGGCTATTTTGAGAAATCATCCTGGAGCTGCATTTTTTAAACAGAAAAGTCGGCCTATGCAGAACAGCTTCATCAGAAACCACATAAGCTACTATAAAAAGCAAATTATTAAATCTTGTGTTAATTCATAAAGATTTATTGGCAGTACATACCATCATACAACATTTATGGCATTGTTTATCACAACCTTCAAGTCAAGTAGTTTTAGTCATGTTGTAGCTATATGACAATAAATGAGTTCACTAATAACAAACATGAACATTGCCAAAAGGCAGTAATAAAGTGCATTTAGATATATTCTATCTTGTTACAGGAATTCCTGAAAGTTATGAACTCCTTAGAATATTCTTATTATTATTTGTCAAGGATATTACTTACATCTCATGTGGACACAAGTTAACAAAAAACAAAAAACAAAAATTGTTTTACTAGCCTGTGAAAGTGTACTATGATATTCACAAAACAACTTGAACTTCCCAATAGGCCAGTCGAATGGTGTAAATTATAACAGAACTTTAAGACTAATGATGTCATCATGGTCAACAACTATCAGATATTTCAAAAGGCTAGGTGTCTAATAATTTTCAAGGTCAATATTGGATTGGGTGTGATTTCTTAGCAACCAAACACCTTTCTCATATTTGCTAAAAGGAATGCTCCTGAGTGTGCCCTGAAGAGAGCACTGCACATCAGCAGTGTGCATGATGTGTTTTAAGGAGAAAGCTCTCCAGATAGAACAAACTGTTTTCTGTTCACCATGTGGACAGATTGGAACAGAAGCTGGTAAATTTTCCAAGTCCAAGCCATACGTTTCTACTTAGGATGTCTGAATGTTTGTTGGTAGGGGAAAAGTTTGAATAATATTATTAAAAAAGTCCTGCACAATATGTTGATGAAATATTGTCAATGCAACATCACTGTTTGCAATATTAATTTCCCAAAATACTGCCTGGGCTCCAATAAATTACAGACTATTATAAACAAAGTGCAAAGTATTCATACTCTGCATGGTAGTAATAAATATGCTGAATCCAGCTCACTCTGGCTGTCCTCAAAACAGTGGCTGATACTGTAAGCAT
>JARVJO010000164.1:14744532-14762009 GCA_031762555.1 Cynodonichthys magdalenae | reverse complement strand
CCCCCCTCTCCCACACACACACACACACACACAATTTCAATTTCACAGTGTCGTTCCTGTCCTGAAAAGCTTAGTTCAAATCTTTTTGAAGTGGGATTATGTGCAAAGATTGTGAACAATTAATGCCGTGCTTGTTGAAGATAGATCTTTGAGCAACTTCAATTTGGTCAAATAAAGTCTGATTCTCAGTGGTTCGATGAGTTAATGGCTAATCTGAGCAGGGCAAAGATCAAGATGGATTGATACCTCCTTAAAACAAGTTTAAACTGAAAAAATGTCATAATGGTTCATGCAAAAATATAACTATTGAAATAAATATAACTACTACTAATACTAATTGTATAATTTTTATGATATTTGTGCTGGGAGTGCCACATTCTAGGGTTACATCTTGATTAATGTTGCTAATAAGTTTCTATATAACCTTAGCATTGTATGTACATTACCGTGTGTTGGGAAAAGTTTATAAAATTGAAAAATTTCAGACTGGAAAGTCAACATAAATTGACTTTGGTCTTTGCTTTGCTAGAAATTTGATCCTTGATCCAAACTGAGGTTGTTCAAAGAAATACCAACAGCACATAAGTTAACTGGATGTTCATATGAGATGTCCTATGTAGCTACCAGCATTAGTTCTGCTCTGAAAGTTCAAACAAGCTTTTGACTCATGGTTAATTGTTCAGCTGTTCTTGCTAAGCACCTGTCTTCTCCCTGCCTTGTACCAGTACCAGCACAGGAAAACAGAGAGAGAAAAGGAAACTGATCCTTATGAGGAAATTGTTCCCCCCCCCCCATTTTTTTCCCTCTGATTCTCTTATGGGCTGCCTCTGAGTTTGGTTCAGATTTAGTTCAGTGCTGAGCTCGGCATCCTTAGCAGAGAGACCAAGCCTGGTGCAGACGTGTCAGTGTGTCGTTATTCGTCTCAGACTTTATCAGGGAACACTAAAGCTCTCTGAGTTCAGCAACTGATCTGGGGCTAGTTGTATGAATATGTCACCTGTGCACACCCCAGCTTTCAAGCCTAAAACACACATACAGTATAAGGCTACTACACGGAAGCCCACCTAATTCTGAAGACTGTTAAATTACATGGCAGAGGTTTTTCTTTTTGAGATACTCCATTCTATCCACAAATGTTTTAATTTAAGAAGCAGTATTGAGGGATCATGCAGCTGGGATTTGCTGATGAATAAAACCTGAATAGATTGCTACTTTGTGCTGCTTTGCACCTGCAGTTTAGTGTTAAATTAAACCGTTGTTAACAGTGTCTTTAGGAAAACGTGATTCTCAACATCACAATCTCAACCTTCTAATGACAACTGAAAACATGGAGATAATTTATTAATGGTTATTTTTTTATTTTTTGTCGAGCTCAATCATATTCAGCACACAGTTGATTTTTTAATACGTGATTCTAAAACTGCTTGGTGACCCATTTTATTATTAACGCTGTTACTCAGTACTTCATTACTATAAAAAGCTGACATTTGGAGTACGCAGATTTCACCTGACAGTGGCCTTTTGCTGTTGGCTTTGTCCTCCCTCTTAGGGCTTTAGTAGGCCAGTGTCCCATATTGCATAAGGACACGCACACAAATACCAAAAGGCTAATCAGAATTGCTCTTTGTCGAGCTTTTATTCTCTCTCTCTCTCATTCTCCGAGCCTTAATTCTACGAATCCTGATTGCCTTCCTGTATTCATTTGTCTCGAGATGAGCACCGACGTGAAGCTTCGGCAGCTCGTGCTATCATTCTGCATAATAACTACATCCACACAATAACACTCCATCATTCCTGTTTGGTTTTGTGTAAAAATGTGTAGCTTTCTTGCAGCTGCTTTTTACTTTTTGAGTCCACGACATTCTTCTTATCTTTTCTTTCAGTTTTTTTTTTTCACACACTTGTAGGTTAATTCCTACATTTATGGTTTTCTTTACACTAACTTTTAGACGTTCCTTTGCGTTTCGCTTGGCTGCATATTTCTTCCAGTTCATCCCTACGCTTCTAGAAAGTAAGTCCAAGGTTGACATGATAACTAAATGAGTTATTGAATTATTTCCTCTGCAGATGCCACTCCTGGCTGTGCATTATTATAAATGGAGCAGTTTATCAGTATATTACCTTCCAGTGTCCTTCCTTTAAGACCATCTCATTTTACCTGTCACGAAGCTTGTAATGGGATTCAAAAGTAAGACAGGCTTCAGTTGACAGTAATGGGATCTTGAAAGGAATAAACTAGCCAAGCTCGGTGTAACATTTCTCCTTATCCTGTAAATAAAACAATAGTTTTATTGGTTAAAACTACTGGAATGATGATATTATCCACGCTTACATTTAAATAATCACTTTAATCCTCTGGTTTTGTCTTTAGACATAGTACAGAATTTAAATAATATTTGTTGACTAAAATTTAAGATGTATGTGTGAACAAAAACTGTTGTGATGATTAGATTTAAAGTAAAGATTATACAAGTTGGACCAGCAAAAAGTAATTAGTATTTTAATTTGACAATGATTGCTGTTCTTTTTTTCAAATTTAATCAAAAAAGCTGGCTTTGTTACTTAAACTGTTTTCTGAGGAAAAAACAAAACAAAACAAAAACACACTGTTTTCTTAATGCCTCGTGGTAGACACCCAGTCTGTTGCGTTTCATTTACTTACTGTGACGGTGATTATAGTTAAATGGTAGGTTCACCACAGGGTTCACTCAGACCTCGCTGAGTGTTGTCATAGAGACTCAAACTCCCTGTTTAAAATGATGAAGCTGTTTTTGCAAAGTATTTTAGGTGTGAGTTGGGAGCACACTTTCTGAGAAGGGATGTTTAGCAATGACAATGATGAAGTCTGGCAAACAAGCAAGTAGACCCAAAAGTGACCTCTTTTCAAGACCTTGCTGCTTTCATTAGAAAAGACAATCACTTCAGGGTTGGATCGGTGAAAACAGTTTGTTTAAAAAGACAGCTGTGGCTAATTTTAATATGGGTTATATATTTTTTTAAAATAGATTAACAAAGACAATTATTTAAATTGATCAGAGTAACCTGCATTCATGAATTCATGTGACAAAATACTATATTTTCAAAAATCCATATGCTTTAGGTGTGTTTTGTGAATAAGAGGGATCTAGTAAATGTTAAACAACAGGATCTAGATCCCAGAAGACCCCTGGAGATAAATAAATAAAAAAAAAGAATAAAAAAAAAATAAAGATGTTTATATAACCTCTCTTTTTATTGTTTTTAAAATCTGAGATCCATTTTTTGTGTTGCTATTTGTTTCCCACAGAATGCTAATAATTGACCCAACTTAAGCAGTAAATTAAATCAATAGATGCATTATTTTTAACTCAACCAGGTAGCTAAAACCTCATAGAGATGGTTTAATTTGTTTGACATTTAAAAGTACAGACTACAATAAAAAAAACAAAAAAAAAACTTCAATACGTTTTAGCCTTTAACAAAAATAGACAGCACCAGAGCACTGACTGTAGGCAGACTCCTTTGCAGTGTGACACATATAAAGTTATATCCTGGTGTTTTACTAACTTTTTTACGATTCAGCCCTTGGCAGGTTAACAATACATATCTACAAAAGCAGCAGCACAAAGCAAATTTAGTAACGCCCCTCTTGACTTGCAGACACTTTAGAGTGTTTGTTGGCTCTAACTCCTCAGAGCACTGCGGAGTCTCTCCACCTCCCCAAAGACTTCGTGGCTAATAATGAGTCCATCACTGAGTTATTTTTTTCACATCCACATAGCTATTGAAAATTTATTAATAATATTGTGTTCCTTTCATGTAGCCAAGGATGAGAGATATTATGGAACATTAGCTTTCCGTGTGTCTGATGGCGCAATGCTCATCATGTTCCTTGTTCTTCCTTTGATAAAGTCGGGAATCTCCCAGGTCAGTTAAATACAGGATATTGATACTGGTATTATAACTGCAACTGTGGCTAAAATGATTCCATAGCCATTTTAGTATGGGAGATTGTGCTCTTCCAATAAAAAAAATGACATTTGAGCTTTCTCGTGCAGCCTTCTTTAATGGGGTGTGGGATAAGAATGGCAATATGTGTTGGAGCTGGCAGAGGCACAGGCTGTGTTTTTGTTTATAAATAGCTCCAGCCAACATTATTCCACTTGCAGTTGTCCCATAATCATCAATCACTCCCGCACGTGGGCTGAGTCCTCTTGCTCACCAGAGGTAAGGTGCACAGCGAGCCGTGCCCTTGCACCTCCGACTGTTGGAGCAGAGCGTTAGTGAGTGGGACAGAGCCTGGAGTCAGAGCGACAGAGGAGGTAGGGGTGGGGTGGGGGGGGGTTCTTGTGTGGTGATGGAGTGAGTTATGACAGGTTTTAGAAACCCCTCCCTCCTCCTCTTTCAGGTCATTACATTCACCAACATCCTCTATTTCACGTCTTCATCACACTTCTCGACAAACACGTGCGCACAAAGCCGCCCTCCCTGTTTATGCCTGATCAGAATCAGTTGGGAGGCTAAACGTGTGATGTGCTTTGAGGATGTTGGATAGGTCAGGTGCAACTGTTTGCTCAGGTTTCATTTCTCTTTGTCTCTCCCTATCTGGCTCCATCTCTTGCTGGGGAGGAGCTTTGCCAGAAGAGCTCTCTGCTTTGGGCGAAGATCCCAAAGAGAGATTTTGTACTCTCGCACACATGCTCAGATCTCCTGATTATCAGACAAGTCTCATGTACAGTAGCTACATATACTTACATGACCACATAGAGCTATAATATCTTGCTGATATCTGTTTTTTTTTTATGTTTTTTTACTGGAAAAGCATGCACAACCATAAGCACACATAAAAATTCCAGTGTTACCATGGCAAAAATACTTTAAGAATCCAGATGATCCTTAACAAAAATGGTTATGTAACTATTGCGGCGCAAAGTCCTGTATCTTATCTAAGCCTGTGTCCTTATTTCTTCTCAGCCTGACTTTTTTTTGCGTGTGTGTGCTTTCAGCTGCTCTTAACATATTCTGATTTTCACACATCACCACTAAACACATAAAAGACACATGTAACTGCAGATAAGCCACTGTAGTTTGACTGTAAAAGGAAGATGACTGTTCTCCACCCACAAAACAAAAACAGTAAGACCTCATCATGTTCTAATCTTAAATCAAAATCTGCATTTTTTTTACCCCTAATTAAATGCAGCCCATTCTAAATGCACACCCACCTGGAACTCTCATTTTATTCTTTACCCCTTTCCCCTCTAAATCTTAAGAAAAAAAAATAATAATAAAAATTGATAAGTTAAAGCTGATTTTGAGCCTCACCTCCCGGAGTTCCTTGGCCACATCCTTGAGCTCCTTCAAAATGCCTTCCAGCTGATCGATCACCATCTTCATGTGGCTGCGGATGCGTTCTCTCGGGCTGGGGGTCTCAGAGGTGTCCCTGGCCGGAGCTCTGCTGAGGGACATCCTTTACAAAGTGGCGTGGGGCCAGTGGCCAACAGGCTGAGGGCATGGGGGAGCCGAGTCGGGGTCCATGTCTTTGGCTACAAGGAGCCTCAGTGCTACTGATCCGAACAGGGGCCCCGGCCACGCAGGGAGACCTCAACATCTTAAAAGCACCTGGGCAGCCAAAACGCCTTGCCTCGCCTGCACACTTGGCACAGGGTCACACGCTGACATCCATGCCTTCTGGTCGACGCTTCCAAAAATGGAGAGAGAATCTGCACGGTTAAAGTCAAACGCAGTAAATCCATGGAACAGGACGAGAGGAAACACACGGGCTAAAACTCTTACATAATTGTGTTGAGCCAACTCACCTCATGTGTCAGTGTGTATAGGCTTAAGTTGTTCCCAAAAAAGAGGCTATTTAAAAAACGCCTGTCTTTTATAGAGAAACGATTTACCTTTTTTCCACTCTTTCTGTATTATCATCTCCACCGGTAAAATACAGTAGCCTCATTTCAAATTAACATGCAAAATTAAAAGTAACAAGAATATAACCCTTTTCTGCAGTGGCTTACATATGATGTTAGCTGAAGAAACAAACAGAAATAAAAAAAAAAAACTCCCACTCTCTCAGTGTTCAAAATGATCTTTTTCTATCTTCCTGGTGGCCAGCGGGGACAAGATTTGCTTTCTTAATATAGTTCCTCACTGAGGGCTACAGTCTGTAAAGAGAGAGAGGCAGAAAACAGGAATATTCCTCTATACAGTGTTGTGTTTCCTTCCCCTGAAAAGAAAATAAGATTCTCAATAAAAATTTGCTTTGAAAGAAACTTTGTCTCTGATCCAGTTTCCTTCTTTTCCAAATAATAACCTAACTGTGTTGCTTTTCATGTTTCCCTCAATGAAAAAGGAAGAGGTTAGAAATGGGTTTTCTTCATTCTTTTTTGTTTAATTCTAAATAACGTGGCATCCAATATATCCCCAAAATGCAGAACTCATTCCAGGTGATGTGGGATTAGGATGAGTTGATTTCCAAGCTGGCAGGATGTGACTTGTGATGACAATTTGTGGAGGGATTACAAAAAATGATTGTGCCAGTGAGACCCAAATGAGCATCGTCCCCTGAAATTTGGGTGGCAGCTTGTCTTACGCAACATTGCCCTCCAAGTCTTCTCACAAAAAAAAAAAAACACTGACCCACAGCAGTCCACAGGGGTGTGCCCAAAAACCAGGGGAGCAGAAAGGAAAAAAAAAAAAGAGAATTCTCTTGTCTCCTTCAGTTGTTGCTAAGGGAACCCAGTCTGTCTGCTTGTGCTGTGATTGGATAATTATTTTACTTCTTATCCATGTAGTGTTTGTGTTTTCTCCACGGACTGTCTTCAGAGAGGCAGAGCGCTCCGTGCCATCCAGCAGCACAGGATAAATCCCATGAAATCTTCCCAGCAGAGCTCAAGAGAAGAAGCGGGAGGGAGAGCTGTTGGCCAAATCCAGGGCGATGCCACTGCCATGGGGTGAACCGGCCAATCACACATGGCACCTGGTCAGATGGAAAGAAAAGTAATCACTCATTTGAACACGTCTCACCCTTCTGTCCATGCGCTTTGTAATCAGTTTTCACAATTTTTAGCAGCATCAAAATAAAGAAGGACACACAGAGGTGGGCATAATGATTTTCAGCTGCTGTCACACACACACACACACACACACACACACACACACACACACAAAACATCTCTTGCTTCTGTGGTACTTGCATTACCTCCACATTCACACACTGACACACACACACCTACTCACCTTGCTTGTGCATCACTATGCTGTTGCTATGCCCAGAGCTGAGTGTCCAGGCACAGCACGATCATACAAGCTACACACAACCAGCAGCTTCTTCTGAGGTCCTTCTGTCGCACACAGTAACACTTTCTCACCGTCTTGCTGTTCTCTCTTCCTCTCTCTGTCTCTCACACACACACACCCCCGCTAACACACACACACACACAGATCCCTCCTCCCCTCCCACTACTTACAGTCTTGACAGAGAGAGAAGCTTCTATCAGCAGGGTTATTTCACTCTGAGGTTGTGGCTCATCAGAGGAGGAGTAGAAGTGGAGGATGAAGCTGTGGAGGAGCAGGAGGAGGTGGCAGGGGGCGTGAGAAGGGAACGATGAATGGCCCTGATAGCCCTTCGGAAAGGGAGAGAAGGAGGCTGAGGATGACTAAGAGCCAGAGCGATGAGGAGAACTCCTGCTTCGGATTGGGATGCAGCTGCTACCATCACTCAGAAAACTGCGCTGGGCGAAAACACACCACCCGTCATCCCGGTCAGCGTTCTCCCACAGCTGAAGGCAGCACACTGAGTGGCTGAGGTGCTGCTGTGGAGGGGTGATGGTGAAAAAAAAGGAGTGTGTTATTCTTATGACAACCTCTCCCTCTTTGTCTGATGGCTTGTTATTGTCTCTCTGTACCCCCCACACACACACCCTGTCTCTCTGTCACTCTTCCTCCATCCCTAGTCTCTCGCTCTCTCTCTCTCTCTTTCTCTCTCTCTCTCTCTCTCTGCCCCGGCGCCCTCACTGTGTCCTCACTGACTGCCGGATGAAGAGAAGCTGATGCCAGAGTTTATCGTGGAGCTCAGGCTCCTGCCAGCGCCACTCGGCTCCTGAGCTTGGCTCTGCGGGGGCGGGGCTTGCTGCTTTAAAGGCACAGCGAATCACACAGAGCCTCCTCTCCTGTTCTCTCCTCTCGGCTGCTGTCGACACTCCCTATCTATCTCCTCTCGCTCTGCCTATCTAGCTTTTGTCAGTGTTTCTGTTGAGGGTGTTATCTCTCTTAAATCAACTTGAAGTCTTCCTCTGCTGGCCACCAAACAGTCCCTGGTGGGGGAAGACTGTGTCCACAAATGCCTAACTGTTACATCATTATTACACAAACCAGGTTGGTATTTGATGACCCCATCCAACTGATAAGAAGGGAATCATCATGACTTTTTTCTTTATTCTGGTCCTCTTACTTATTTTACTTTCTTTTTTTTACTTTTAAAAGCTAGCATTGCTTCATATATAACACTCAAATAAACAATTTTTTGTAAAATAAAATTTCCAAAACTAATTTCAAATGAAACTGTTTAAGCAATGCTCACTAGCTTCAAGAAAGTGTTGGCATGAAACTGCTGTAAACAACTTGAGGCTCTGTGCATTTCTTTGCATAATTGTAACAAAAAAGTGAAAACATGTTTCAGGTTAGGAGGGTCTTTCATGCACATAAATTTGTTGTGGTGTCCTCTGTGGTTTTGAAACCACCAGGATCACAGACGTTACGCTGATGCTGTAAGGCTAATTGCAAGAATATTTTTTCCACTATAATGAATTCCTTTCGCATCTTTTCTTTGATTAATAAATGATCAGGTTTTGCTTTAAAAACATTTACAAATACTTCACTATGATATCTAGTCGTATAGAACTATAACACTGTGTCATAGGACTGTTTCAAATTTTTAACAGCTTGTTAGATTGTGAACACATAGCTGCCTGTGGGGTTAAGGTACTACAATATGTCCTTCTTTGAACTTACACGTGGTCTGTGCAGCGTTCTGCAGACAAAATGTTTCTGACAAAACGATAACTTTAAGACCATGTTAGGAAAAATTTATCCTTTAAAGTATTTCCTTCATAACCTACTGCTAAATGTTGTTTTTTTCTGCACACATAACAGGTTCCATCCTGCTTTAAAGAGAGAGAAAAAAGAAACATTTTTTTTTTTCAGTGCACACTACTCAGTAAATGGCTAACCTGTCTGAAGAAAAGGCCCAGTTGATTGCCACTGATATCTCCAGGGTAGTGATGGCTTTCTCACCAGGGACTGGATTATTTCCACCATAAATTACATCATTTTAATGCTAAGGTCATCGTGACTTGTGAGTTTTACTGCAAATCTTTACTGAGCAGCAAAACGTTGGTTGCACTTCATATTTCTGTCATAGATTCATTGTGCCATGTTGTTTATGAAGAGAAGGTTTATAGCATGTATTTTCTTTTCCCAGTTGAAAACAGGCTCATGCAAAAGCACACAGAATGCTCATGCATATAAAGACTCACAAAAACACACTGTATGTGAATGCATAAAATCGATTTAGTTTATGTCATTATTATGAAAAAGTAATTGACAGTTTCATTGAAACGCTCACTAAGTAATCTTAACAGATGGAGCTTCAACTGATTAACATTTTGAGTAAACTGAATGCAAGATGGCCACCAAAGCTAATCCAACTTGTCAACTCAGTTAACAAATGCTGAGCTAAAATTTTGTAGCCAACCACAGTCAAGGATGTCACCACAACCAACTGACCTCATAAAACACAAAAATGACCATTATTTATCCAAATTTCAAAGCTTTTGAGGTAACATTTATTTTTTGTAGATTCACCTATGACACCTACTGTGACCAGAATGTATTATATTGTAACATAATTACTTCCTTCTTCAGAAGACTCACCTAATGTACCAAGCTACCGCAACCTCTGAAATCAGCTTAAACAAGTTATAAATTAATTTTAAAAAAGTTTTTCCTTTTGGGCAGAACCAAATTTGTTGATGTCTAGTTTTTAGTCTTTGTACCAAGTTTTTAAAATGATTGTTTTTTTTATTGGTTTTATTTACAGTTCAGACATCTTTTTATATTCCATCTATCCATTTAATTATTTTCAAAGGTGTGGAGGTCTGGTGTCAGTCTCCAGCAGTCAACAAGGGACAGAGAAATATATCAAGGACAGGGTACTAGTCTATCCCAGAGCCAATTAAACTAACATGCATCCTTTTGGATTGTGAAAGAAAGAATATGCTGCTGTGTATAGGGATTCCACACAGAAAGGTCCCAGCAGGGAGTCAGACCTGCTACCTTTTTGGTGCAAGACAGTGATTGATGATTAAGTAATAACCAAATGCTCCATTGTGCAGGCTCTCTGCATCATTTTTCTTTTTTTATTAGATTACATACTGTAGTTTTGTACAAAATTAGATTTCTTGTCATGAAAGTTAAAAAAAAACCAAAAATGTAGATTTCAGTTTTTTTTTTGTGTGTGTGTGTGTGGGCATGTGTTTTGTTTAGCATATTTAAGTAATCTATGGGATCTTTTCCTTTTAACCTGAAGTAAGCACCCCTCCAGCAACACGTCACTCATTCATCCTCAATAATTGCCCTTTTTTAGTCCTCAATACTTTTAATTTCCACTTGTAGCTCAAGGCACAACAATCACCCACTCCCATCATCATCAAGAAACCAACAAAACACTTTCATCAATTATACGACGTTCTAAAATTCCAAAAGTTTTTTTTTCAATTCCCAAGCTACACAATTATTATTGACCTTAAATCTGACATTTCCAGTGAATCTTTAGCAAATGTCTCTGACAGACAAACTGATTCTTGCACTGTTTGGTTAAGGAATCATTTTGAATATTAGCATACTGATTTATTATTAAGGTCCTTCCTTAAGCACTTAGCCTGATAAATAAATAGCAACATATTTACAAGCAGTCCATACACACATCCATATATTTAGAAAACACATCCGGAGCTGCCATCAAAACTAAAATTTTTAGACATATGAGTTGTTAATAAAAAACAAGTATCTAAAATCTGTGACATCTTTTTAATTAATCTGAAGCCTCTCTGTTTTTCCTCTCATGACCATTGAGTGGCACTGTTGTGTATTCTGACATTTTTTTTCACTCTGACAGGTTAAAAAAAAAAAGAATGTTCTTTTATGACATGACATCAAATGTGCAAGTGATGTGTAAAAAATACACTTGTAAATATAAAGTAGAATGATTTATTTGCATATTTTAATCATATTCAACACATATAAAAGTTGTGAATAATCAAAAATAAAAAAATATTGCAGTCTGTTCATCCCTTGCATAATTAATTTGAAATAAAATATTCCTCAAATAATTTGGAGTCATAAAATACACTCCCACTAAGAGGCTTAAGGATTTTCCTGTTTAATCTCTGCAAATCATAATTTTGTGAAGCAGCAGGAATTGCAAGACACATCTGGCAAATAAAATATGCATGATCAAACATAAACAGAGTAGCTTGTTTACGACGTGCAGTTGTGTCTTTAACTTCACACAGACAAACATAGAGGGACAGAGCACTCAGACCCGGCCTGTGTTTTAATGACACCCATCTCTCTGCTGACCTTTTGTTATTTAACTTTTCCCCCTGTGTGACTGTGTTTGTCTGTTTCTTGGTGTGTTTTTAAAGAATTCTGCAGTATGTAAAGGCATGGCAGAATCACACCATAACACTTTGTGATGGATCAGTGCTTTTATGAAATTAAAGAAAAGCTTAAAAAACTTTGTTTTACTCATCTCTGCTGTTCATCTGAACAAAGAAAGCAGCTGCAATTGGATAAAAAATATTTTTTTTCTTTTTTGCTGTGAATCTTACATGATTCACAGCTGAATGCATCTAAACCACACTAAAAATGTATTTTGATTTCTAACAAAACATCCTACAGCAAAAAAATAAAAAGAATAACGTTTTACTTAAATGTAAAAAATCTGGGGTAGAACCTCACCATATTTTGTGTGCTACATTTTGAAAGTCTGTGACAAACACATCAGCTAAAAGAAAAAAACAAAAATATTTCCTGCTCTGTTGCAGATACAGTAAATGTTTTGCAAACTTGGCTAAATCTGTTTTTATTTTGAGCCAGAAGGGCTTCAGTTTGGCTCATGTCCCATCCCATAATACCAAATTAGGCTTGCATCAGTGCCATTGTCATGCCCAAAATATATTTAAATATACTTTTAACGTTAAATTTTCTTTTTATAAAAACTTGTTTTCCTAAGTATTCTTGTATAGCAAAAACAAAACTGTTATAAAATGATGGACATTTTCTCACGGGTTGTTAACATTTTAGCTTCAAAATTATTTTTCACCCTATTTAATAAAATAAATGCAGATTTTGTAACTACTCTGTTGAGTCCATTTGTGATAGTTAGATTCTTTCAACATCATATAAATGAGCTGATGTAATGATATTATATTTTGTGAGAAAGTAGTTTCCTGTGAGTTGACAAAACACGAGTTAAGAATTTGTGCTCATTAAAATTAATTTCCAGGAAAATGGACAATAATTAAAAATACCATTACATGGCATTTTATATGCAAAATTTTAGGAGCAGCTTGGTTTTCACATTTTATTGCTTGGCAGAATCAAATATTGGCCATTAGTCAAATCCATAAGCCCATAATAGAAGGAGAAGTTAATAAAGTTTAGTCAAACACTTCAGTGTCTAAAAAAACCAGTACTAATGGCCATGTTGATGTTTATTTATTTAAAGAGCCCCCCTTTGTCCTAACTGCAGTGAGGACTATCCTTCCTGGGGTACACACAAGAACATAACTTTACAATTTAACAAACAATAAATATAGATTGTAAAACAGTGATATTTCAGGAAACCCAATACATTTTTTAACATATGACTTTATTTTATTTTATTTTATTTTATATAAAGTAATTGTATACTTATGAATCAGTACATTTATGTCGTTTTTTTTTCAGTAATAAACCATTTCAGCACATGAATAAAGTTTGACAGCAAAAGGATCAGAATAAATAGAAGGAGACCACGATAGAGGAACGCCTTTTTGATTTTCTAAATTTGGTGAAATTAGGTTGTAGTTCTCTGCTTCACACATCCACCAATAAAAAGAAATCTCCACTTTGAAAAGTGTTTTTGAAATATTTTTTCTCACCAAAAATTCAGATTTGTGAGTTAACATGAGGTAAAAAAGCAGAAAAAATAATTCTGTTTTTAGAATTATCTTAATAGTTTTTGCAATGTAACGTAATCCATTTACGCTTCAGATAAGAATCTTAACTGAATAATATAAAAATATAAATAGATTATAATAAACAATAGTAAATAATAAAAAAAGACATTTACACATTTTATTTAGGGACTTTATCTTCAACTCTATCATTGTTTTCTACATTTCTCCTTATTTGCAACACTTCTCATATACAGATTAACAGGAAGAGCTTTTTATGCTCACTTTTTGCTCTGAAGCAACAACATGAACACATATGTCAGAGCCAGCAGTTAACTGTAACATCAGCAGTGCACAATGGAGGATGGAGACCATCACAGCTTGGCTCTGCTTTTTGACGGTCAGTCTGGTTATCTCCTGCTGTGAAGACGCACTAAAAATAGAAATGAGACCACCATACTGAGACATACTGTGGCTTGTATACAGACGTTTCCTGCTTGAAGGATTTAAATCCATATGCACTGAGAAGTCTGAGTCCTCCTCAGTATTTGTCTCTATGCATGGCTCACATGTATATTAGTTTAAATTTGAATAAATAAATAGAATTACAAATGCAGCTACTAAAATAAGCCAATCTAAAAGAAATTGTTTTTTGTTTTTTTCTCAGCTGGTGTCTGTTTTTAGATTACTTGAGCAGTTAAATAAACCAGTTCCTTTCCACTAATTGGTGTGGGGATGAAAATATTGCTTGTAAGGAGTGATAAAAACTTGAACTTAATGTTTAAAATGTATATATATATATTTTTTTATACATATTTTTCAAAGGAATATCAACGAAAGCTGTGTTGCATTTCAAGATACTTATGAACCTTATTGTCGGACCGGAAAGTACGTTTTCTGAAGAACCGGAGGGATTACAGAACATTCAGCTGGTAAGATTTTTTTTTTTTTGGTAAGATTATTTCAGTCACTCACACACGTACTGATCGTAATAAGTTACAAATCTTAACACATAGACCAAACAAGGATGTGAACAAAACAAAGTGAGTTGTTTTTCAGCTTACCTGGGCAGATGACAACCATGTTTGTGTCCTTCTAAGTGTTGGAATTGCATCAGACTTATATAACTTTTTTCGTGAAAGCGTTACTTCCAAAAATTAAGCTCAACCATCCGTGAGAAGCTTAAAAAGAAGGAAGTCACCGTGGCATCTTAAAATCCATTTTCTCAAAGATATTTTTAATCTGAAAAGGACTGAACTGAGAAGTAGTATTTGGAGCTGAGCAGACACGGTTTTCACCGGGTGTTTACTTTGGTGCTGCCGATAGCCTGCAGGAGTAGCGGGGAGGTGGGGGAGTTGTGCTCTGTGATGGGGAAGCTCGGTTTGGAAACAGCCCAGAGGAGGAGTTGATCCCAAAAGGCGGTTCTAGGCCCAACTGGTCATTTTTGCTCCCCTGCATGGCTGCCACAGGACACTGGATTTCTCAAACATGAATGAGTCAAAGCAAGACTCTGGGCATATTTTTGATGAAAGGATAACATTTTAACATGATATAATGCTCAAAAAAGTTGATTTTACATGATATTGCCCCTTTAAAGTGAAATTTACAGAAATTACAATCAATTTATTCTTTAGGGGGAATATAATCTGATAATGCCAGTATAGGTCTCCTGCCATAGTAGTTAATATGCTCTGTCATTTTAAAACACCTATACCAATCATGTTAGAGTGCTGCGAGCTGCTCAGGTTACATCATCTGTCACACAGACACAAACAAAAAGACGTGCACAAATATACGACAGTATATCCTCCCACCGATACTGTGCATGTGGGGATTTGGTTTCCTTTAGTGTTTCGACAAATTGGCCATTTTAGAGTCCAGACATTGGTTATCGAGTTAGGTTGAGAATTATTGTAAGCAGCTGTTACTAACCATGTGTGTGTCATGAGCTGCTATTTTGCAGGTGCGACAATCAGCCCCACTCTGTTGTCTAAAAGCTATCAGGCAATCAGCTGTGCGTTTACATTAACTGTGACGAGATGAGAATCTATGTGAGCGAATGAAAATCAGTGTCACGATATGTATGCAGAACCTGGAGATTTCTGCAAATCATCTTAGATTGGGCCAGGGGTAGAACATAAAGGTTTATGTTCACAGAGAGAGAGATTACATAAACACAATCCATAATAACATTTAATCCCACAGTGTTTTCTGCTCTGTTTGGCTCTATTACCATGCATCAGTACTTTATCAGTCAGCCCAGGTTTATCTGCATCTTTTCATCTCTTCTTTTCTTTTCACTTTTCCCTGCATGTTCACATTACTCAGGATGCCCTCTCTCTCTCCTTGTGAAATGCTAAGTAGTCGTCCCCCTTTAACCCTGCCCTTCTCTCAGAAGCTAACATATCTTTGGTGCGCTGTTTGCCAAGAGCTATAAACAAGTGTAATAGAATTGCAGAGGGGGTTAGCTGAGATAGCCAACTGTGCATCCTGCTTTGCCCCTGCCTCCCCATCCATGAGCTAACAAGCCCAGCAGAATCATTGTGAATTCATAACAAGTTGCACCAATGTGGGTCATCTCTGATGCTTCCACATCTTCCATGCTACTCCTCTGTTTTCCTCTTTTTTTCACACCTGTTTGCTGATTTGGCAACATTTGTCCCAGCTGTGCTGTAACCTTGACCCAGTGTATTTTACATACAAGTCAATAGTTCACCTGTACACACCTGCATTTCATTTGAGACCACTGATGGTAAATATTTTAGATAATGGATGATGATTTAACCCCTTAACAGTCACCCCTGAAATTCCTTGAAAGCCTTTCGAATTTTTATTTTTTTATTTTTTGTAAGGGTGTCAAACTGAAAGTAAGTACTGGAGGAAGTCATCTGAAACCCCAGTTTCAAATTAAAAAACCCTGGTAGCGTCTGGAAACATTTAAAGGCAAAAATTGCAGTTTTTGCCCACTGGTGTAACAAACACTAAAACTTTTTACAACAGATGCCACTTCTGTCATAGGTATTTGATCTTCTGTAACACAATGAAGTGTTTCTGGGGATTCGAACATTACCTCCAAAATAGCAGTACATGGCTGTTGTGATGAACATCAATATAACTAGAAAGGCGAAAAATGTGTGCTGCACGTTGAGTTTTTACTGTTTCCTATTTTTGTATCTATTACATCCTGTATGTTGACCATGATTCAAACAACTTCTAAATAAACTTCTAATACAGAACATTTAATAATTACAAGTAAGTGAGTGATCCATTGTTCAAACTTCAGTCAAACTTAAATATTCGTATTATAGCAATATAGTACATACTGTATTGCTTGTTTACAGTTATTTCTCAAGAATGATGGTTTGATTGCAGTCCCTTACCTAAACATTAGGCACATTAAATCACTTTGAATTTTTTGTATGTCTTGAATAGGTTAATCTAAGCAATTGAGCACATTTAAAAAACATAACTCACAAATTCTTTTCATTCGGATGTTTCTTCCATATAGCTCATCTCATCGTTTTGTAATCAGGATGGAAATTCTATTTCTTTGCAGATGATGTGTGAAAAATTAAGTACAGTTATACAGTACAACTAAAAAGTTAGATTAATTTAAAAAAATAGTAATAATCGTTTAAACCCTTAACAAACTTGAACGGGGCATTTTCAAACTTTAGTAACATTACACAAGTGGAAGGATGTTACTCTGAATTTTAGAACAGCTGTTTCATCATTCAGCATCACTATCATTTCACCCGGAGATGATATATATCTGTAACGTGATGTTTATTGATTGATGTGCCTTGATATGACGTTTTCAGCTTGAGTTAGATATTCAGCATTCAACATAACCTGATTTTTGAAGTACTCCTTTTAGTCAACTGCAATTTTGAAATTATGTCTAATTGTTATGAAAAATGTGTTTTTTTTTTTTATCAAATTGACTAAACATAATGAAAACATGTTTTGTTTTTGTAAGATAGTAATTTAAAAATTTTTCTTTGGAAAAATATCAAAATATCTTATATTTTCACTTCTGTAGATTTAAATATCTATTTTTATGTATTTGAATTAAAGAACATTTCTAGTCAAAATGCGTCAGAGGTCTCTATAGGCATTATGCATTTATAAGCCTATATACTCCTAGAAGCTCATTTAAAACAACTTGGTTGGATAATAAATCTCTGAACTTTGCATCAAAAGAAAGAAAGAAAGAAAGAAAGAAAGAAAGAAAGAAAGAAAGAAAGAAAGAAAGAAAGAAAGAAAGAAAGA
>JARVJO010000164.1:14727508-14740487 GCA_031762555.1 Cynodonichthys magdalenae | reverse complement strand
CAGAGAAACTCAGATGTTTGGTAGAACATAGATCTTTGTTTATTTAATAGTTGATATGAAGAAACGAGTCTCTGCGCTTCAGTGGAGAGTTTTAATGATGTCTCATGATGTTGGCGATTTCAATTTTAGAATCATATGGATGAGGCTGTTCAATTGGACAATTGGCTCAGGATGGACTGGACCGGCACAGTCCTGATCAGTATGTCAGCTCCCTCTGGAAATTCCCTGTGAAACCAGTGGAAGTGCTGTTGCACGCAAAGCGCACGGCTCCTGGCTGTGTTGCGCTCCTAAAGCATCGCAGTGCCAAGCTGCAAATGACTGATGCTGTCGTCATCATGGATCATAAAATCCTCTCCATGTGTAAATACACACTCTGAAATACACACTCTGCATGTTACACTATTTATTATATCTTCCAGTAAGCCTGAATCTGTTCCTATTAAAAGGTATTTTGGGCACAACTTCACGCGTCCTTTATCTAACTGCGTCCATGTGGATGTAATCATTGTTAATCACTTGTGTCTGGTGTGAACAATATTTATTTTCACATCATTACCAGTTTCCCAGAATCACCTCTAAGTGTCGCTAATGGAACCAAAACCACAGAATCGTGCATCCGCCAGCTTTGGAGTTGGCGTAGGGCTTCGCACGTTTCCATGTTTATTTCAGTTTTGATCCGGAGTTTTGCGTGGAAAGAGTGTATTATACATGGGAGAACATTTTGACTGACCTTTTTTAATGTACAACCACAAAAGGTTTTAATACTTCGTCGTATTCAAATATTCAAAAAAAGTTTCACTGTCAGAGGACGCGACGCACCGCCAAGCTGTAAATTCCTGAAGTCTGTCAAAAATGAGTGGTGGCTCATAACATGATTGGATTGTTTTATACTTTTTAAGCTAAATATATATGATCGTATTATACATGAATAATTATGGTACATAATCAGGTAAATTTAATTTTGTTCCTTGCTCAAATTGGCTTTCTGATTGAATAATTTTCTGTAAATTTTGTTTTTCAATTGGAGCGGGAGTGAACTGTTACTGGAAAAATAATTATGTTTGCATTTTTGTAGAGAAAGTAAAACAAATCGTATCTATTACCAACACACTCAAAACTCTTGTTACATAATTTTAATAACTTAAACGTTGATTAGACTTGTAAACATTTTACATGTTTTTACAATTCACACATTTTTTTGTAGAAAGCAACCTATGACCATTTACAATCAAAGGTTTTCTATTGCTAGTGTTCCAAGTAGGTGCAACTTTTACATGGTATGGTGATGCAAATTTATGTTTTTAAATTCAAAAAAACATCAGTGCAACAAGGCTAACTTTGAGCATAGTGACACATCAGACCAGATATGGCCAAATGTAGCTAACCAAACACAGAGAGGATGGGTCCAATTTAAGTAAAAAAAAATGTCTAGGCCATCTTTGGCACAACATACAGACTCTTCATCTAATAAGCTGTCTGACTTTGTCATAATACTTTTCTGTTCGATGTTTCTATCTGGAAATGGCTTTCAGAACAGAAATCACCAAAGAGGTCCCCTAATCTTTTGTTCCCTCTCATGTTTTTTTCTTTGTTAGCTTAGATGGGAAAGTAAAACCAGAAGCTTTGTTAAATCTCCAATTGAGTCTATAATGTTGTTGTTTGCTTTTCTTCCTCTCAGGTTTCATTTCAGAAAAGTTATTAAACAGCAAAGTTTTTTTCTGATTTAATGGTGCATGACTTCAAGCAATCCTGATATTAGATGTTGATATAATCATTTCCACCAAAAGCAGAGCACATAAGAGTAGATGCATACACATTACCAGACTAATAAACTTTCAAAAACTAGGATTGATTCAAGTTAATTTTTATTTTCACAAATTGATTAAATTATGAATTATGTTCTCAAATCTACGACCCCAATTCCAATGAAGCTGGGACGTTGTGTGAAACATAAATAAAAACAGCATATGATGATTTGCAAATCCTTTTCAACCTATATTCAACTGAATACACTACAAAGACAAAACATTTAATGTTCAAATGGATCAACTTCATTGTTCTTTTACAAATATTCACTCATTTTGACTTTGATTTGCAACACGTACCAAAAAAGCTGAGACATGTTTACCACTGTGTTACATCACCTTTCCATATACCACAATCATGTAGCTACGTTACCTTCACTTGTTATGAAAAAGCTATATATATCAAAAGTAAATTTGACTTCATATCATATCTAAACACATTGAAATCTCTTTTTAAGAGACAGAGGCCACTACAGCATGTTTTCAAACAATGCTTCATGGGAGGGGTGCACTGTGGTGTGGGAACTCGGCAGCAAACTGAGTTTTTTTTTTTTGGGGGGGGAGGGCTCGGCTGGGTACTGAGCTCCAGGGAGGTGCTTTATACCAACAAGCATTTAAGCAGCTGCACAGGAGATTCAAGGATTTCTCAAACATGCAGGAATGAGTCAAAGCAACACTATGGGTATGTTTTGACGCGGGAATTACATTATATAAATGTCAAAAAAGTCAATTTTGCTTAATACTCTTGTTTTATCAACAAAATCAGACATTAATTGTTGAAGCTTTGTAGGTGGAATTATTTACCATTCTTGCTTGATGTACAAATTAATTCCAGGGTCTCTGTTGTCATATTTTGTGTTTTATGATGCACCACACATTTTCAGTGGGACACAGGACTGGACTGCAGGCAGGCAGTCTAGTACCCGCACTATTTTACTATGTGCAGAATGTGGCTTGGCATTGTCTTGCTGAAATAAGCAGGGATGTCTCTGAAAAGGATGTGGCTTGGATGACAGCATATGTTTCTCTAAAACCTGTATGTATCGTTTAGTATGAATGGTGCCTTCACAGATGTGCAAATTACAAGGCGCTAACACACCCCCATACCATCAGAGATGCTGACTTTTGAACTTTGCTATGATAACAATCAGGACAGTCCTTTTCCTATTTGGCCTAGAGAACACAATGTCCATAATTTCTAAAAACAATTTGAAATGTGGACTCATCAGACCTTAGGACACTTTTCCACTTTCAGTCCATCTCAGACAAGCTTGAGCTCAAAGACACCAGCAGAAGTGTTGTTGATATCTCACTTTGGCTGTGCATGGTATACTTTTAGCTGTGTTTAGTGTCAATGGTTTCCTGAAGTGTTCCTGAGCCCATGTGGTGAGCTAAAAATTGGTATATAGGTAGCTGAAAGTAAACTGGAGCCGAAATAAAAATTCAAGTTAGCCCATGAAGCTACCATGCTAAAGTGGCCATAATTCACCCATTTCTTCTCATGTTTGCCTCAAATTTGGGCTGGCAGTACAAGACAATGATCTCAAAAAGACAGTAGATCTTTAGTACGGCCGCCACAACTATTTTTTAACAAAACCATCATACAGGACGACTTGCACAGGTGGCAATTCATTACAGAATGATGTGGGTTTTTAATGCAGTTCCACCCAAAGGATCAAAGGTCATGGCCATTCAGTGTTGGTTTTCAGCCTTGCCACTTATTTGCAGAAATGTGTCCAGATTTTCTGAATCTGTTGATGATATTATGGACTGCAGATGATGAAATGCCTAGATTCCTTGCAATTGTATGGTGGAAACATTGGGCGTCATGCAAGAACATTTTTGTATTCTTATCCTAAATTTCTCTTACTTTTGTTCGTATGAACATGCCACATCAGAATCAACAACGCTTCTATCTGCAGGAAAAGTGTATAAATGAGCAGAGTAAACATGATGAATGCCACCTGTTCATATTCAGGTACTTGTGCATGAGGAGAGAAGATTAGCATATTTACCACCCCAAAAACACCATATAAGACTACAATTCCTGCCCCACATACTAGGAAGTGTTCGTTCATGAAAATGACAGCGAAAAGTAAAAAGAAGAACTTCACAAGTTCGGAGACTGAAGTCCTGCTCTCAGAGATCCAGAAAAGAAAGTCTGTAATTTTTAGCAGCGTCAGCTGTGGAACCAAAACCCGAGGGATGAAATGACGACTGCTGTTAATGTCATGTCTCCCGTGGGTCGTATACAGTCACAGAAATAAAAATCTAAATCATATTCATCTCTTTCTGCTCCACTTTTCCTTTGGTCAAGTATTTTTAATTCAAGAGTAAACAACTGTGTTAAACAATTTTCATTTATTCAGAAGAAGAGTCACACCGATGTGCCAGTCGCACACCGTCCCCCATCTCCATCCCCGCACCCCCACCATCACAAGCGGTGTCACATGCAGTTCTGAAGAAAGCATTTTAAAATGTCTCCAAAATATGTCTGGTACTTTCGAGAAAAAAGCATAGCTGATGTGCTGACAATTATTACATTTAAAATTCTAATTCTAATTCAAACAGAATAGCCTATTGTCAAGTGCGATTTATTTTCAACTTAAAATATCTTCAAACTAACAAAATATAAAGTTATTAGTGGAGAAAATCTGTCTGGATAACAGCAGACTGACTACATGTAAAATATATGACAGGTCTGGACCACACGTGAATTTTGTTCGTATCTGAAAAAAAATCTTAGAATACAAGAAAATTGGTGAATGTCAAAAGTTCTCCTAAATTACTCGTACAAACAAGTTAAGAACAAATCTGTTCGTACGAATGGTTCTTGCATGAGGCCCATTGTTTTTAAACTGTTGTATTATTTGCTAACGCAGTTGATCACAATGATACTCATCACATCTTTGCTTGTGAACGAGTGAGCCTTTCTGGGATGCACATTGTATACCCAATCATGACATTCACCTGTTTCCAATTAACCTGTTCACCTGTGAAATGCACAAAACACATGTTTTTTGAGCATTCCTCAACTTTTCCAGTCTTTTGTTGCCCCTGTCCCAGTGTTTTGGAACTTGTTGTAGGCATTACATTCAAAATGAAAGAAAAAACAACCAAAAAAAAAAATAAAAGTTTATGTTTGAAAATGAAATATCTTGTATTTGTAGTGTATTTAGTTAATCATAGGTTGAGAAGTGTTTTTATTTCTGTTTTACACAATGTCCCAACTTCAATGGAATTGGGGTTGTAGGACAAAAAAAAGCCCATCTCTCCAATCTTTCTAGTCTAGCTTCTCTCTGACCTCAGTGTAGCTCTAGCATCAAATATGACATCACCTCATACAAGTATGTCATCTAAAATGATGCTTGATAAATTATTAGGCTAATCATTTTCTTTTGATCATTTCCTTAGGACTTATAATTCTCATCTAAATTGCATTACATCACATCACCCATTTGACATTTGATTGTCAGAAAGAAATATAGGCTCCCAAGTTTCACATTTTTTCTTTCCAGCACAGGAGCTCTACATTAATTTAAAGTGCAGGAAGGAAAGGTATAAAAGTGTTCAGTTCAGGAAGCCACACTACCAATTGTTCTGGAAATGACCAGCTAGAACAGAGAGAACTGTCAACTTAATCAGACCTGAAAAAGCATTCGCCTGACATACTGACAGCCAGTGTCTGGGAAAGTTGCTTTTGTCAAACCATCACAGTTTTACCAAGTTACCCTCTGAAAGTCAAATGGTTTTTTCATGAACTTGTAATAATTTAAATTAATTAAGCACTTACAATTAGTAGTAGTAGTGGTTTATTGATTCATTTCTGAAAAAAAACAAATTATATATACAAAAAAAATACAAATCATAAATGAAAGGTAGCAGAAGAAGAAAAAAATCTTATATCTGCCCATTTTCTCGAAATAAAAATTGAACAAAATTAGTCTTCCAAAAAAAAAAAAAAGAAGAAAATAAATAAATAAAGGTTAAACTCCTAAAGCAACAACTCGTATAAATACACACATTATATCATTACATATTTCTCCAATAGACTAAGCTTTATCATTCTCTTAAATACAGCCATTGATTTGGAGTTTTTAACGCCATCTTCCAGATTTTTCCATAATCTTATTCCTTGGATTGAAGTACATCATTACTTCAAATTGGTTTAAAATTTAAATTTCCCAAACATTTCTATCCCTTTGAGATTGTAAAAACTCTCTTTTTAAACTAAGTTTAATTGGATGATTGAATGTAATTTGTTTATTTGTTATGTTTTTTTGTTTATTGTAAAACAAAAACAGGATTTGTATATGTTTCACATGCTTTTCCCTAAACATCAATACAATAGATTAGGTGTGGAACAATTATTGCATTATACAGTATAAACAGTGCTTTCTCATTAAATAACTCCTTTACTTTATACAGTACTGCAATAGATCTAGCTTTTTTTGTTCTTATAAGATTTATATGAGCTCTCCATGTCAGTTTTTCATCGACACCCAAAAACATCACCTCACTGACTCAAATCTCAACACCATCAACTTTAAATAAAACATCAACATTTCTCTTTTTATTACTAAATATATTATTAGTCTTATCCAAATTTAATGATAATTTATTAAGTTTAAACCGAGTCTGTATTATAGCAAATTATGTTTGCATCATTTCCAACATCTGTTCTATATTTTTACCAAAACAAAAAAATGTAGTATCATCTGCAAATAAAACACATTTGAACAAACTTGACACATTTACTAAATCATTCACATATAAAACAAAAAACTTTGGACCAAGCACATAACCCTGAGAAACTCCACACTGTTGGAGTTTGTATCTGTTGTTGTGTCTGTGTACATTCACCTTCCAGAGTCTGAATGGTGTGGGCGGAGCCTCCAATTAGTCACCTGTCCTGGATCCTGTTGATGAGGTCAGCTGGTACTTAAGCTCCTGTGAGAGATCCAATCCTCACCGGATTATTCAGTTACCCGTGTACTGCATAAGACAGGCTGTTTGTAAGCTACCCTGACTCCCTTAGAGTAATCTGTGAAACTTTGTATTTTTGTCTAAAGGAACCTTTCTGTGGAGTCTTGAACTCACCTGTTTTGGACCAAGGGATCTTATAGTTTGGATCTCACCTCCCGAAGCCCTCAGCCGTCAGCCTCATCCTCCCCACCCTGCCAAACACTCTCAGACCTGGACACAGACCCCCAACATTGTGGACCCCTTTTGGATACTTACTTCCTGGATTGTTCTCTGCCTCTCCCTCCAAGTCTGCCTGTAAGAAAGAAAGGGGGGGGCTCTCCCAGTTCTCTCCTCTGGTCCACTCTGGGAGGTGGGTAGGTGGCTGTTCCTGCGGTTGCGCCCCTGGAGGCTCCACACTTGGGGTTCCTCTCAGGGGCCTCTGGCTCTACCTTATATGTGTCTCGGGCCTTGGAGGTTGGGTCTAAGGGGCTCCACAGTCACTATTAAACATTCCAATGGGGAAGCCTTGTATCTACGTGCGTGCTCACAACCGCACACAAACAGGTGTTCAGATCCAGGTTTTCCTTAAATACATTCTGTGTTGGGACTGCATGGTCACTGTGTGTGTGTGTGCGTGTGTGTGTGTGTGTGTGTATTTTTTATTCTTATATTAAACTCATAAGATTCACTGGGTACTTTTCATTGAGTATATATTTATTTTTATATACACATATATTTAGTTTCTGTGTTTTTGTTTTCTCTATTTTTGCAGGTGTAGAGGCAGATTACAAATATGTTGTCATGTGTTTTCTTTATGCATTGTTCTCATTACTTCCTGTTTCCTTTTCAATCTCCTTCTTCACTTTTCTCCTTTTTCTCTTCTTTGTTTACTTTTTCCGTTTCCGTGTCCGTTGTAACAAATTTATCCCAAAATAATTTGTAATAAAAGTTTAAATATTCATCAAGTGGAGCATCATGGTGAAATGCCATTATGCTGCCCTTGTGAAAGTAAAACTGTTGGGCTTCATTTGGAGCTTCACATTGTTTTAGCTATCCAAATGTCTGACATCTTGTCCCAGTTGACATCTGGATCAGTGTAAGAGATTTACCCACTAAAATGGGTGCAACTCACCAACAAAAGACAAAAGTCTAAATGAAACATATTTTCTCAGTTCAATTGTTCAACTTAACTCAAGAAAATACTTCATATGAGAGGGAATACCAAGATAAAACAGTTCTATCTGTTTTTTTAATGGATAAGATTAAGTCTCTCTGGGTAACTTGTACAAACATCAGACGAGTTTTTGTTCTGATTCTAGATTTATTTTTTTATTTTTTTTCAAGCATACGTTCTATTTTGAGTTGGCATGTCTCTTGTGATAAACGACAAGATTAAGTGATATGTCTTCACTGGGTGCAACAGACGTCTGATCACATTCTGATGCCCGGTCAAACTGCTCTTCCACTGATACAACCCTCCAGCTTGAGACGGGGCTGGCATCCTTGCATAAACTCTGTGAACTTACATAAACATGTTCTCTTACTATCTTAAGGTAGATGAATTGGTCTCATCTCTGGATTTTTCTGCTCAGCATTTCTTTTAAATTAAACTGAAAAAAAAAAATACAAGCCAGGTCTACTAGTCTCCCTTATTATTTCTGCCACAGCAGTCCCATTATGAAATTTATAATCAATGTCGAGGAAATTCTCTAGTTCAGGGAAAGTCCTGATGAGATCATTAATAACATAAATAAATTCCACAACCAAGTGAGATATTCAACCTCTTCTGCTGACTTGACTGGACTTAGTGCACTAAGTAATACATGTTTTTGCTGTAGCTTTTTTTAAAATCTTGCATTAAATAGTTCTTGCTGTATTCAGAGCTTTAGACAATTTTCCTTCACGAGGTAAAATGCTTAGAAGGAAGAAATTGCCATCTATTTTCTAAACATTCTTTAAAAAAGATTTCAATTCTCATTCATATAAGGCTATACACAGCACCAGTGTATGACTTTTTGCCCTGAACATTGCCTTTTTATTCTTGCTAATTTCCATTTCCAACCAAGGAAAATATGCAGACTGTGAAAAACAAAGTACGATTAATCAGGATTAATCACAGACCACTCTTGTCTTTTGCTACTCTCTGGCAAATATTTGAGTCCACAATGACCAAATTTGTTGGCAATTAAAAGATGTCTGTGACACCAAATAGTGTTTGATTTATTTATTTTACTTTAACATGACCATCTAGCATAATTCAGGTTAAATGTTATGATGCTGCTTGCAGAACATCCTGCAGGGCAAATTGTGAAAATCAGCTGCCACCTTTCCAGCTATTCAGCCCCTCTCACAGTTAATCAACTTTCATTCATTGTTAAGGGAGTTTAACAGCAGCAAGAAACAGTATGTGGAAAGAGTGAAGTGCATGGCCCAGCTAATGGGACTATTTCATTCCATTTAAAAGGGCAATATTCAGCATAGCGGCTTAAATAAGCATTGCTAATGTACCTCAGATGCTTCGAAAAGTGCAGTTCTGACTTGCTGAAAAACATTCAGTTTGATTCATATGCCCTTCTTTTTATTAGAGTTTGTTTTATAGGTAGTGGACCAACTATACTGCTGTGCAATGTAATGTAAAGAATCAACAAAACTGTAAAAAGCAAAACCTATCTTGATGATGGACAGGTGATCTCGTGTGGGCCCCAACTCTCACCCAATAGCTGCTGGAGATAGGCACCAGCTCCCTGCAACCCTGCAGAGTGAAGTAGGTGAAAGAAAATGGGTGGAAAGCTTGACGCTTAATGTCCTCAGTAGTGTTGGGCATCGTTTGAATTTATAGAATTCCGGTTCCATTATTGGTTTATTTTGTAGGTCAAAAAGGTTCACACATGATATAAATTAGGTAGCTAAACAGAGTTCTTTCTGGATGAAATAGTCTTAACTTCTCTAAGAATGGTATTTCTTTAAACATTTTACTTTTGATGAACTTCACTAAGAATTCCTCACAGGGCTATTATCAACCATTATATCAAACCTATGGACTTGAATATAAATGTTATGAATTTTCTTTTCTCTGGGAAACACTTTCACAACAGAGTTTTATTTCTAAAAACCTAATGAAAAGACATTGACACATATCCTGTGCATACATGTCAACCCCTTTGGAGGTAAAAATCTGTAATTACCACTAAAAATCTGTAGTACTCACACACAGGGGTTGGAGTGAAGGAAGGAGGCTGAGGAGAGGTGGCATAGATGCACCTTTATTTATTTATTTGTTTTTTAAATCCTACAGGCTCTGAGACATAGAATAAATCTAAAGCAGGCTTATGAAAAAAATCCATGAGGTTTGAAAAATTCTGAGACATTTCTCTATATGTACACAGACCTGCAAAATGTGGGAGAATCTGTGTAACTTACGGACAGTCTGTACAACTTGACATGCATGCCAGTGTCTGATGCTGCAAGTACTTTAACATGTTACTGAGCTGATGTTACAGTTTTAAGGTCTAGCTGCTCCATTGTTGTTATTAGACATATGTCCTTGTTTTACTTTGCCTAAGTGTCAGCAAAAACTAGAACAATTCCGGGAAAATCAAAATGTTATGTTCCAATCGATACTCAAGACCCGATGCCCAACCCTGTTCCTCAGCTTGTAAAAACAAATCAACATTTTTGTCAAACGCTTTAGAATTATGCACACTGGAATCAGTGGCTAAAAATACAAGCAATTTCTCACAAGAGTGATATTTTCATTCCATGAGACAACTCAGCTGACAACTGAGGGAAAATGGATGACAATGCAGCTCCCTGAGGAAGGTACTCAAACAAGGCCTCTGCATCTGTGTTTGCTCAGCTACAGAACAAACAAAAGAGCCAAAAGCTTGGGTGATGAGCCTGTGAGGTTTGTGTTCGGCTCAGTCAGTTCCTCTCTATCTTCAATCATATTCCCAGTTAGAAGAATGTAATTTGCATCACATGCCTCACCGGTCAAGTTTTCTATTTTATCAAAGCTTTTTTAGAAGCATCACCTCTGCTCTCAGTTTGATGTTAAATGTATCTCTGCGTTTACCCTGTAAGATGGATGACTTGGCTGTTTTTTAAAAAAATAAATGGGATTTTCAATTTTTTATGAATTCATGGACTGTATATTTGATATTGTGGATCTGCTCAGTTACACAGAAAGGCAGATATAGTGTCAAAATCACTTAACCAACTGAAGAGCTGATTTTGACCCAGTCTGCCAGCCTAGTCCGAGGTGTGCCCCCTCCCTCTCAGAGTGTGCCTATAACAGAGAGGAGGCTGTTACAGGGAGATGCAACAGCGTCAAATAACCTAATTGGACATGAAATGTTATTAGCCCCCTAGCTATTGCAGCTCAAGTTGATTGGGACTTGTCATTACACATTCTCATCTCCTGGTTAGTGATAGGTGAGCATAGATTATCACCACCGCTTGAGATGATCTTGAATTCCTTTTCCTGACAGCTGAAATCTGTGCAACTTGCCCCCATCCTGTGTCTCCTTATGGATGTGTGAGTACGAGCAGGGTTTTACCATATTTGGGCCCAGGCACGTGGGTGGGGGTTGGGGGGGGGGGTTTGCCCTTTGCCCTGAAGTGCCCTTTTGCTCAAGTGTATTTTTTTTCTGCATAGACCCTCCTTTAACACCTGGTTAAAATATATATTAATTATGCTATTATGTTATTTTTAAAAAAAGACATCACCTGTTACCGTTGACCTATTTTCCCTCAATATTTGTCCCTCGCGTGGCCGCAGCAGTAGAGAAGCAGAAGCCAAAGCCACACACAGGAGGAGAGGACAGAGGAATTTTTAACTAACCGTTCAGTTACCATTTATACGGGCGTAACAGATGTGTGGAACATGTCCCTCGCACATCTCGATTCTGTGCCCTCTGTCCCCCACACTGTTTTCAGCCATTACAACTGTTTAATCTGTAAGAATCAGTAACGTGTTTTCCCGAGCCATCTTTAAACACACCATGAGCTAACGCCGGTGTACCTGTGGATCACTGAGTGGATCACTGAGTGGAGACAGTGCTGCAGAGCTGAAACCAGCTAGAGCCAGCAAAAGGCAAAAAACTTTGCACATTTTTTTCCAAACAAACCATGTAAGTTGAGTCATGCTGTTTGAGGCAGATGTTAGCTAATTGTTGACTTAATAAGCTACATGCCAATATGTTAAGCGAGTTAAAAAAATATTGTTGTTACCCTATCTATATTATATATCTTGCTAGTTAATGGAAACAAACCCAGTCCTCTTTTTCTGTGCAGAAGTTCTGCTGGCTTGCTTTCCACATATTTAAAATAAATCTTTATTGCCACAGTACAAAGAGCAATGTCAGTAAGGAGACCTTAGACCAGATCCTGCAGGAACCATAATGATGGCGTCTTCTCAGGTAGGAACAGGTTATAACTTAATGCTTAATAACTTTAGTGATGTGTCACTTTCTTTGTTAATGCCATTAAATTAAATTACGTGGCTTATTACTCTGCTGTCATGTCACTTCTATTTTGTGTGCTAAGTAATAATTAGTTTAAGGAAATGTGTTTTACTGAACATTTCATGTTCAGTGTTATCATTTACCATTTCCTGTAGATGTTGGAGGGTAGTTGTGTCAACTCAATCAGAGTTTGGCAGATAAAACTTCAGATTTTGTTAGTAAATATTTTAAAAAACTAAAGTCGGTCTCCAGGAGCTGTACAGTGGTGCTTACTGATTGTATGTGTTTTTAGCCACTAAGGAAAGGTGTGATGGAACATGAGAATTTGATAAATCACTCAGTAGACCTCTGAAAAATGTGTCCCCCTTACTTCTGAGATGATTACACCCTTGATCATTCAGATAGTGGTTTGTTAGTTTGTTGTGTAATGAGCTAGTTCATACATGTCAAGTTGTACAGATTGCAAATAAATTGCACAGATTTTCTTCTGTTTCCCAGGTATACAAATAGGGCAGATTTTTTCAAAAAGTCAGCTTTAAGTTTATTTTACATCTCAGAGCCTGTAGGACGTAAAACTAAAAAAAACAATAAGTAAAATTAAATAACCATCTCCCAACCCGCACTGTTGCTAAAAAATAAGTTCACCACCTCCCCCCATTCTCCTCCTTGCTTCAGGTTCTGTTATCTCTGCCCTGTGTTCTGGCTTTCCCCTCAGCCGACAGTCCTCTTATCAGCCCCTCTAGTTGG
>JARVJO010000164.1:14683090-14697890 GCA_031762555.1 Cynodonichthys magdalenae | reverse complement strand
TTTAATCTTGTGATCTGAAAATGATTATTGATTAATGTAAGTTGTCTGAAAAGGGGTATGAAGAAGTAAAACTTATACATATACATATTTATCTTCTTATGCCAGGACTTTGTAGGTTGTCCTATAAAAAAATGATTTTAATGCACAGATTTTCAGAGCAGAGCCATTTGGTTGCACCTGTGTTTTCTACTTCATTTTATCTTTATCACATGCACATGCCAGTATCAACCTGCATTCTTAAAAAAAGAGGGGAAAATAAAATATGCCAGACATATTTCTCTCTGCAGAGCAGAGTAGGGCTAAGGAACATCTGAGTCAGCAGTCTTCAAGGCAAATACAAACCTCTCAAAAATGCTAATCTGTGATTTCCTCCAGATTAGTGGTACTCACACTGAGCAGTAGAAGCTGAAACACTCCCTGCTGGCGGCCATCCTTACCACTGTTTCCTCAGCATCTCACTAAATGAAAACTTGATGCTGCTTTCTCCGATTGCCTGTGTCTAAAGGAATGGTTCCTGCTGATTACACATGAGATGTTTGATCAGAAATGTTTTCACCATTAATTTGTCACAAACAACTCTACAACTACTGCTTGAGCAGGATTAGGAAAGCTCTGTTTACATAATTTGAGCTGAGAATGTCATAACAGTACTCCTAAAAATAAATGCAGTGGCATAACTCACAGCAAAAAAAATCAAACAGCTTAAAATGTTGGTACTAATTGTGTCAGGATTTTTGCTGTTTGTTTGTTTTTATTGTTTTGTCATTGTTTTTCTGTGGCATAAATGAAACCAGTGATTTTGTTTCCATACTAAAATCTTCCAGTTCTTTTGGTGTTGCTGTATAGAGGGCATGCCTGCTCTGTGCAACGACTGAAAGCCATTTCCTAGAGCCAGGCACAGATGGTATGAATAAAAACCTTGAACTGTAGAGAAAAAACCCAAGGCATCAACTAGAGGGGCTCACAGGGTGGCAACAGTAGAACAAACGCAATGTTTCCACTGCCAGAATCTGGCTTTGCTACAACTCAAAGATTTCTGTCCAGTTTTTTTTCCTTTTTCTAACAGATAGACAGATGGGTAGACAGAAATATACATACGTACACACAATGCATACATACATACATACATACATACATACATACATACATACATACATACATACAACAAATGTAAGACTCTATCAGGTGCATTAAATATCTAAGACCCATAATTTAAACATATACTGTATATTTAAAATAAATTAATAAAAAAATAGGAAATATGATGCAATCACAATGTTTCCATATTATTTGTCAAAGCATGAACTAAATAGGCAAGTATTATTTTCTGTAGTTGTTTATTTGTCTGATCAGACATAATGGATTGGTGCAAATTTGCATACTTCCACTGTCAGAGCTCTCAGCACAATTGTCATCAAAAGTGGAAATTTGAAATTCTGATTTGCTGCATGAAAAACATCACCAAAGGGAGCAAAGCAGGAGGAAGGAACACCAAATGGATAATCTGGTAAATCATTTACCTAACAACTTGCTGCAGGTCCCGGGTGATATCAGCTCTGCGTATCATTGTGTAAAATTTCCCTGATGAGCAGTCTATTGCAAACATGGAATGTGTTTATTTGTCATTAGTGTTTTTCCTATAATTTACCTCACACCCTCCTTTTCCATTTTTATAGTTCATATTAAAAAGTGATTCACACCATGCACACAGTAATTGCAAAAAATCTTTTTAGTCCTTTACAAAGAACATCAGATATACATAATAATGGATTTCATTTGGGATTGCTAATGGTGGGTCTGTGTATGTGCTGCACATTAAAGGGGACATATCCTGCAAAATACACTTTTTTAGTTGTTAAATGCATTTTGTTGTGTACTTGGAGTCTTTAGAAGGGCAGAAAAAATTAATTTAGTTTCTCCCTGTGTTGCATAGATATCTTTACATTCTGTTTGCATCATTGTTTTCAACCCATTCAGTTTTATTCTATTCCCTACTTCATTTTCTGAACTATTATGTCAAAGTATTTGGGAGGAGTTTTGTAAGTAAGGTCTGGACTTACGAACTACAGTTTGGTCATCTTCATTCTCCTCTGGCTCTGGGTCAGACACTGGCTCCAACATGTATGGCTGAATGGACAAATGTTTCATTGTTGACATTTTTTATTTAATTTGTAAATTAGAAGTTTCTGTGCTGCTATAATCATATCTCTGCCATCAAACTAAAATGGAGCACTCTGGAAGGGGACGGAGCCGGTGGGTGTGAAGCAACTTCTTTGGATTTAACAGTGCAGTTTAAAGTTTGGTTCACATGTAGATATGAAGCTACTTAAAGATTTTCACAGTGCATTACAGGTCATATCAGGAACTTTGGAAGTTAGTCCATTATATTATCACAGTTTAAAATTTACCTCCAAAGTGACTGCAAGTGCACAAAAATGTTTCAAACCTCTTGTTTGATTATCCAACACAAATGATAGTGCTTCTGCATCAGTTTCTCTGCAGAAATGTCACAAGATAGGTTCAGTCTTTCAGCATTTCCATTTTATATCCTCAGAGGTGATAGTTCCTTTAATGCAAATTCTAAAATTTAATTAAAATGCACTGATGGAGTTTGGAGTGGCAGCAGAGGCAGCAATTGTGGGTATGTAGGCGTGAAGACTCAACCATACATGGCTCGACAATAATGAGTTGGAGCGGGCCATCAGTGGGTGGGGTGTTAAAGTGCTGAGTTGGGAAAGTGAAGGTGAGCCCCCCAGGACTCATTTGAGGGGAAGGTGGTGCTGAGAACAGCTTTGAAGCCACACACACACACAAAAAAAATCACAATTACCTATAATTACAGCTTGAAAACTGTGGGCAAAGGGGCTCTTTATCTGCCTGTATTGGCTCAGCACTCCGCTGTGCCTCTAATTGCTACTCTCCTGCTTGTGCCTATCACTTTCTTCGGCAGTTGCCATATATTGTTAAGGCATGCACAACATGTGCAACCCTCTAGATAGACCTAATAGGTTTGCCCTGAAAACTCTTAAAGTAGCTGCTGTATTTTTTGGTGGAACTGCACCATTAAAGCAAATGCTATAGTTTCCACTGCAGGCATTCATTGTCAAAAATTATTTTCAACACATCCAAAATAAACATACAGTACAGCAATGTGTAAAGGCACTTTAAGTGGTCTCTATTTGAGTGGGTGTGCAGGTTTAGTCAGCTGTCTAAATAAAGTTATAAAAAAAAAAGAAATATTTAAAAAGTTTAAGGTTGTATTCACACCTAACACATTTGGTCCGTTTTAAACGGACCAGAGTTCGTTTAAAGCGTTGGTCCAGACTTTTTGTGCAAGTGTGAATACACTCATGCGAACTCTGGTGCGGATAAAACAACCAGACCGAGACTCGCTTTTTGAGGTGCTTCCAAACGAACTCTGGTGCGGTTCGCTTCTGGTGTGACTATAGACCGGGCTTGAACCGAACCAACTACATAAAAAATGCACCTTTTTGGACTTCGCAGGACACCGTTGCTAAGCTAAATAAACTGATATCATACCTGATTCTTCGTCTTCTGTTTAGCCACGCTGCTGCCAGCATGTAGTGGGTCAGGACACGTCTCCTTTGGTTTGCGGCACACATTTACTGATGCCGCTCCAAAATTAGAATATCATCGCGAAACCACTAGCCACTTTTGACAATTTTATTACAGGTATTACAGTTGTACTGTCAGCATAAATGTGCACATCAGAACCGCAGCACACAGGACTTCCATGTTTTTTTCTGGGTCTCTGTGCTCAGTCCCGCCCCCATTCTTTCTGTCCAATGGAAGCATTGATCGTCACTCTTGTGGCTTTGTTTACACGTTATAGTTTGTTTGCAAAAAGGTACAATTTGAATGCAAAAAAAAAAAGTCCACCTTTGGTCCGGACCATACAAGTGGACCAAAGGACTTTCCTGGTGTGAATATACCCTAAAATTGTTCAACCTCAATTACCACACTCATAAACTTGGTGATGCATTCTCAATCTACAGACACATCCTGGTGTGCAGGAGGACCTTGATTTAAACACCGTTTCTGAGTAAATATGTATATTTGCAACCTTTCTATGGAACCTTTCCATAGTTCTGACATGTCAAAAGTAGTAGTAGTTGGCAAATATACCATTTACAAGTAAGCAGAGGTGTCAAGTAATGTAAAGTACAAATACTTTGTTACTTTACTTAAGAAGAAATTTTGGTTATTTATACTTTACTGGAGTAATTAGCAAGTAACTTTCATTTTATTTTTATTTGTTATTTCTATTATTTGTTGTAAATGTTTTTTTTTTGTTTTGTGTTTAATGAATAAATTTACTAATGATCATTCCAGATGAACTTGTGTAATAAATTATTTTTCAGCTGGCATTTTACTTCTGCTTCTTACATTTTCATGTAATAATTTGTACTTTCTCCTTACATTTTAAAAATACAAAAAAGTATTGACTTTCTGTCTCACTCTGGCTTTCCGGGTTGTCACTGTTAAAAAAATAAATAAATAAAAAAAAAACAACACACCAGCAAAATAAACATATGTAGCCTAGCATCAGGATGAATGTGGTAGAAATAGATGTGCAGCTGAAACAGCCTAGCACATTCCACATTTTTATATTAACATTTTATTATATTTTATAGTCGTTATGGCCTTTAGTAAATATATATATTATTTGGGATGGTGGGCTTGTGGGTTACAGGCCTGTGTGATGCAGCCAAAACTTTTATCCTTAATGGCTTTTTTTTTCTTATATTGCTTTTACTTTTACACTTTAAGTAGTTTTTAAATTTTAAAATTTTACTTGACTTAAAAGCTTGAGTTTATACTTCTACTTCCAAAATAGTATTTGTAAACACTATTATTTATACTTCTACTTAAGTAATGAATGTGAATACTTTTGACACCTCTGCTGTTTTTATTTCACATTTTTAGTTATTTGCTTTTTAATCAAATCTCAACCAAAAGTTTTCATTTAATATTTATCTTAGAAAAAAAAGTTTTACTTACAAATACTTTTTCACTTTATTTCTTTCCAATTTATGAAATATTTTTTTATTTAGTCTTTTCTTGTTTTAAAGCAACACGTGCAGTTTCTTCTCTTTGCAGAAAACTATCTGCTGGGTCTCTGTGTGTGTTTGCTTTGTGCATGAGTATCACTTTCGGCTTTTTTTTTCCTCCCCTCCTCTTTTTATTTATTTATTTATTTATTTTTGTTTATTATAGAGACACACACAAGCACACAGCTGCAAGCTGCAATCACCCTCTTCCAAACAGGCACGTTTTGAGCAGCCGCTGCACCAGTCTGATGAAATGACAGGAAACTCCAGGGCTCTCTACAGTACCGTTGTCGTGCAGCTATTACATTTTGTTGCTTAAGGGGCCTTTCAGGTCCTCTTGTTAGTCTGTCATGTACTTCCTGATACTGCTTTGAAATGTTTGCCGTTACAATAGAACTCACAAACAATTGTCAGCACACATACAACATTTACCAAACTGATTTTTTTTAAACTTCTTTTCATGCACATTCATATCCTCTGATTCCTTGTAAAGTGCATTGTGACAAGTGGGTTAAATGGGTTTTATAAATAAATCCAGGCAGCATCGCAGTGGTATTTATTATGCAAAGCAGTGATCAGCTGCGTTGTGACTGTGGCACTCATTTACATATTTTGCAGCTACTATTTGAATGGCTGTCTAAATAAATCAATGTAAAATATATGATAGCTTGTAATTTTTCTTCTTTATTTTTAATAGTGTTAAGGTCAGTAATGATGATGGAACAAAGGAAGGGGACGACTTACTGAATAAATCAGTGCTGTTGCTCTCACTGATTAATATTTACTATGTTGATTTGTTGACAAACTTCAGTAGCCTTTGGTTTAATCTAATATGTGTCAGTTTGACAGCAAACACTAAAGAGAAAGACAAAAAGGGCAGTGATGTAGACCGACTTGTTTTACTAATTATAAAGAATGTAGTCATCTCCTTCTATCTAATGCATAAATGCAGTTAGTACTGTAACAAAATTCATATGCATTCCATTTCATGCATTTCATCTCCATTATAATTAATGACTGAGGGAGCTGCAGGTGTCACTTTCACCAAATGTGCTCCACGATGCTTCTGACTGACACTTGATGGATTAACTCAGCATTCAATTCACATTTATACTAAGCTTAATTTCCAAAACAAATTGACATAAATGAGCTCTAATTATGACACCTCATACTGTATATTGTTGCACACTCGAGCATCTCTCAGTGTACATTTGACTAAAATTAGATAGAACCTTCTTTAGCTCCAAAAGTTACTCAGTTTTTCTATTTGAATTCCTTGACTGAACCATTTCTTTTGAGATCCTTTTAAGCTTACATAATTACCTCTAATAATTTCTGCAGATGTTTCCATTGCATGATGTTAACCTGCTCTCTCCAAAAATGTGCTTTTAGCTTTAGGCAGTATCTGTGAAGGCCATGGCTTTGTGCTGAGCTCACTGTCATCTTCATGAAACCAGTTTAAGACCATTTTTATTTTGTGTGCGTGTGCTGGTGACACATGAGACCTACAGTACTGGGTTCATGTGCATCAAGATTTATCTGGCTTTTTCTTTTCTTTTTTTTTTTTGCGACTTCAGCAGTCTCCTTCTCATGAACTTGTCCCTGCAGAAGCGTCAGAATTTAACAGATGAAATATGCTAGGCGTAAAGGAGCATAAAATTATTTGCAATCTGCAGAGCTTAGTGTCAGCACACTTCTGCTTACAAAGGCACACACTGAAGCTTTCAACTCTTTAAATTTCGACTGCTCACTGACGGGCTGTCAGGATGTTTTATTTTTAATTTATTTATTTTTTACAAAAAAAAAACTTTAGCATGGACATGAAGGCTATATATATATATATATATATATATATATGTATAAGTATGGCCACAAATAACATTAGGAAGTTAGGCTTCATGATTGATTTATTGCATTTTTACTATACAGTTACCTTAGCAAGTTTTGTCAATTCCAGCAAAATAAAAAAAACTACACTTTACACTCTAAAAATGAAATGTTGGCTTTACTTAACCATGTTATGTCAACTGGTTCCACTTAACTAAGTTAAGTAAATTCAAAGCAACATACTCATGTTCTTTGGTTAAAAAACTGGTATATTGCTTTGAATTTACTCAACTCATTTAAGTGGAACCAGTTGACATAACATGGTTAAGTAAAGCCAACATTTCATTTTGTAGAGTGTATAAGCAACTCATACATTTTTGGTAACTACCAAAAATTATTTTTACAACAAAAATATTCTTATTTTTGGCTTATTGACAAGTGCTCCTAGAATATAGTTTAGTAAAACTTTTAAAAATTGCAACGTTGTATGAAATGAGCTGTAATCTCTAGAATTACTAATGCTATTTTTGACTTTTTTTTTTTCTTGGAAACCTAAAAAGTGAATACAATACTATAAGATAGTAGCTCTGCTTACCTGGAGTCAAATCATCTGCTCAGTATGTGGTTCTTTATTGTGGCTAAGGACACATTGTGTGTTGTGTTGTTTTAATGTAGATAAATGCACAACAATTCACCTGCAACTATGCAAATGGCTTGGCTTCATTACAATGGCTTTTGAAGTTGTGTGTGTAAAAAAAAAAGTCCTTCCTAAAAAAGTACAATCAAACATTTCATCTCAGTCTCAGGAGGATGCACAAGCTTTCATAGCAAGGTGGTGGTGGAATACCACTGACAAAGCACACAACAAGGTACTCACCCACAGCCCCCCACACACATCCACCTCCCACCTCACCTCAATCACACATTGAATTTGTTAAAACTTATAAAAGTGCTAACAATATGTCAAACATGGTATGGTCAAAATTCATTTAATTGAATACATTGCATATTTATAAAAACAGAAAATGTACAACAGTGTTTGTGTTAAGTTATATTCTATTATGTGTTATTTTAATGTTTGCTGGAATCACATGTAACTATTAAAACTTGTCAGCACTAATATAATAGGACTAGTTGTCTCTAAAATTTTTACAATGACTGCTGTGTGATTCTACTCCACACACTTTAAAAAGATTTGTTGAAGCCCATGTGTGCAAGTCTGTGTGCAAGCAACCATTAATGTACTTTTTTTATCTTCACCATTGATGTCTGACTTATTGCTTTTCTTATTTATCTGATTTTTCCCCCCCTTGGTCTCGTTTTGTCATTGTTTTCCCTGTGCCCAATGTTACCCTGACCCATTTGCTCCCTCCACAGCAAAATCCAATATTTGCAGAATCGCTCACTGTCTCAGCCTCAGTAAATATGTTTTCAAAATCTCACTGATGTGATTTTTTTCTCCCAATGCAAATGGAAGGCTTGTAATTAGATTGACTATTTTAAAACATCAAGATGGATTTAAACCTTGCTGCAAAAGAAGTTCCATTTTAGAAAGGGTTAGCAGTAAAGAGGCTGTTTGTTTGACATGGATGCAGACCTCAGAGATAATAGTTCTATTGAACAGACTTAACATTATGCATTCAGCTGCAGTGAATAAATAATGTGCTTGTTTTTGGTCTCTGTTTCCTCTACAAATTAAAGGCATTAGTGAAAGAAATCCATCTGCTGCTTGAAGGAAGAAAATGTAAATCTTGATCTCGTTTGCATACCATGTCTAATTGGCATCAGTCTTCAAAAAGCCTTGCCTTTTAGCCTGAACTTTATCAGACAAGAATTCTAGTATTTTTTATTAAAAACCCTTTTGTTAGATCTGAACTGGTCCTCTTAGATCTCACATTTAAAACATGATCTGGCAACTAACTAACGTTGCATTTCAACAATAATGATTAGAAATTGCAATACATCTCTAGGATATAATGATTTACCCAAGCCCCAATTCGATTTGATTATTGATTCAGGATTATTATTATTATTTTTTTTTTCAACAAAATAAATTGTAGACATTTTGTAACCAATTTTTTTTTCTTTTAGTGTCAACATTTTTGTCCTTGTATCAAACTGTAATGGTCTGCTGTTGTAGTAACAGAATATAAATTCAAAATAAATAAAAATGTCAAATTCTTTTGTGTTCGAAAAGATATCAAACTGGATTTATCTTAAAGACATAACTTACGGATATACAAAAAAAATAAAACTGATTCATTCATTTTTATGAATCGAATCACATTTTTAACAGTTATAATCAATTAAATCGTACAATTAATTGTTACACCCATGAATAGGAGACGGTCAGTTATCTTGTATAGAATGTCCTCCATTGTAAACAGAAAACAATTGTAATTTCAGTCTTTTTGTTGGTGTTTTTATAGAACTGCTCAAACAATTTTTTTCTTTGCACAGCAACTATGGAAAATACAAAAATACTATTGTATTTATAGACCAATATTTTCGGAACAACTCTCTTTGGACTTAAGACACCAAGGTAAAAGTCCAGACTTCAATCAAAATAGAGAAGCTCTTTTAAAGATGGTAACAAAACATTCATATTAAAATTTATTTTTTATGTTTACTTTTTTTAAGTGATAGATGGTTAACGGTAAATGGTAAGTGGCCTGAACTTATATAGCACCTTTTCAAGTCCACACAGACTCCAAAGCACTTTACAGTTCAATCCTATTCACACACACATTCACACACTGATGGATGGCTCACATATCTTTTTAAAGTGTTAACAACATTTTAGGAGCAATTTTATGTAATTTATATTATCTGGCATGGTAATCTTGATCCTTAGACCAGACTGGGTGCATGTTTGTATCCAGGTCTCCTACAGGGATTTCCCCATCTCCTTTCCACTTTCACAGTATTCAAACATAGGGAGCTGGAAAATCTAATATTTTGCTTCATGGTTATGGAACAGACTAAGCCACAGCTCATGGTTTAGTGCTCTTTAATTGCATCAGAGAAAACCATGCAATGTGTGTTTTGCTCCCTAACTCCAGCTCATCGAGCATGATGTATATATTAGTGTTGGCAGGTGGGGAGTCAGTGCAGCTACAGCTGTCAGCTTTGCTGCAAGGTATGAGAGGCTGGAGCAAGCAATCCCCATAAGTGAAAAAAAATGTATGCACAAAGTTGCTTATTTTCAAACTTTCCAAAAAGAAACTTTAGTTAAGAGATAAACAATAAAAAGTGATTTTACCATAAAACTAGATAATGAATTGAAGTACTAGCATTCTTTGATGAAATGCATATCGCCTGTTGCTTTTCATACCTGTTTAAAATCACGATATATTTGAGAATTTACAACGTTGTAACAGTTTTAGTCAAGTCTTTGTTGTTTGTTGTTACATCCAGTGATTACTTTCTGAGAGTTTTAATAAAATGTGTCCACTGGTAATGAGATGATTTTAAGTAACTCTACAAACAGGAAAAAGTACAGATAGTAAAAAAAATTTTAAATGTCATTGCCATTTTGCCTTCCATGGTAGACAATAAGTACTTTATTCACCAATTTGATGAATAAATAAATTATTAGAATAGTAAAGAATAACAAGCTCCTATGGACTCTGAGCTTGAAAAGTTTCCTAAAAAATGTTCTTTAATATAAAATATCAAGTGTAATTTATTTTTCTTTCAATGGGTTTTCTGCACAATAAAAGTTGAACTAATTTGACCTTCTTGAAACTGAATTATGGGTCCTAAGAGGTTACTGATCTTTGTTAAAACGATTATTATAAAGGTTATCCATTTGTGTGTCTCAGCCAAGTGTTGCTTTGAATTGATTTTAAACCGCTATTTAGAACAAATTATTCAGCTCTAGTGCAGATCTGGGAAGGGAAGGAAACACATTAAAGCAATGAGCAGTAATCTTAAAACCACTTGAAAGGGGTTTGAGTGTGGTTCTGGACTGGCCGCCCCTACTTGTGCCATAAAGACCCCATGAATGCAAATAGGAATTACCAGTGCTAAGTAACTACTGCCCTCAAGATTAATTATCAGCAGCAGCACATTAAGATGGTATATGCCATACTGTATATACGCTGTGCTTCCAAGAGAAATGACAGCATCAGTCAATAGGGATAAAACAATAAAAATGTTGTCACATGCTTCAAACCGATGAATATGTGACAAAACAACAGTTAAAAGTTGGGTTTCCAGTGATGCACATGTTAAAGTTACATTGTTATGGAATGCAGACATCACACAGTTAAGATTATTCACAATGAACTAGAAAATAAAATAAAGCTTTAATAGGTGTGAAATATTGAAGTGATGCTTTAAATGGATTTTTCAATGCACAATTTACTTTTTGTATAAAAACAGACACGGAGAGTTTACACTTTTGGTTCCACTTAATGATTTTATTTTGTCTTGTCCTGGTTTTGACTCTTTTTGTCTTTTGAACTTTTGTTATAGTTAGTTGTTGTTTTTGGTGCAGCATTTTGGCCAATTTATATAATAGGGACACTTATTTTTTTTCAAAGATCATGTTAGTGATTTGAAGGAGTATAAATTTGTATATTAGTATACCCTGTTGAAACACTTGAGGAAGACATTGCACTGATATTCTGATCCCAGCTTAAATGTGTCAACACACACGTCTATTTTGATACTGCACTTAATGTTTCTCTGATATGCGGACATGACCCAAGAGCTTTTAGCAAACTGAGAAGACACAAAGTAGTGCAAAACTGGAGGGAACCACACACATCAACATTTGCTGTTGATTTAACTCACGGGGGGATCAATTCGATGCACTCAGATGTAAATATGAAACTATTCAAATACCCCAAATTTAAAAAGGGTTTTTTTTTGCAGTCACTAAGGAGTTTCTTGTTTTGTGGGGGGAGTTTGTTCAAGATGTGATTGGTCAGATTGACTATTTTGGGTGGGGTTTGAAGAAGGGACAGCTGTAGGGATGTGTAGCTTGGTCTAAATGGCCAGTACTTATATTTACAATGATAAATATCAATATTAGTCATAACTTGAGACAGAAGGGTGCTATCCACACCAAATTTGAAAACTGTGCATGCGGAGGTATGTGTAACAATTTGGCTTGGTCAAAACAACCCTAGCCCTTCCAAGTTTTTCGTTTTTACTCTAATGCTCATTAAAAAAAATCAGGAGTCATATATTTTAATTCCTCACATCTAAGTAATGTCATCTTTAAGATTCATGTTTTGTTAACTGAACCTGAAAAAGAATGTGTTAAATGTACAAAAGTGCAATTTTTTCCATTCAAAAATATCTGTTCAAAATGTGTTTTGATTGTTTCAGCAGCTAGTTGAATGGTCTATAATATAGACTCTATATAAACGCAAAATGATAACTGAATCCAGTATTTAAACTTACATCTTAGCTTTTGTGCATGAAGAATAAAGGGCCATAAAATAAATGGCCATCTTTTACTGTGCTTGAAACTATTCAAAATCAACGGGACACTAAAATCCTTCACTATGAACTCAATGGGAACGTGGAAGACAACTATAGAGGCCTATTCAAATCCAGTTCCACAAGTCAGTGTCAACTGTGGCATATACCAAGATGATGCGCTGTCCTCACTTGTGTTCTGCATAGGCATAATTCCCTCAGCAAGAGTGGCTGGTTTCAAACTGGAACAATCAGCAGTCCTCTCCTCCACATGGATGACACAAGTTCTTGACTAAAATGAGCAAGACTCATTGATCCACCTTTCCAGGATACAGCAACATCCTGTCCTTTGAGTTTAGGAGCCTTTTTCTTCTAAAATAATTCAGATGGCAACGTTAAGAGGCTTTTTAAAAATACAATTAGCCTGGGCTCCATAATATAAAGTATTATTTATGGGCTTTTTAAAAATTCAACTTCTGTGAAGTAATCAGAACAAATGAAATGCCTTTAGTCCATGTAAATATGGTCTCACAGTGACACGTTTTAGGACAAATATATTTTTTTCCTTCTACCTTTATGTTAATTCCCTCTTATAAAGTCAAGTAACTCACTAAACATCAATCAGTAGTTTGGAAAAGCCCTGCGTTCAGTTGAACTTTACTTGCTCTGTGACAATAGTAGAGAAACACTGTGGAGTGTTGGTGTGATGTATTTTGACTGCCCATCGTTTGGCTGCTCTCCAGGCATGACTCAAGGTGACGGCAGCAGCACAAAAACACAAACTTATTGTTCAAATCAGTGTAGGCATATTAAAAGCATAGGTCACATAGTCATTTGTTTAATGTGGTGCTTTGTAATGAAAGAAAGCTGCAAAGTGAAATGGGAAGCCAGACCTACTGTGTGGTATTTGCTGTTCAGTGAAGAACAAAAAGGAGATCACAATCATGTCTGTTCCCAGCCTGTAGTCAGACCTGAGGTGCCCAGCAGACGGAATCACTTCTCAGATATGTCACGAAAGAAGGACTCAGTGGGCAATAAACAATTTCAGCAATACACTGAAAAACACACTGAGTCAAACATAAACCCATACTGCCCTCCAAGGCACAGAGTTGCCACAGAAAGTACAGATGCACTAATATATGCTGAGTAAAAAGACAAGAATGAGTGGATAATTTAAATCACATATAAAAATTTGTGGTGTTGATCCATTCCCTGGGCTATATGGTACTGTGGAAATCTACAGAGGAAAAATGCAGATGGCACAAAAAATGGGAGTATAGGGTAAAAATTGTTACCACAGGTCAATGCTTATGTCATGGAAAGAATTATAGTTCATATCTCTGAAGCTGCACTTTTGTTCCCCTTTGTATTCAGTTTATGTCCTCTTTCTTTTTATCTTTTAATGCAACCATTCGTCTCATTGTCTAACACTGGCAAGGAAAAAATAAGGCAGCATCCCATTTCCTCACAAGGGAGAATAAATCATAGATTCTACTCAGAATCTCTCACTGTGGCTTGATCTAATCCATTCTAAATCCATGTGAGTTAAGTGAATGATCAGACAAGATGTATCTTTTTGTCCTTAAATAAAGCAAATATAAAAGTCTGACAAAAGTATCCTTCAGCAATTTTAAGATCCTTTATCTTATCATAGAGTGGATTTTGAAAAAATGAGGATCTTTTCTTTATAACACCTGACTAATATTTTAGTGTCTCAACTGGTGTGGGAGAAGAGGCATTCATGGCATGTCAGTTGCAATCAAGTGCTACAAGACTTCCCCTCTCTTTGTACCTAACTGACTTGCATGTTCAGGCCAGCTGAAAAGTTTCACGTCAAAACCTGACTACCATGTGCAAAGTTTTATGTGTAGTTGCTTCAATACATAGATCGTTTTCTGTCTGTAAACTTGGATAGGATGCAGTGGAGGCTTCACCTATATACATTCTGTATAAAAAAACACACATTTGACCTTGGCTGGGCTGTAAGTAATTCACTGGGGCATGCACCTGTCTTCAAGAAAAATACCCACAGGTGCACCGCCAACTCCTGGTTTTACTGTTGCAAACTAGTTATCGCACCATTCTAAACTTTTGTTCTCCTGAGGTCAAAAAATAAGACTGCATTGGATTCCGTCATCTGTTCCACCGTGATTTATTTCACCTATTTTGTATAGATCATTATACTGTAAATCTGTCTTTTTTTGTCTTTGCATTATAAAGAGCATTCCAGTGAATACCTTTCCTAAAAATGTCCTAATTTGTTATTGTTTTATTTAAAAGGGCAATATTATGTGTTTCTCAGGCATATTTTTAAATTCTATACCATAATAAAGTAACTATGTCACCTTCAGTTGTTATTAAAATGCTGTTTATATAGAAAATAAATGTGACCTCATCATATCCGTTTCTAAACACCTTAAAATTGGTCTCTGTCTCTTTAAGAACCTCCTTCCGCTTCTGTCCCGCCC
>JARVJO010000164.1:14667323-14677709 GCA_031762555.1 Cynodonichthys magdalenae | reverse complement strand
TGAAGGGATTGCCCACACCTGTCCATGAAATAGCCTTGGAGTCAATTGTCCAATTACTTTTGGTCCCTTTAAAAACACCGTAGCACATGTTAAAGAGCTGAAATTCCTAAACCCTTCATCCAATTTTAATGTGAATACCCTCAAATGAAAGCTGAATGTCTGGACTTTAGGTCCATGTACATTATATAACTATAACTTGAATGTGTATCAGTCCAAATAAATATGGACTTAACTCTATATATAGGAAATATTGCAACAATTACAGCACAAATAGGCCAGTTACGAGTTGTGTGTAGAATTCATGGAGGGTCAGGGTGTGAGTGAAGCAGAATGCAGCTTGTGTTGTCACTGGATATGTGCATTTCGGACTGAAATACATTGTTTTATGCCTCAATTTTTTCATCTTTCATCATGTGTATGGATTCATGGTAATGTGTGTTTAAATATATATATTAGTTTGTTTTATTTAACTCACAATCCCCCTGCAATACATGCACTAAGGTCACGACCCCATCACTGAACACCTTTGTTCTACCTTCTGACACACATTCCTCAGATTACGTTTAATATGTAAGTTTTACCACTTTTTCATGTTTTGATCCAATACACTTTTCTATTTTACAATTTGTAATTGAAATAAATAGTCATTTGAATACTAATAAATAATAGATGTTCACAAAAATATACTCAAACCTATGACTGGATTCAGTAATTAAAAGAAGAAATCTGTATTTCTGCAGATTTATTGACAGAGAATTGCACATAATTTTATGAATGTACTCCACAAATAGAGATGTGGTGTTCACGAACGATCCAAATCTTTTCAATAGCTCCTTGGATCGAACAATAAGAATCAAATTGTAGACAGCAAAATGCTGTTCATATTTTTTTTTTACTTCTAATACTTTTTTGTTTCTTCTTAATCACAATGACAATTGCTTCTTCTTTACTTTTTTGCAGAAAAAACAGGCAAGACTGTGGAGAATGACAGCTCAGGAGGAAAGGGGGAGTGAGGTTCTCCTTGTCAAAGCACATGGAATTCCTACATGACGTTACTCGTTCAAAATCAAATGACTCTATTGAACAGCTCTATGAAACAAACTCATCAAGATCCGGATTAAAAAGCCATTTGTCCCAACTATACCCACTAATAAAGAGAGGTTACCAGATCTTGTAAAATATCCATGGAATTGCTATTAATATTAATTTACTTTTACATCATCAAATTGTTTTTCACATTAACAACAAATTTCATACTCACAATAACTACGGGTAGTCCAGAAAGATGCATAAGATGTATAAGCTGAAAATTTGCAATACATTTTTAAGCTATAATTCAAACTGTCACCTTAAACTGCTTGTTAATACTGTGGACTGTGGGTACTTTATTATTTAACACAAATAAGCTTCTGGGTAATTTGTTCTAATGGAAATAATTTCAGATAATGAACAAATGGTGATAAAACTTAGCATTTAAAACATTTTATTTGATGATATGACCAGGTTGGTTACCTGATTACCTGTTTAATCAAATAGTTATTTCATTATTTTCTTTATTATTTAAATTTTGATGTTTAATTCAATACACAATTAAACAGTAATCAGTGCATTATAAAGCAGTTCATGGAAAAGTCTAATGTTGGGTTTTGTTTTATCCAAACAGCATATTGTGAGATCCATCATATTGAAACCAGCTAATATGGAAGACTAATTGATCAAAACAATACCATAATTACAATCACTGTGTTTATCGAGGCTCATTACCCTTTCAAGATGCAGAAATTTGTTCAATTTAGTTGATGGTGACAGAGCCGTGCTTTGCCTCTCCTGACTGCTAATTTCTTGGTGTCATGTGTGCATCATTTGTCTTGGGCCAAGATCTATTCTGAGTGGAAAGATTTCATTAAGTCATCCAATAATGAGCCTGTTTGTGAAGTACAAATGCCACAACCGCCGAGGGCATGCTTTCAAGGGCACATTTTCAATTCCGTGTCAGTGGTGCTGCTCTCTTTACCCAATGCATCATTAACCAAAAAAGAAAAAAATCCAATACACTTTTTTTAAGAATATCTTCAATTTGGCAATTTGCAAATTGTGAGTTTTTGTGTGGCTGAAATCATGTGAACTGTAAAAACTATTTGTATAATATATGCAGTTTTTTTTTTTGTGAAAGTTCAGTGTTTTATCCCTTTTTGTTTCTCTTTTTTTTTCTTCCCTGCATGATGTGTCTCTTTTCACGCCTCTGTTGGTTCTACAATATACATTTTTAATTGACCCCCTCCAGGTCTGCTTACATGCACATAGTCAATTCACTCTGTGATGGGGTTTTACCCTGTCTGATCAATACACCAATTCCAGCAGGGTCTCTGGCACTGTCTGTCAGCAGGTCATCTTGTAGCCGCGATAACACAGCTCTGATTTTCTCTTTTTGTAATGGAAAAGGCCACATGTCAAAGAACTAATTAGCTTGTTGGACAGTTACATTTCTGCAAGAGAATGTGTTTGAGACAAGTCCTGCTGATGGAAGCTTTGTAATAGTGCAAACCTCCTGCTGCATGAGGACAAAAAGACCACAGAGTTACTCATTAAGGCAAAGCTTGAAGTAATTTTCTCCTAAATTTGGCTGTCAGATTGGTTCTCTTTCCCTTAATCTCTTGATTTACATTACTTTTATTTCACTTTATTAGAACCTATTCATCTGCTACACTATTTCTATCATCTACTGCTTTTCTACACACGAGGACGTACTAAAAATATAAAAAATGATGATGACATTTTCTCACTGCCTCGCCAACCACACCCTTAGGCAGGTGAACACACGTCTGACATTATACATACAGTAACAATCTCCACTGCATCATAAACAAATGTAATATGTTGTGACTGTAAAACACGTGGGGAGACAGCAAGTGGAGACGTGTTGTGCATGAAACTGTAGTCTGAAGCAGAAGATGTGCTGAATTATTTAATACCAAACAAGGTCTGGGTGAGCTCCGAGGATAACGGTTCATTTAGGTAATGTGTGGTAAGAGCATTGTCAAATTTTCCCCCAGAAACATTCTTAAGACTTTTCACATTGTCTACTTGTAGAAAAAAATCACCACTATCATAAATCCAGAAAAAATTCCCATGGACTTCAAAGTCCTTGACAATTGACTAAAAAATAAATGGTATTTATATTTTGTACATACATACAACACAGTGTAATGCTATACCTATTATTGTCCCCATTGGAGAAGTTTGTTCTGAACTCAGTGCAAGTAAGTATGATTTTATTATAAAAAATGTTTATTTATTTTGTTGTGTGTTTGTTATTGCTAGCAGGAAGGGGAAATGAAGTAAAGAATCACTGTTTTGTGTATCTGACTGAAAAAGCTATTTAGTGCCATCTCAGTGGCATACACTCTCTGTCCAGCTGGGCATCCCTAACTAAAATAAATTATGTTTTATGTCTGGGGCAGCATTTTATCAGCTCACCATGCATTGCACTGTAAACAAGCCACAAGGCGCAATAAATTTCAGACTATGATGTATGTCCTGCACATACGGCACAACCCTAATTCATCTTCATACAGTCACTACATCAGCACTGTACAACACTTATAAAACATGAAGAAAGTAGATGCATTTTGTGCAACATCAGAGATGCCATGATTGCCATGCCTGTTGGTTTTAGAGTGGCAATGCCAGCAGCAGAACAATTCACTTCAGATGTTTTATTTTTGGATCTCATTGTTTCGTGTTGCAATGTAGTACTAACCGTTGCATTCACAGTACTCTCTTAGTTTGCTCCCAGTAATACCGTGTCGTCAAGCTCCAAAACACCAGAGACTCAGAAAGTCATTTTCTGTAGCTCATGGTACAAAGTTGTGAGCCTGAGCATTGTGTCTTGCTTCACACCAGTCAGCCCACATTTTCCAACTGTCAGTAAAATAATTCAAGTCATTAGGCTTCCAAGTCTTATCAGTTGTTTATAGGATCACGAGGAGTAGAACTTTATTGGGAGGTGATTCCCTCAGGCACTTCTTGGCGTTTTATCTGAACTTTTATCTCTGTATCTTGTGTTGAGCTTACTGTCATCAAGAAGCCCTTTCTCATATCCACCATAGTAGTTATCAATGTCCCTATTAACAGAGAGCACCAGTGAAAGAAGCAGCTTCCAATTGATCTTATCAAGGTCATCCCCTGGATAGTGCAGAGGAAAATAAAACTGATAAGAGATCTTCCATAACTTAATTAGCTTTTTATCACACAATGCAATTACAAGATTGTCAAGCAGTTGCTATAAGAGGCCAGGAACACTTTAAAGAAACTAACAATAACAAAGTGGTCAATGCCACTGAGAGAGCGATGGCCTTTTTCATTTCATCAGAGGAGGGTTGTAACTCAGTACTGTGGGTAAATCAGAAGAAGCAACGTGGTTTATTTAGCATCCACTGAGTAATGGTAGCCCAATGCAGAACATATACCAGTCTGAGGCTGGAGCACCCACTAAGATGCTGATAAGAGAGATTAATGGTGTTGTCTGAGTGTCTGGCATACGATCAGTGCTTGAGCAACCTAAATGTGTCTGCTATCTGAAGCATCTGTATCCCTGCGAAGCACTGAGCAGGATGAAGCAAAAGGACAGAATGTCACATGAATAAATAAAGCAATGAGTACGGGAAAGGGTGGGGGGACGGCCCCGTGCAAACACATTCTGGTCAATGCACAAAAACTGTATTAAGACAACTCATGAGGAAGATACTGAGAGATGGGGAGACAGGAGAAGATACAGGTATAAATGCATAAATAAAACAAAAGGCTTAAAAGAGAAAACAGAGAGTTTTATTGCAGTCCTACCAAATATGGAAATATTAGTTTGGAAGGGTGCTCAAAATTTGCATGGATATTGCATTCTGGTCCCATGGTCTTTTCTGTGTTTTTTGTGTGTGTATTTGGTAAGTGGGGTAGGGGTCTATTTGCAATTTCAGCAAAGCAGAGAATCACTCATTCTGGATGTGGCTGCTTTTGCTTACTAAGTCATTCAAAATTTGCCAAAACCTCCGGGTTATTTTAGTTAGAAAATAAACTTGTGCACAGGTGCTAGTCATGGAGGAATCATTTTAATGGCATTTTAAGTCTGAAAAAATTGAAGAACAAATAATTCCTCCTTTAGTCATTTTTAAGCAATGTGTGTTCAAATTTTATGGGCTCTTGTTTCTGTCTTTTTATTTTTTACACAGCTTCTTGTACACCTTTTTTGTTTGTTGTGTATTCTGTGGTTGATGGATTCCACTCTATACTACACAGCCATAACCTTTTCTGGACAGGACATCCCACTTTCCACTACTGTCACCAACCTTGACCCTCACCTTTCCTTTGATACTCACGTGAAACATCTGTGTAAAACCTCCTTTTTTTTGATTTATAAAACATTGCCAGTCTCATACCATTACTTTTTCAGCTGGACGCTGAAAAACATGTCCATGCCTTTATATCATCAAGACTGGACTATTGCAATTCCATTCTTTCTGGTATTTCAAATAAAAATCTTTAAAAACTCCAGTTCATCCAAAATAGTGCAGCCCGGCTTCTGACAAAAACCAAAAAACATGACCATATCGCACCAGTTCTGCATTCTCTTCACTGGCTTCCTGTCCCTGCCAGGGTCCAGTACAAGATTGGTCTTCTGACACATCAATGCATATATGGCAGTGCACCCCCTACCTGAAAGAACTGCTCCTTCCACACAACAAAACTCGTTCTCTCCGATCTTGCAATTCCTGCCTTCTCCAAATCCCCAGAACAAAGCTCAGCACCATGGGGGACCGAGCCTTTTGCACTGTTGCTCCTCATTTATGGAATTCAACTCCCAGATCATAAGGGAATCATGACTGCAGAATCCTTCAAAAAAGGATTAAAAACCTATTTGTTTTGCAGTTTCTTTGACCATGATTGATTTTTTTTGTAGCACTTTGAGATCTTTGAATATAAAGTGCCCTATAAATTAAATGTTTTATTATTATTATTATTATTATTATTATTACTAAATTTTTCTTGTGATTTATTCATTGGAGTCATAAGTTGTACAAGTCTCGCAGAAATTTGCACATAAATACAGGTAATACATGCAAAATGGCAAAACATTACACAGGTATACATGGGAAAGCTTGTTAATATGCCGGCTTGTTTTTAAATTCAAATTGTTTCTTTCCTTACTTCTTTTGACTTGTTAAGTTATAAATATTTATAAACTGGTTAAATTGTGTTACATTAAAATCTGATAAACTTTTAAGTGTATACCCAAGTCAACATGGCTGTCACAACTAACTGACACAACTAAGACACAACTGATTTCCTCAAATCTTAGAGCTTTAAAGCAAATGTTGACCTCTCTGGACAACTGCCATCTCAACAACATCTTAGCTGCCAGTAGAGCTGTGCATAAATGTTTAAGTAGCTCACAAAGTCTGGATAGCTTCCATTAATGATCTTGTTTTGAAATTTAAAAAAATTCTAAAGTTAATTATCTTATTTGTGTTTGTTTTTTTTAATTCTGTATTATTGTAGATGAGTTTGTCCTGCAAGTATTTTGAATTTAGTTTCCTCCAAAAATTCTAAGCAGGCTCTTTTATTGGTACTAAATGCAGATTAAGCTGGCTCACAGAGACATTGCACTTAGCATAATGTTTACAACATTTCATTAAAAAATCCAAAACTGGGCAGTTACTGAGAGTTATGACTGCAGCAAAACACAGTATAATGCCACTTTCTATGTTCATGTAATTACCAAAACAGCTTATAGTATCTCGTGGCTACACAGAAAAGTTTTACAAACTTAGAAACTTTATGGTGCTGCATGGTGACACAGTTGGTAGAGCTTGTTGCCTCTCAGAAAAAAGGTCCCGACTGTTGACTGTAGGTAAACTGTTCAGTTATTGTGTTTGTGTTTGCAGACTGTTGCTGTCGTTTGTTCATTTCTCATACAAGCCTCAACTGCCCATGTGGAGGTAATGTCTGTAGCCATGGAGACAGACTGTCACAGCTTGTAAACAAACTCTGTGCCATGTGAGCTCACTGCAGCCTGTTTGGCAGATGATTGATCCATTTCACTGTCCTTCTGGTGGCCATGAATGATGCCAATGTCAATTTTCATTTTGAAGCCTTTAGATCAAAAGGCAGTCATTCAATGTGTCATTCTCTGTTATTTCATGCTGAAGTTGTTTAGTTTTTATAAAAATAACCTATCCTACTGTATATGTTTGCTCGACAAGTTTTTCCTCACACAAAGATATGTTAAGCCTTGATGATCATGTGCTTGCTGTATATATTACAAATGGTTATTTGGTTAATGTAACACTTAATCTATAATAGATCAAAACAAAACAACAAAAAATAAATAAATAAACCACTGAACCTCTATTCGGAAGTTTAAGATGTGTTGCTTCTCATCCAGGAAGCAAAATGTCTTCAACTTCAGAATAGAAGTCTAGTTATTTTTGTTTTTAACCTTTTTTGGATTGATCATTAACTGGATTACGGAGGGTCTATGCCAGCATTGCCCATTCTCTGCTGATCAATAGATCAATGATTAATTACTGTTGTGACATTAAATATTATCTAAATTTGTAAAAACTAGACCCTTTTTTATTTTTAAAGTAAGACCAAGTGACCCGGAACATTGTTTACCCTTGCATCATAGTTTTTGGGGGAATGTAGTTCCCTTGTGGTGAGAAAATAAATAAACTCAGATGAAGGCCAGAGGTTTAAGAGAAATGTTGAATTTAGCTTTTGTCCCTCTATTTTATTTATTTATTTTGTCTGGAGCTATCCAATGTGCCTTTGAAAAGCTCGAAGCTTCAGATTGATCATGTTTCGGTTATAATGCATTATTCTATAATTTAAAGTATGCATGCTGAGTGGTATCATTAGGAGCTCAGATTTTTCGTTGATAATCTACATCCTGCTTGATAACAGATTATTCAAAGCCAGAAAAGCATATGATATCGATCTGAGGGAAGGCTTGGGCTGCATTCAGTGTCTTCCGTTTTGCCTTACTTAAGACTTCATTAATACACTTGAACTTATTGAATGGTTTTATAGCTTCAAGAGGTGTTGAAATAATTCCTGCCATTTTTAAGCATACAGTACAGAGGAGCCAAATGTATGGCATATTCATCCATTCTTTTCATGTGCATTCATTGAAAGGTCCTGATTACCCTTATGCATTATTCATAGTCATGGGGGGTCTTGGTTGACTGTGTGAAGAAACAGGGTATAATTTAGAAGGCGGGGGATAGAGGCTTGGCCTGTCTTGGAGTGCAGCCTAAAGAGCACATCGAAATGAAACCAGCCTTTTTGTAATCTGCCTGGCATTTTTCAGCGGGATTGCTGTAATGGGGATGTCAGTGGAGGAGGAGAGGAACTGTCTCACTGGGCGTCACAAGAGGGGCCATGATGGAGATGGAGAGCCGTGTAAAGATTACCCGTATCTCCAAATGAGACCTCCAGTCATATTAGAAAAGGGAAATTGTGTTTTCTTATCTGTGCCTTGTTTATCATATTACACTGATGGCTTTATCCAGGTCATAGAAACTGATGGCTTGTTGATCTCACTTACTAACTCATGCATGATCAGTCATCATGAGTGTCCAGTACCTCTCTGTAGAAATTGTAACTGGAACACTGTGGGGTAAAGATAATAACATGTTGAGTCTTGTTGATAGAACAACTTCAACCCACTTGGTGGTTGATTGAAAAAGTATTGTGAACATTTTGTTATTGCTTTACTTGAGTCATAACAGTGACCTGTAAATCTCAAAAAGATTTTTTTGATAAACTTGAGTTTAAAACCACAGTTGTGTCGACATGCTTGGATTTAGCTTTACCGTTCAGGGCCATCTGGGATAACTTTTGACATTGGCTGTGTTGAACTGCCAATCAAGCATTGTGCAGGTGGTCGATTACAATGTTTTTTTGGTTTGGTGTTTTATTTGTTTTTTCTGCTTGATCCATAATGTTTGAACGGTTGGTTTAGTTTCCATAGCCATGTTTCCATCAACATTTTTTATTGCGCATATTGAAATATCACATTAGAAAGGTGAACGGAAATGACACGATTTGAAAAAACTTCCTGTGCCACTTCAAAAAAAATTTGGTTTTATATTATAAATAATCAGTTACATGCTCAACAATGGAGTTGTATCTACTTTTAGCAAATTCAAGATTTCTTTTGACAACAGCCTTTTACTTTGAGATGAGATAAGACTGCAGAATGAATCTCCATGAAAAGTGACCAACTATTTTTTCTTAAAACAAAATGTTCACAAATGTTCAGCTTAGTTGTTGGTCATTAAACAGGACAGTCCTGTGAGTTACTGAAAGAAAAGCTTAATTTTGTGTTGAGCATGAACAGACTTGAATGACAAAGAGAGAAGCTTTACCTCTTGGAAATAAAATGCAACAACACAAACAAACACAAATAAATAATTCCCTCGCAGATGTACTGCACAAGCCTGCACTTAATCCCAGGGGAGTAAAGTGATCATTACTGTGTATGTGTTTTACTGGGTGTGCAGTGATTCATAACCCAGTTGTCTCTATGGGACAGATTTATTTGAGCTGGTCCTGTTGCAAAGTATTTTTAGGAGTAAATTCTTTGGTATTTATACCCAGACACAGCCTGAAAGGTGTGAACAGAGATCTCTGCACCTGGTCTTGCAACATCTATTTATTTATAGGAGTTTCTCTGTCTGACACAAAATCTAGAAAGGAGCATATTTAAATTCATCACATAGCCTTACTCACTAAGCTTTGAGCCCCACAACTTACTACAAATTGCATCACTATTTAACAGTAACACAAATCATGAATTTTATTTTAAGCTTGACAAGATTGAGAGTTGCAGTCAGGTGTTCTCAGCAACAACAAAAAAGGATGTGAAGAAACAGATTCTGTATTTGTTTAAACTTGTTTGGAGTGCCAAAACAAGATGTAATCAGAACAACAGCTAATCCAATTATTCATAATCTAGTGAGAGAAACCTGAGACAAATGTTAATGTGCAACAAGAAGTAATGCAGGACCTCATGCACCAAAACTAGCAGGGGTCATTTTATTTTCATGCTGTTTATTTTTTATTTTTTCAGTGATTTTTGGTTAACCGTATCAGGGCAACAGCTACACCGATCAACATGAAATTTGGCAGAAATGTAGATGTATCTGACCTACACTGTGCCAGCCAACAATTTTACCATAGATCCCATATTTGAGGAGGGGACTCCATCTTAAAAGGGGGTGTCTGGACATACAAAAATGCTTACAACTCAAAAACTATTCAACGGCTGGGATCGGCTTGTCCATGGGGTGGGCTGGAGGGCGCCCCAGCCTGCTTCAGGGATGGGTT
>JARVJO010000164.1:14636611-14664168 GCA_031762555.1 Cynodonichthys magdalenae | reverse complement strand
CAAAAGTTCTTGTCTCTTGCACTGATTTTTTCCTTTAACATTGTGAAGCTCTACTTAGAACCTTCTTAAGATCCAATGGTGCAAAATGCAAATTCTTGCAATTTTTTGACTGGTCTTAAGATTTTGATCAGGAGTGTATTAGTTATTATTGAGATAAAACATTTTATATATTTCAAACATTTCATCATTGTTCATATATATATGAAGAATGAAACATTGCTTAAAGGAAAGAAACACAGTTCTTAACTTCTGTAATAAAAAAACAATCTTGTCATCATGTAAATCTGAAGCTGTTAACAGAATACCAGGAAACTAGAAATTTTGTTTGTGCATTGTTTAAAAATAATAAAGACACTCAGGAACTCTGGAAGTCTCTGGATTTCCTGAAAGAAAGAATGGTTAATCGTGTGCAGGTTAAACAAATATAAAATAGACATTTTGGTACACAAACAAATTTCTCTTCTTTTGTTTTTCACAAACAATGAAGAAAACATGTTTAATTTCAGTTGGCTTTGTTTCAGCTGAAGCTTCTCTGTGGAGATAGGTATTTATGGCCTTGCTAAGGATAGATAAATAGTGGGGACCATTTCACAGTTAGAGAGGAGTTTGGTCTCTCAAGGTGTAAATTACTCTGAACGTGGCAGTTTTTGACACGTTTCCGATCAGAGATGGTTCCAAAAAGTCTGGATAACTTCAGAATACCAGCGAAGTTATTGCTTTGGAGCTTTCCGTCCCATCTCTGGTTGCTGATAAGCAGATCCTGGGAAGGGGGTTTAGTCAAAGTCATAAAGCCACATCCTGGTCAGGAGTGTAGAACAAGTCTGTGTCAAAAGTTCAAGGAACCTTATCTCTGCATTCTGGTGAAGGCAGAGTTTTAATCAAATATAGCAAATATTCAATATTTAGCAGGTAGGCCATCCCTACATATCCCCCACTTGGGAGACATCACCTGTCCAAGGTTGATGGATTCCACATCAAACTGGGTCTACCTGCAGAAAGGGTCAACAGTCATTGATGTACTCCAACAGGTGTCAGGGAGTAATTCCTGCTGTTAAAAGGGGGAGTAATTCCTGCTGTAAAAAAAAAGTTTTTCCAGAAGCAATCTTCCAAAAACAAAGTCAGTAAACCAACAAACAGGTCCAGGATAATTCCATACAAAACCAGAGGGGTCCTCTGGAAGGCAGGTTAGGTTGACCTCTGGAGGGCAGGTTGAAGTTGACCTCTGGAGCGATGATAAGCTGGATCACTGGATGATGAGGTAGGTTAGAACAATTGCATAGTGACATCAGGTGCTCAGTAACTAGGTCTATATGTAAATATAGCTTATTGATTTTCTAATAAACAAAACAAAACAAACCTAAGGTTTGAAATATGCATGCATAAAGTCAATTGACTCAAAAGAAATAAATCAATAGATGATAAGCTAATAATAGTAAACTCACAGTGAGGTTCCAACATCAATGAATCTCTATTCGTTCTAGTTAACTAGAGGAAAAAACATTTTTTTTTAAAAAGGGGCCACACACAAAAAGGTTTTAACTTAAAGGGGAAAACAAGCCCCCCCAAAAAATTAGAAGATTGGAGCTATGGGTCTTTATGAGCACCAATACTTCAGGGACATAGGAGATGTTGGCTCTGCTCAACCATGTCTAATCTAGTCTGGAGAAGACTATTGTTAACAAACCTTAACACATCATTCAACTGAGTGTGAGCATAACATCATAACAATACAAACTTCAATTCTAAGTAGTTCCCCCCCACTAGTAGGTTGGAGTTTTAAGGATTGCTAGTAGTTAGCTCTAGCTCGATCTGGTGGTCAAGAAAAGTTGTGCTTCAGGTTAAGGTTTTTGTTGATGTTATTAGGTTTAAAGGGTCTGTGCCATTACCTTTTACTTTTTTATTTAACTAGTTTGCAAGATCTTTAATCTGAACTAGTTTTGTAGTTAAGGTGTTCAACCTTGATGTTAGTTATCTGAAGACTCTTTGGTGCTGATGTTTTTCAAGCGAGTCTTATTTGAGTTTTTCCCATTATGTTTAGACTCATTTAAATGTTTATTTATTCTGGTCTCTGTTAGTCCTGATTTGGTACATAACTGGGGCAGTTTGTCCGTGGTCAGTTTTAGTCTAGTCCTAGGTGGTGAAAGTCTCGTGGGCGAGCTTTCCAGCTGTGGAGTCTCTTTGCCCTGTTGGGGTGTCAGAACTAGGTACCAAGCCTTGTCCCCCACATGAAGCTTTTCATGCGAGGAGTTTTGGTCATGGTATCTCTTAGGTTCTAAATTTGTCATGTCACAACATTTTATTGTGAAGGTGTTTTGCAGGTGTTTATCTAAATTGTCCAGGTTCAGTACATGAGTGAGTATGACTGGGAGTCTTACGAGCTGAAACATCGTCTCTGTAATAGCTCCGGTTCTTCAGAAAATTTACTTTCCGGTCTGATGGCAAGATTCATATGTATCCTGAGATGCAATTTTCCAAGACCATTATTGTATAATGTTGCTTCTTTTTTATTACCATTACAACAAAGTATGCTATGACGCCTCAGGCTGTAAACAGCATGAAGCTGATGTGATGATGTGCTGAAATGGGCGGGACAGAACAAGAAGAAGGTTCTTAACCTCCTCCACCCGACAGGCCCAGTATCAGGCCACTAGATGGCATCATTGCATTGTTGTTTAATAAAAGTAGGTCAAACACATTTTTTTCCAATTTTTTTCCAAATCTCTCACAAAATATGTCTTTAATGTTTTTAAAACGAGTTGCCAAATTTTTTTTAGATAAATATTCAGGATTTTTGAGCTATCTAAACATGTGCGATTTACTTCAGGCTTCGCCAATCCTTAGACGATAAGGAAGTTATTAGGGTCTCATCATGAGCCATTTTCTCTGGTGCAATGCATCAAATGTTTTTACGTTTATGTTTTAATTGCACACTGTCCTGATTTAATAAAAAGATTGAAAAAAAATAAAAAAACCCTAGACATTACGAAGTCAGTGATAAATCTTGGGACTGTGTGATTCTTTGTCCATTGATGTAAAGTCTGTTTGAAACCGAGAGTATAAATAACAGCACTCATGCATAAAACCTTCGAGGTGCAGTTAGCTTGGAAGGCGCATGCGGTGGGTAGTTTGTTAGCAGTTTGAAAGCAATTTGAGAGCAATTTTATTTGAAAAGCCATTGGATTTTAGGTCTGATATGGAGCTGAAGTGTCATGAATTAGCTTGGTTGGTTAGAACCCCAGGATGCAAGACTGAGTGATGTGGCAAAACGGTAAAGAAAAGGTCTTTAAGCAAAAACACAAGGCTGGCGTGGCAGCAAAAAAGTAAATACAAGGATTCCAGGACTTTGGCATGAGACAATAATCATTAACAAAAAACAAAGCTCTTGACAAGGTTGGATGTTCAACTCTAAGCGGAACCAAGAGACCAGACTCAGAGACAGGATAAAAAGGTAAGTGATTTATTTACAGGTGCTATGTACAGGATCTTGGACCTGGAAGAGGAGGGAAACGTGATGGTGAGTTCTTGAATGTTAGATAGTTTGTTTTCTGTGAATGATGGCTCTAATGTTTTGTCCTTTTTCTTACAGATTCCCAGGAGGCGAGCGGCGTGGAAGGAGGAGGCACAGGATCCAACACAGGTGAGTAATTTCTTCAGGCAGAGCAGCTGGTGAATATGGTGAGTGTTCAGGAGACTTCTTGGATTACTTAGCTTCACACAATTTGACCTCAGACGATTTCCTCTGACAGCTTGGAGGGAGAATGGACTCAGTTTCTCTGACATCGATAACAGGATATTCACCTTGGAACAGGACGAACACAGGTTAGTTTAAGTTTTCTCAAAAAATACTCAAGAGAGAGGCTTTAGCACTACCAAATATATTTGATGCATCAGCATAGAGCTGACAGCTGAGGTGCCTTAAAAACCCTCCTGGCTTGTCAGCAGGATCACCAGCAGGTGAGGAAATGAAGCAAAGGTCCAATCAGGGATATACACCAATCAGGAACAGAAAGCACCACCAATCCTCACAGCTCTGACAAAGACTGAAGACAAAGAACATAATATAAAGGAGAAACTAATGAGCTAAAACAAGAAACACCTGGGAGAGAAAGAAGAGGAACAGGTAAGAGTGGGCGGGGCTGGAGCAAAGACAGGCAGGAGGAGGTAATTAGAGAAAGACAGGACAGAAAACCAGAGTGGAACCAAAATAACATGAACAAAGACACAGATCAGGACATAGCTCCCCCATTAAGGGATGTCTCCCGAAGTCTCCAAAACAAAAACAGACATGGTGGCGAGGAAGGAGTTCAGGGAGTCGGCCGTGGAGAGGAAGGAGTTCAGGAGGCCGACCTGGAGGACCCCCCACATCTGACGGGGTCGTAGTAGCCAAGAAAATCCAGAGGGAGGAGGCAGGAGCAGACAAGGAACCTAGGGAGGAGGCGGGAGGCGATGAGGAGCTAGCGGAGGTTGCAGGAGCCAGAGTCTTGAATATGGTGACCACAGGCGACAGAGGGGACAAAGAGGTGATAGCAGACAACCCAGGCGAAGAGAAGGCGACTGCAGACGACCCAGTTGAAAAGGAGGCGACGGCAGACGACCCAGGCGACGTGGAGGTAACGGCAGACGACCCAGGCAACGTGGAGGCACCGGCAGCCGACCCACGAACCTCAGGGATCTGTGACTGGGACCATCGACACCGGAACTGGGACTGGAACCACCATCACCAGAACTGCGACTGGAACCAACGAATCAGGAACTAGAGCACGAGGCCAGGCAGAAACCAGAGCAGAAAGCCCAGCAGAAACCAGAGCAGGAGGTCCGGTAGAAACCAGAGCAGGAGGCCTGGTAGAAACCAGAGCAGAAGGCCTGGCAAGAATCAGAGCAGGAGGCCTGGCAGGAACCAGAGCAGGAGGGCCAGCAGGAACCAGAGCAGGAGGACCAGCGGGAACCAGAGCATGAGGCCCAGTGAGAACCAGACCAGGAGGTCTGGCAGGAACCAGAGCAGGAGGCCCAGCAGGAACCAAAGCAGTAGGACCGGCAGGAACCAGAGCAGGGAGCCCGGCAGAACCCAAAACAGGGGACCCGGCAGAAACCAGAGCAGAAGGTCCAGCATCAGAGGGGTGGGGAGGGTGGTTTTCAGAAACCTCCGGTGCTGCCAGCTCTGATGGGCACCCCGAAGAGAAGAGCCTTGGCAGGCCAGTCAGCTCATGCTGCATCTCCTCTAGGATTCTCAGGATTCTAGCCTGGGGAGGAGTGCAGCCTGCCAGGGCAAACTCAGGACCACAATGAAAAAAATCCTTCATTACGGTTCCTTTAGTGCTGAAACCAAATCACCTCAGTCTGCGGGGTTCAAATTTGGTCAGAGCTCATGCATTAGCTTGCTTGGTTTGAACCCCAGGATGCAAGACTGAGTGATGGTGGCATAAAGGTTGAGAAAAGGTCTTTATTAAGCAAAAACAAAAGGCTGGCATGGCAGCAAAAACAGTAAATACAGGGATTCCAGGACTTTGGCATGAGAAAATAACCATCAACAAAAAACAAAGCTCTGACAAAGACTGAAGACAAAGAACATAATATAAAGGAGAAACTAATGAGCTAAAACAAGAAACACCTGGGAGAGAAACATGAGGAACAGGTGCGACTGGGTGGGGCTGGAGCAAAGGCAGGCAGGAGGAGGTAAACCGAGAAAGACAGGACAGAAAACCAGAGTGGAACCAAAATAACATGAACACAGACACAGATCATGACAGGAAGAGGAAGTATACAGTTTTAGAAGTGCTGGAGAAGATCATGTGATGTGGAAATAGAAGAGTCCAGACAGCAGCGTGGATTTTGAAATGGAGGAGGAAGGAACCGGCGGATGAATTTGTGAGTTCTGCATAACATAACACTCATAACTCTCATAACACTGTTATATGAAAGAACTTTATTGATTCTTGTTACAGCATTGTTTTTGTTTATTTAGTCCTTTTTATGATAATGCAACACATTCTCACTCCCGACTCATCACATATTGATTCTTGGTCAGGTACCGTCTACGTCCCTGTTTTGACGCGTCGGGTAACCCCGGCAACCCCGGGCATTTTCTCCCTAATTTCGCCGCCCTCCTGCACAACATGGAGTCTTTCATAACTATGCCCTCATTCCCCACAAAATGGAATTTATCATAGTTATATAAAATGAACTTTATTGATTCTCATTACAGCATTGTTTTTGTTTGTTATTTAGTCATTTTTGTGATACAGTTGGAAATAATTCATCTTGTAAACAGAAGATTGAACAATAACTAACCTTATTTAAATATGTTTACAGTCAGGAGGAAGCAGGGCCATCCATCTCTGACCAGAGCCAGCCTCCCGGCACTTCAGTTGAGCCATTATCAACTTCTTCCAGGTGAGAATTTATTCAGTTTGCAATTATGGTTACAAGGCAAACATGATGCATCATTACAATCTTAGTGTTGTAATCCTAAGTTTATTATAATTCAGTGTCAAATGTTACTCTCAATTTCTACATGTTCAGATAAATAGAGTCAAGTTTAGTCTTCAGCATATATATTTCTTTTTCTGTAGTGATGTAGGTTTTGCTGAAGATGAGGAATCTCGGCCACCTTCTGGCCAACTACGTTCCTCCACAACTAATGGAAAAGCTTCAGCCAAAAGAACAAGAAGCAGCTCGTCCAAGTCGACTAATAGAGGGAACAAAGGATCAAGGCGAGTGAGTCAGGCTACACCTTTACTTGATGATGATGAGGAGAGGTGGCACTCATGAAATGAGCCTTTTATAGTTTTTTGTATTGTATTCCTCCAAATTTGTTTACAGTTTCTTATTGATAGTTTGCACAGTTATTGTTGATTGTATGTTGCTTGTTTGTTTACAGCATTTTATCGATAATTCTTTGCACAAGTTTCTTTTTGATGACAGTTTTTCAATAATATTTTGCATTTTTTTATTGTTGATTATATTTTTCTTGTTTGTTTACAATTGGTAATTGTTATTTTGCACAATTGTTGACAAGGTTTTGTACTAAAAATTCTTTTTTAAAAAATAAAATTCCACTAAATGGAGCCAAAAGGATACAATTCAATTAATTGTTTGTTCATTTCAGTGATTTCATGGTGTGCATAATGGTACATTTTGATGATACACAGTGTAAATGTCATAATAAAAGCCTATGTCATATGCAAAATGAGTCCTACAATGGAAATCAACACTTTAATTAAACAAGATTTTCTTTTATGAAGTAAAAAACCCTTTTGGCACAGTTTTGGGTGCATTTGGCTAAATTGTGCCAAAATGCCATTTCCACATGGCACACTGCTCACTAAAAGCTTTGTGGAATAAAAATACTTCAACCTATTCAGTCCTACTTTGCTACAATTATTCTCAAGATGTAGATGTATAAAATCAAAGGGCATTCCTGGGTTTTCACAAGAGTTTTCATTGTGTTTTGCACTGTTGATTTAGAAAAATATTTAGTTAAAAAATTAACATTTTCTTTGTTTAATCACAAATAACTCAGGCACATTAAGAGTTACAATAGTGGTTTCACATTTAAGAAATTATTTTTACCTTTACTTACCTTTACAGAGGTACCACAAGTTAGCATTTAGACCTTATAACTGTGGAGCTATTCTTGATTTATTTTGCTGTGTATTTTCAGGTGGAAATTACCTCTAAAACCCCTGTGGGCTTATCAGGTTAAAGAGACAGAGACCAATTTCAAGTTTAGAAACAAATATGATGTGAAGTCAAGTTTATTTTCTATTTAAACATATAAACAGCCTTTTATTAATGACTTAAGGTGACATAGTTACTACATTTTGGTATAGAATTTAAATATATGCTGTAGAAACACATAATATTGCCCCTTTAACAATATGTAAATAATGTCATAGACAAATATTTTCATACCTCATTGGCCGCATTTGTTTAAAGGAGTTAAGAAAAACGTGTCTGATAGTACAAGTTTAATCAAAGTGATGCTGCAGAACGTCTAAAAACATCTTAAAAATATGTATATATAAAGTATGTAGTTAGTATACAATATCATTCTGCTGCTGCAGTCATTAAGGCTAATAAGTTTGATATGTCTTCTATTTTATTTTTTTATCATTTCAAATGCTAATAAATTATCCCTTCTCTAATTTAAAAAGATGCTTTCCTTGAAAACAAGATAATGATGTTTCTCTCGCTCTCTCTCTCTCTCTCTCTCTCTCTCTCTCTCTCTCTCACACGTTTTAAGTTGTAGCACAGCAGCAGTCCAGCTGCTGTGGTCCGTGATATTGCTTGCAAGGTTTAATTAAGTCAAGACACTCTTGATTGAGTTAGTTAAAGTCATGAGCCCCTGTTGAGTTTGAAATGGCTGAGTAAAGCACATTCATGTTGTTGCTTTGATTGTTTTTTGTCATTAAAAGATTAGGACCATTGAGAAAAAAGAAAAAAATAGAGGATTTCACAGCAGCTGGATTTAAATCTTGGAAGTTGAACTTTGCATTGCTACGAGTGACAGAACTTTTGTTGGACTTCTTCATAAAGGTTTATGTCACTACAACAAATAGAAGGTAAAAACAAAGTGCATTTTGTTTGCATTGGACACTTTAGCTTTAGGACCCGAGCTTAGGACCCGAGCTTGAGATGAAGAGCCACCCACCTCGCCCAGAGGAATGTGGTGGTGGTGGTGGGGGGGTATCGTTAAACCCAAATGATCCGGTACAATGTTTTAGTGGTCATCACTTGGCACACACTGAACCTACAAGCAAATTTTTGTTAACTTGGCAAATCTGCTGAGAATGTCATAGAAGTTTGACCTTGCTTTTCAAATGTGTTGTGTAGATCTGGAGAAGGCTTACGATCATGTACTCAAAAGATTTTTTGAGGGGGGCAGTATTGCAGGAGTGTGGGGTGCTGGGTTCACTTTTACAAATCATTCAGTTCATGTACAACCAAAACAAGACTTGTGTCTGCTTTGTCTGCATTCTCAACTCATAGGCAAGCTTGTTTTCACTGCAGGCTGGACTCCAGCGGGGAATCTGTTTGTTTCCAGTGTATTGTTTCTCAAACAGAATCTTAAGGTTCAATCCCACAGCGGAGGTTGTCCAATCTGAAAATGACAGTGTCTCATCTTTGTGTTTTACAGATAAACTTATTTAGATTGCATACTTTTTAGCATGAATTGAGGCAGTTTGCAGCTGAATGTGAAACAGCTAAAAAAATCACTCCTTTGAATATTGGCCCATGTTAAAAACAGAAAAAGTGGAATGCTCCCTCTGGAAGATTAATCTTCGCCTCAAGCAGAAGAGTTCAGTTATCTTGGTATTTAGCTCACATATGATGGTAGGATGAAGCAAGAGATGAATAGACAGATCAGGGCTTCATCTGCAGTAATAAAGGTGTTGCTCCAGTCTGCAGTGGTAAAGAAGGAGCTGAGCTCATAAGAGATAGTGTCAAGTTCTCCAGTCCATCTACTTTTTAAGTCTCACCTAAAGTCACACGAGTTTAATCAGGACCAAGCAAAAAAGATCCTGGATAAAAGTGGCTGATTTTTTTTTTTTTTTCACAAGGTGACTGGCTTAAGCCTAGAGACAGAATGAGAAGCTTTGTGCTGGTGGGATAAATGCATCCCTTCTGACAGGAGAACAACTCAGGATCCGCCAAGATGAGAGTGTCTCTGGGGAGATGGTTGTCTGGACTTCTAAGTAGCCACACATGCACCACATAGAACATCTAGTAGATATCCAAACACACATCTGAACCAAACAAATAATTCCAATCACACTCTTGTTAGGTGATGGGCCACAATGATCCACATGCTTTTCCGTCATTCGTTTTTCATTTTAAAAACAGATATTGTAAAAAGAAAAACAGATGGTTATTAATTTTAAACATTTAAGATGTTGCTAGAGATTTTTTTTAAAGAAATTAGCTAAAATAGATATAGTAAAAAAAGATAATCTGCAGTTAGTTATTTAAAGAAACGCAAAAAGCTAGTGTGTATTTATTTATTTACAAGCAATCGCCTGTAAAAAAAAAAGTTATTTAACTAGCTCCACCTTAAATAGTCTGAAAATGACAGTAGCCATGTTTCCATCCACTTTCAATACGAATTTTGAGCAAATTTTCAAAATGTCGAAAAACGAAATAAAAGTAAAAAAGAAATGCGCATCAGACATGTTTCCATCTACTGGCTTGTTGGAAGCCTTCAACCAGACTACACACAGTGTAATTATGTCAGACGTTGACATTACGCATGGCTGTAGTAAGCAGGAAGTAAAGTCGCAAACTTGCAAGGACTACACATCTTGGGATGATGGAGAGATTCAGAAATGTGTTGCTACTATCGAAAAAGTTGTAAGTATTCTGTCACATCAACTAGCATTGGCGATGTTATATGCTGTCTGGAGACATAGAAAAATAAATGCAATTCTTCTCACATTGTGAGAATATCCGGGAGGACGCTAACAGCTAGAGAAGGGTCCAGCTGCCGCTGCAGCAGCCGGTAGACTTGTTGGACAGCAGGAACAGCTGATCAATCACGTGAGTTAAATGTTGGCTATGTCAGAATTCATTCATCAAATATGTTTCTATCTTCCCTTTTGCGCATTAATTCTTTTTTCGAAAAATCACAAAACCACATCAAGCGAGCATAAAAACTTTTTTGCAAAATGTTCTGTTTTCATCCACATTTTCTATTGCGATACTTCAAAATACGCTTAAAAACAGTGATGAGAACACGGCTAGTGTTCATTTCCAGTTTGAGAGAAATAAAATGGCAGACCGTTTTCCCTTTTTTGAAGTATAAAATGAAAACAGAACAACCATCCATTTTTTGTTTTTCAATACCTGTTTTTAAAATAAAAAAAAACAATACCCACCCATTTTTAACTTTTCAATATCTGTATTTAAAAAGAAAAAACAAATGACTTAAAAGTACACTGAACCAAAATGTGCCCTCAGAAAAAAAAAACTACTAAAACAAAGTCAAATTCTCTGTATGAGAACGATAAAATATTAATGTGTTTTACCCCCTGTACCCTGTGTATCAAAATATACAATAGTAATAATACAAGTAAGTTATAACACAACACAGAGCTAAGAAAGTTACCAATCATGCAGATTTTCACACAAAGCCAATTTTAAAAAGACTCTTTTTAACTGTGGGAGTATAGCAGGACATTCTGAGATGACCCTCAAAGGGACAGCCTTAATACCCCAAATCTTCTAATTATAACTTCCACTGTGGAAAATGACATTTTATAGCAGTTAGCGATGAGCTAAAAGCTTTAAGCTCTGTGGACTCAAGGGCATCAGCAAATTTAAATAATTCTCCTTGGGTTCATCAATATTACAGAGCCCATATGTCACAGAAAATATAAACATGCCAAATGTAATAGGGATAGACTAACAATCCAGTGTTATGCTATTACAGATGTTAAAAATGTTCTTATGGCTGAAGAGTCAATAACTGTTTTATAATTATTTTTGTTTTTTTTTCTTAAATGCCAAGATAAGAAATAATTAGTGTAAAAATTAACTGAATCATTTAAAAAAAATGCTCCATTGCTTTATCTTTGAATGTAACACAAACATACTTTTACAAATGTATCCGAAACTTATTTACGATATGACTTTTTACCTAAATAAATTTATTTTGTGTGAAATAATTATTCTTTTTTTGTCACATTATTGTATTGGTAGTAAATTCCAAGTCTGTTATTTAATTGATTTAGTGCCTCTCAAATGCTATAAATAAAAGTGTTGTTTGCAGAAACCTTTGTGTTGACTCACTCTGGAAAGTTAAATAATTCCTGCCGATCTAAGCTATAAAAATTCATTTTCCCAACACATTGCTGAAAATGTCACAGACTGTTAATAATGTGGATTTATTACTCAGCTCAAAAAAGGGAATGCTTATAGGCAAAAGCCTTTTTTTCTACAAACTCATTTAGATAACTTTTGCTCTAAAAACGTATCTGTTATGAGTGTACCTTTAAATAATATTAATGTTATTATAGTCTTAAATTATTGCAAAAGAGATTTTGTCTCGTGTATTTATCATTTTTGTACCTGCAAAACATCTTAAAAAGACCAGTATCTTACTTTTTTAATGTACTGTGATCCTTACATAACTAACCTTGTATTCATATTCAATTGCTCTGTTAATTGGGTCAGTGACCAAAGCAAGACTTGTCCATCACTTGGAAATAGGAGGGGAACAACTGCATTTAGTTGGCTTTCTGCTACAGTTCTGTGCAGTAACAAAAAGCAATAAAAACAGGGAGTTTGGGTTGAGCTCTAACACATAATTTCTTATGGAGAGCCTGCTGAGAGATACTGCACTCTTATGTAACTCAGCAACATCATTATGAAGACAGTCTGAGAAGGCAGAAAGCCTCCATCTTTAGCCATTACCTCTGACAGAAGAGTCAGATCACCCACGCCATCTACTGGTGGGAAAGTGGAGGAAAAAGTAACCTGCACTAATGACCACACAGGGGAGAGGACATGGGGCAGAGAAAGACTTATAGTCTTTTCAGGGACTAGATTTGTGACTTTTGAACACTGATGACATATATGATGCACCATCTCCAGTATCATTAGTCATTTCAGGCAAATCCAAACCTGGGGTCCCACAGAGGTTCTCTCCTGGTGCTTATACCTTCCACATTCATCAGACCTTTCTCTTTATACCTTGACAAAAGTCAGCATATTAGAATTGTTATTTTAGCTTACCGGGAAGTGGTTTTTTTTTTAGAGCAAACAAAAATGTTTAAAGTAATAACTATGAAGTTTTACTGGTCATGTGAAAATGTTATCAACAACTTAACTTATCTTAACTGTGTAAATATTTTTTGACATTCTCAGTTTGAAAAACTAGGATTTAATTCTGATCAGATTGGCAAGCTAATGGCTAGTCCAACTGGGACCAAGACCAAAGTGGATTTCCACCATCTTAAAACAAAATCAAAACCTGTCCAACTTTCATAACCATTTATGTTAAAACTGTTGCGCAAACCTTTACATGTTCATTAACTGTGCATAAAGCAGTCATTTACATGGAATCCCAAGGATTTTTACAAAATCAGTACAGGATCTGAAGCAGACTATAGAACTTCTGGTGCAGCCTGGGACAACTATCACGAGTACATCAAATCATGAATATTATTTTGTTTTTGTTTTTTTCTACATAACTTTAAAGTACATTAAAATAACATTCACATCAGCTACTTTGACATTTTTAAGATTGGAGTTGTTTTAGGACAACAGCAATTCACTTTAGTATTGGCACCACTTTGACTAGCTGTGAACTCGTCAAGCAGATCGGAATAATGTTTTTTTTTTCTTAAAACTAAGCAATCTAAACCATATAGAGCAGGAATGGCCACTTTCATCTGGTCTGGTTGTTTCACTTCAGCTCAATAAAATGTTTATCTTTTTGTTTGCTTCAAACGTTTTTTATTTATATTTATTAAAGATAGTACAACTGTTAAACATGCATTGGAGCATTAAATATGTGAAGATACTGCACTGGGTGATGGTTTAATAGACAAAAAAATGATGGTTTTATTACATTTGGGTAAGTGTGCAATGCTATGTGGCCCTTTGGTAGTTTTAACAAAACATTGGGTCTCTTTCCATTATGTAAGTTGTCCATCCCTGACGTAGATTAATAGCTCTTCATATTTCCACAGAACACCATTTCAAATATGTGCTCTGTCCTTTTAAGTTATTCAATGAACACACATTTTTTTTGTTTTAGAATTGTACATGAATTTGGTGGGTAAGAGTTAAAACATGGTTCCTTACCTAAGCAAATCCTAAAACAATATGATGCTGAACATCAGAAAGCCTTTACCTTCCTGAATACATAAACATCCTTTCTGACCATACAAATTCCAGATGAAAGTGTTGGTTATTCAACCAGCTGCTAACCATGCTGTACTTGACTGTGTAGCATTCAGAAGTCTGTCAACAGGAGCTTTCAATTACTCCCTCAGGGTCTTTTTGCATAGGCCATCTCAGTAAATTCTGACATCTATGCTGAACAAACAAAAAGATATCCACATTTAGCTCATCTTCTTTTCAGGTTTGCAGATGCACCTGTCACAGTCAAACAAGTGATTAAAAAAAAGCACAATTCATATGTAAATCAATTGCCATTTGTGCAAGTTTTTTTATGCAAGATGTAGAATAACACTTTGTTAACATTAAAAAAATCCTAAAACTATTTTTAAAATATATTGTCAGACTATCTCATATTCACTCAGCTCTGCAGCATTTTCACTGTAAGAGCAGCCATGACTAATCCGAGATGAAATGAGCTGGAAAGAGTGTGTGAGTCCTTAGAAACTTGAAAAAGGAGAGGGATGATATTGTTCGTACACACTGGTGCTAAAACATATCTACTCGTGGTTTCACAGAACCGTCTTCATGAAATATAAAATTCCATTAAATTACTGTTTTTACAAAGAAGAATGCAAAAAGGGATCTGATTGCATTTTCAGAGTGATCTTTGAATTTTTAGAAAACTACATGTCTGACCCTGTCAAGTGCAAAGTTAAGTGTGTTGATAGAACAGACAATAACAAAGCTAAACATGAGCAGGGTTTTTTGTGTGGGAAGAAAAGTCTTAAATAAAAAGAAAATATTGAATCACAGATGGGGTAGAATTACCTGTGCCCACAGATTGACTGCTGGCTCTGTCCTGACAGCAGGGTAAAGCTCCAAATCTCAGGTGAGGTGCTGAACTATAATTGCCTGCTGTTGCTTTTATCAAGCACCAACTTTAAAGTTGCACCTTTTTTTTTTTGCCTTGCTAAATCTGGGAATCACCACATGACCAAAAATCTCAGATATTTTCTTTTTGCCTTGTAAAAGGGCTAATAAACTTTCAACATGTATGATCTGATCTTAGTCTTTGAATGTATGCACACTTTTATTGTGGTATTGTAATTGTATGTACAGGCTCTAAAATGTTTTTTTTTTACAGAATTTAGATGATCTGCATAAAAACAACTTGAACAGTTTATCCAGTTTAAAAAATGTTTCTTTTACATTCATAACTTATAAAAATCCTTACATTTATTTCACACAGGGGTCATCTTACAACAGTGAAAAAGATTAAGGGTAGGGTAGATTACATGACATTCATCTGTAAATCTATTTTTTATGTGATTTTCTCTCTGTTAACACTAATTTTGTCTGCTTTGCTCCAACATGAGCTTCCATCTGCAGATAGGCAGAGTCTGCCTTTTCTTCTGCTCTTCAGTGAATTAGATTTGGGGTTTGTGCCAGTTTGTTAAGACTCTTTAACAGACACTGCAGCATTTTCAACTGTTGTAAAATTTAATCGTGCAGATAAACAACAAAAAAATGTTGCAATCTAGCCATCAAAATATTTATATGCATAGTTTTTTAAGATAAGAAATGTTTTTCTAAACAGACTGTATTTTAATTTGTGCAAATTTTTAACAATATAACAGAGCTGATATGCAACGATTGCTGCAAAGTCAGTAACAAGGAAAAGAAAGGTGAGTTAAAAGACAAAGAGAGAGTGAAATAGGAGTGTGTGCTGAGGGGCAAGGGAGTAAATAAGAGTGTGGATGACAGTGATGCTACACAGCGTAATAAGTAAACACATCACAAACCCGTTTGATTTATTGCACGGCCAAGATGACATTTTTCTGCCATGGGACAAAGAGCGAGATCCTCTTCTGCACCCCCCCTCCCCGACCTCCACTTTTGTAATGCAGAGGGCAAATCTAGGATTCTTATTCCTACTTTTCCCTAGTCAAGAAAGACCAGTCTGCTTATCTCACCAGAAGGAGAGAATCCAGCCGCTCAGTCTGAAAGATGTGAGAAGTACAATATTAGAAAACAGGGGTGGGAGGTGGATGCCTGATAAAGACCCAAGAAGTACAGTGTGACAAGAATTATAAACCGTTTTGGTTATTGAGTTCTTTGTACTCTATTTAGTAAGATAATCCCACATTCCAAGTGGAAATAAAACAATCATGGATGGATGGATGGATGCATGGATGGACAGACAGATACATAGAAAACTGTACAACCAGCTCTTGTTTGTCAATGAAATGTTGGAGCTCTTATTATTATTGCAAAATATGTTTTGCATGGAAACACGTTTAATTAAGCCACTCCAACAATTTCTAGATAAAAGGCTTATCATTTTTTAATAAGTTTTGATCATTAATCAAACTAAACAGTACTGATCCCCTAAAGGGACACTGAACAAAAAATATTAAAAAATAAAACTTACTTGTGCGCACCAGATAACTCACTGGATCTTTCAGATTATTTCAGTGTAGCTGTGTTTACTGAAATGAAAGTATAATATGTGACATAACTGAGCTACAGTGTATTTTGCAGTTTGTTGCTTATGCTTATGTTGTTTCAGAAAAACACTTAAAACATTCTGTGGCCAATGATGGCGCAAGGGATACACCAGTTTGAACATGTCACATTCATTAAAGTAACTATCTGCTGTGCACGAGAAAGTTGATCTGGTACGAGATAATACCTGGTGCTCATGAGAAAGCATCTGGTGTGCACAAGAAAATTTTTGTATTTATTTTTCCTTCAATGTCCTTTCAGGGGCTCAGTAAAATAAAAAATAATACTGAGGGGAAAAGGGGCTTAGTTACAGTTGCATACATGTTTCACCAATAAAATGTTTGACACATCCTTTGTTTTGCCGTGATCTTTAAAAAAGCAGTTGCTGTGCTTCCAGCTGGACATGACAGAGCCTGCAGAGCAGGTTCAAAGCTGCTGAAGTTGTTCTGTGTCTTTCACACATCAGTGGTGCTTTAGCCCCCTAAAACTGACATCCTGGTGAAGCTGTGCTGCTCCTTTTTGGTAATTCACAAAGATCAGAGATCTCTCAGTGCTGCATTGGAGTGTGCTTACACTGAGCAAAACAACATCATGAAAAATGCTTGATAACATAGTATTTGATTTCAGTTTTGACTGCACATAATGTCTTTCATACATAAATGCCAGTTTGGCTCAATCACTATGTTAGTTTTGTTTTTCTAAGGGCTTTTTTTTGCCTGGATGTGTGTCAGTAGCAAAAAAACAACCCTCCGTTCCACCTTGGTACATTCAGATATTACACCTATCTGTGACAAAAGGTACCAGACTTGGCTGAAAAGATAATGCACGATAAAGGCGACCGTTCGTGTCAGAAGGAGAGAAGAGTGGGAGAAAAATGTGAGGCTTTGCAATATCAGAGATTGGTCCAGTCACTGGAAACTTTACAGCAGCATTGTTGCAGCTATAATCAGAATTTACACTTTAATTGCATTTTAATCAAGCATGTAAAATAACATTGTCAGGTTTAGAAAGACAAGTAGTGGAAGAAAAATGACATTCTTTTCTGTGATGGGTGGAGACCAGTCAGCTGTTTCACCTTTGTTTCTGCCTGTGTCAGAAATAGAGACCTTAAAAACAACAACAAAGTTATATTTCGACATTCTAAAGTTGGCAAGAATGTATCTTCAATTCCTATGTCAGAAGATAAGTATTTTATTATCATTTAAAGTATGTCATTGTAAAAAATAAAAATATTCTATTTAATGAGCGTAATGTGAGGTACAGTGGTATACAAAATAATTATGAATCCCACAGTGCTTGTCCATTTTATGACAGTTGCTTAGTAAAAGCTCCGTAGTGCACTTTTTAAAAGAGATCCCAATACTTCAACTCAAGAGATATTTGTGCTACTTTGACATAAGTTGCTTTAAAGATACAAAGAAACTGCTTTGAGACTGAGAGCTCAAAAAATTTAACAAGAACGGAAAAGTCTGGCAAAGAACATCCCCAGTCAGCGTTCCACGGCTATTATGCCTGCCAAGGGAAGCTCATACTCTATAAAACTTTAAAGACAAAGGCGTTGAGAGGGGCTAAAGTAGTACATCATTTCCATTTTGAGTTGTTTACATGCAGTAGTCTGCAAACTTCAGTGTATTTAGCCCATAATGCGTTGAATCAGTGAGTTTGGTCACAATAAATAAAAGCCTGAACGAATTGTCAGCCTCTTCTCCAATAAGGCAGCATGTTATCACAACATCACATCTTTGGGCTTATCTTCAAGCAACAAAAGCAAAGTGTGAGCTCACTGTCCGTGAAAAAACAGCACAATTTAAAAAGGCCTATCTAGCAATCAATAAGACCTATGCATCTGGTTTTCAGAGTGACAGAAATACACTCGCTCGTATTTGACACCATCTTTGCAATTACATTTATTTTTCTTTGTTTTCAAGACAGCTTCAAATAAAACAAATGTTAAAAAAAAGTGTAAGATAATGTACATTGGTAGGTATTTGCAGGAACAATGACACACCATATAAAAAAACATGCAAATTGTTTGTTGAAACTGCAAGAAAATGCATTGTGTTTTGGTAGGAATTTGCACACAAAGAGACCCACAAGGGGGCAGAAATTTGTTGAAGTCCTCCTGAGTGATAAGGCAGCAAGAAAAGCGGTTTTTTTTTTGGTTTGTTTTTTGGTTTGTTTTTTTAAATGAAATAATTTTGACTTTAAGCAAGTAATGGGTTAAAAAAATCTTGCTTTAGTTTCTCACTGCCACATCAAAGTAAAAATTCAAAAAAGAATTCTTTAGACTTTTTGATCTGCTGCCTCCTGCTTTGACAAGGAATGTTATATCTTTTTTTATATATGAAACATACATTGTGGAGCATAGAGAAAATCAGAATATCCTTACCTACGACTACACCAGATGCATGTTCATCTTCTTCATGTATGTGTTATACAACCAACTTTCAAAACAATCACAAGTTTTAGTTATGAGAAATGAACACGTTTTAATTAAGAATGTCTGCACACAAAGATATAGCAGGGAGAACATGATCTTATTCACATCTATAGGTTTGTGTGACATTGTTTGGAAGACAACGTTTATCTTCTCATTTATGCCTGAACTTTATTGCTTTTAAGCAGTAATTTAAACTACAGTGAGTGTGGGGTGTATGTGTGTGTGTGTGTGTGTGTGGGTGATGGTGGTGGTATAAGTGCAGGATATTTATTCATCCTTTTGGAATTTCACAGAATTTTAAATAAACATGAAATTTGATAAATATGTTCTTTGTGTGTGAAACTATTGTTTACACTGAACAGACTCAGATGTAAATTGTATTTTGGATAAGGTTCGTGCATCTGCTGTTAGCATGTGCAAAACCTTTTTTTTTCCAAGAACAAGGAAGATAAAAGTGAGGAACTGTGACGAAGCTTTAATTCCTCAGTCTATGTTCTAATCCATAACTTTAACTGCTTTGAAAGGTGGAATTTCAGTCAGACGCTCCACATTCAACACCTAACGAAAACGATCAGAATGCTTCACATTTTTTGGCACGGCCGTGTAAACTTCCGTTCCTGTGATACTTTGAACGTCTGAGCAGAGCAACAGCCACGGTGCTTGCCACTGTTGTGAAAGTTAGGAGCCTATAAAATGTAATCAGAGCACTGAAGGCCCCGGCTCAAAATGAATAATGATATCTGGCCATGGAGGCTAGTTCTCCTTTTAGAAACACAGCCTCTCTGAGGAGATAAGAGGAAAGAAAATAGTTGTTTCGCTATTCCCTTATCAGTGAGAACTGCATAATGTAATCTGACTCAATGGCATATCAGATCAATCACTCTGAGTGAGGAGGAAGGGGAGATGGAGAAGAGGGTGACGAGAAAAGGTGGAAGTTATTAAATATAGAAGTTCACTCCAATTTGAAAGAAAGGAAATATATATTTTTATTCTAGTTTTAATGTGCCTTTTTATGTTGCGATTACATTTTTTAATGGAAGAATTGTTTGTTGTATACGTCACAATTTTTACAGAAGCTACTTTTGTATAGAATAAAGCAATGAACAGTTAATCTTATTTAATTCCCATATGGGTTTTTGAGTAAAAACACTATAAAAGGCAAAATGCATTGATGTCTGTCAGTCCTGTTTAGCTAGTGTTTATTCAACAGCCTTCAAGGAATTGGGAAAAATAAATTATCCAGAAGAAATAAAAATAAGGGTGATTTGACTTCCTCATGGGAAAGTTACAAACTTGCTGCAAGATTTATTGTGAGAAAAATTATACGGAGAAAACATGAAATAGTAGTGAACCCTGAAGAAAGAGCATGTCAAGAGGACTCACCCAGAATGCCACTAACATTATGGGAAACATTAAAAAAAGCTGCTGGCCTACCTTCAGGTCATTAGACGTTTTTTTATGAGTCATAAGACTGAGCTTAAATGACGTTCATTTGAGAACCACAGAACAACATCAAGAATCATCACTGTGATCAGTTTCAAGTACTTGAAAGGAACCTAACCAGTTTGGAAAGAAGTCTGGATACATCTGCCATAAATCAAACTCCATCCCAAATGAAGGATGAGGTCATCAGTTTGTAAGCTGAAGCTGAACATCAAGACAATTAAGGTCCCCTTTATGGGGCACCAAGAGTAAAATAAATTGTTTAAAAAATCTTTTACTCATCTCACTTTCCGAGAGTCAATCTTTTTACACTAACATTTTATTATTTTTAGCTCATGTTTGTTTTATGCTAACTACTGTTAACGCTTCTAACTCTGCTGAAAATGGTACTTAAAATCTAAATTCGAAGTGTGTCCCTTGAAAACATGGATGGTACGTGTGGTTCGGCGGTTTGAAATGAGGCTTAGACACTGGCCACAATTGAAAGTTGGATGTCTTTTAAGCTGGATTCACACCAGACGCGTTTTGAGCAGCAGGAGCAGCCAGTTTACATGCAAAGTCAATGGTGGACTCTCACCAATGTTGGATAGGGCTCTCACAGCATGTCTAGACCATTTAGTGCAGTGCACAATAAAGCGGTGGGTGCGGGTAGAGCATTTTCAGAGGGTGCAGAGCATCCAAAGCAGCCAATGCTCGAGTTCAAAAATCTTAACTTTTGCTGCTTGACGCGCCGCATCAACCAATCAGAGAGACTACTTTTTCCTGAATGTTGTCCACTAATCTGAAACAGATGGACAGGAGCTCTTTAGCTGAAATGGACCGTCTGAAGTTGGTGTTCTGGCTGGAGATAGCACCGATGCGGGTCAGCGGCTCGTTAAACTGACAGCGGTGTTAACAGAGCTCAGGACAAAAATAGTTCGTCAGCTCGCAGCTCGTGGAGTGGTGAAACTCACCGAACAGACCGCCTCTAAATTACCCGGTGAATTAGTTATCTCATTAGCACACTTGCTCTCACTGCCCCCTACCTTCCATGAATGCACAAGTTGCGCAGGCTGGATAGCAGTTGGGCTCAGGGAGGCTTGTGACGGCAGAGAAACGGCTAGAAAGTTGCATTTTACCTGTAACTTCAGCTTGTTTCTCCACCATCAGCACAGTTACACCGGCTATCTTGAGCTTGAACAACGGCACGTGCTGTGTGGGGGAAAGGGAGGGTGCAGTGCATGCATGAGTGTGATATACACTGGTCATACAATCCTCTTATTGGCGGTTTCTGACCGGGAGCAGTGTATTTCTGCAAATGGCTGTAGGACCACTGAGAGGATTCACTGGAGCTTTATTTTCTTCACAGATTATCGGTTCTACATCTGTTTGAAATATAGTGACAGTTTAAACAAATATGTAAAAAATACATTTTTCAAAAAGTTACCAACTGCAGCTTTATATCTAACATTTAGTAAAAATTAGCAAAACGTAACAACAGTGAGTTAAATAACAATAAAATGTTTGTGGAAATTTTTGAACACTCAGAGAGTAAGCTAAATAATTAAAATGTGTTAGTGGCAGTTTTAACATTTCATTTTAAACTTCGCGCCACATATGCCTCACAAGATACATTAGAAAAATGTAAAATGAAATGGACTGAAACTTCAAGATGTTAAATTGAGTGATGTTTGTCTAAGTGCATACAGTTGTCCTTCTGTGATTGACATACACTGATTTCTGTTTATGTCTTCTAGGAATTCTTTAATATACTCAATCTACTTAGCTTCAGACTCCAATTATTTTGCCAAAAATCAAAGATTGTGACAAAAAGAGAGGTGATGGGTTTGTGACTTTCTGTCTGAAATCATAAGCCTTCTGTGCTAAATCGTTTTCTGCTTGGACACAACATCAAACTAACTATAATACTGACCCTCCCTAAAACACTTTCATGAGCTCATTTGGCTCTTTTCACATCGTTCTGATCATGGGTGTGTTTAGGTGTGCCTGTCTTAGTGTCTATGTACAGGAGGGCTTTAGATGACATTTTCTTCTTGAGCCATTTTAAAGAGGGATGTGAGATCATTTCTTTTTTCTTTTTCCTTTTTTTTTTCTTTTGTTTTGTTGATTTTTCAATGTTTGTTTGTGATTAGAAGGACCTTGCTGTGCTGTCAAGAGAGCACATCAAAAAAGGCAGGAGACAAAAGAAAGACAAAAAAAAATGAGAGAGGGAAAGAAATGGGTATTTCTCTGAATTATGATGACAACAACACATCTGTAGAGATAGTTGTCTGGGGACCAGGCTTATTATATTTGGTGCTACTTGATTAGGCAGGCTGCTATTTCTTTGGCAAACACACAATAAAGTCCTACTGTCATCACTCACCCACACCTCCTCCTAACTCTTCATTTGGTTTACTCTCTTTTCTTTCAGGTATGATCTTGCCTTGTTTTTTGTGCTAGTAGATAGCTTGTGCCAGAGATGCCCAGACAAGCAGTAGGTGCTTGCTATGCCAGTCACTTCTTTCCACCTCCACATTCCTGAGAGGCCTAATTGATATTCCAAAGCAGAGCTGAAGCTGCATCTCAGGCTCACCTTAGTCATTAGCGAGCCCCACTGGGCTGTTTGCATTATAATCTCTGATTTAGATTGTGCGTTACTTCCATGTCCTTCCCTGGAGGTTGAGCTGTGTGTTCAAAAGGCCACCGAGGATTCAAGCTCAAATTAGACCCTGCATTTGAAACAAGGGTTATAGGTCATAGATTCACACCTAAACATTCAGATCAGCTGAACAGATTAATCCCTCCCTGTTTTTTATTTCTTCACAGTGAGTGAAGAGTGAAATCCACCATCTAAAGGTCCATCTGGACATTTGTATGGTAACGAGGGAAGTGAAAGTGCTCATAACTCATCAAACCTGGCTTATTTATAGAGGGAGTGTGAGAAAAATACAAATGATTTTATATCATCAGATGCATTGTATCTTTGTATTGCTGTACATCTAATCGCAAAAGGAATCTGGTGCCATATTAAGTGTACATAAAATCACATAAAATCACAGCTATGCTTTTGCTAAACTTGTTTAAACTGCAATGCATTCTTTTTACTTACCCCTAACAACAGCACATTAGCACAGCTAATGATTCTGGTTGCTTTGGTTAACCTCAAACACAGTTTTACATCAATCATACCATTGCCCCCAAATGTTGGAATGCAGCTTTTGTCAGAGCAGTGTGACTGGAAGCAATTAAATCTGTTTGTCCTATACCCCTGTCTTTCCCCTCTGATTTTTCACTTCACTGAGTCAACATGATGACAGTAAAAGGTGAGATATCTCATTCTTTCTTGTAGGTATATTTAATTTGCAGACAAAACTTGTTGACAAAACAGATGGAACAATTTTTTTTTGATTTTCATTTAAATAAAAATTATATTATCAATTTTAATCATGTTTTTTTATGTTACATTATGTTATGGTATGTTACGTCGTGTAATCTAATGTGTGTAAGCCAAACTCCTCTAACTGCAATGAAAATCACGTTGCTGTTTTTGTCTTCTGGTATCTGATGGTGAGCCAACAGGAGAGTGCAGGTGTCTGATGACTCTCCTTGAATGAAAATGAAATTAATGGAAAGCAGGTGGGTACTTCAAAGGCTGACTGCTCCAGCGGTATTACCAAATGTGCATGCAATCGCCAACCTCAGCTGTTGTGTCTCTGTCACGGTGAAGAGGAAGTTAGGCTTGTGAATGGAAATAATTACCTAATATTGGAGACGCAGTGCAAGAAGATGAAAGAGAAAGGATCTGATGTGCTCCTTGAGAGTCAACAATCATTAAAGGGTCAAACCACAGATTCAGTGCAGAGCTGAGCAGTGTTGCCATGTCTTTATGAGCTTTTTATTTCAAAGCTATTGGGCTGTAAGTCACAGAGTGAGATGTGTGCCATATTGTTCTACTGCTGGCCTGCTTTCAGAGCACTAATAAAACCCCCTTTATTACAGCAATGTTTAAACAATTTCACTGACCTATTTTAACGCCTACGTTAAAGATCAAATCGATGCTTCCCAAAAACAAAGACACAGCTCTCTTTACTGTTTTGATTTGATAATAAAAATCCCCAACATGACCCAAAAATTATTTGCAAAATAGCAGGAAATGTTCCCCAGAAAACGCAGTCACAGCAGTCTTTTATGTTTCTCCAGCAGATTAAAGATGGGAGGGAAAGCTTGCAGGACAACAAAATGCTGAATGTGTCAAATTCTTCAGCAACTTCAGGAAGTGGTTTATTATCAAGACTGACATAACATCACAAAAGTTTCACTATAGAACATATGTGCTGTATTATTTATTCTAAATCAAAACACAAATACATGTTAGTCATGCGATCTAGGCTGACAACCTCTTTGACTTTTTCAATTTTTGCCTTTTTTATATTTTGATTTTACATGTTTGATTTTGAAGTATCGCACACAGTCTGTTTTGAATTAGTGGAATTTTAACGCACATGTAAATCTAGTAACATCTGACAGCTGCAGTATTTGATTTTTCTTCTCCATTCATTTTTATGAAATATTCCTATTTGATCTTGCATTGCCATCTGTCATAAAATAAGAATGTAATCAGCACTGTGTTAAAGTTATTTATGAGAAGAACAGACAATGTTTTTGATAGAATATATAAAAGCAAAGCTGTAAATCCTGCCAGCTTGATTCCAAGTTTATTTTAGTTCATCTTTTTTTTGTATATAAATCCTGCATACATTAGTCTATGCTCTATATCAACAATCATTGTGTTGGTTTGTTTTAAACTATGCACTAGAAGAACATTCCTCCTTTTCATTGTGTATCAAATCTGATTCATCTACTTTAGGAAGAATACAGTAAAAAAAAAACATTATTTATATAATAACTCGACACAATCATCCCTGGTCCAAACTGGGAGATTTGAACTATTTCCTCCAATTAACCAATTAGAAATTAATGTGAAAAAGTCCCATAAATAATGAGTTGTTGTTTTAAAACTATAAATCAGGATTGTTATCCAAAAAAATTCAGTCATTTTTCTATTATCTAATTTGAAGAAATTCCCTAAAGTGTCAAATTCAGGAGGTTGAGATAACCAAACTATAAAGAGAATGTCCATTGGATCACAGCTGTCACAGTAAAAACAAAGAAAAAAACTGTGTTTGTAGTAACAACATGTGAAAGCTCAAAGTATGATGCTTTTCATGCATAAGAGGAGCCCTTTAACTCTGTGAAGCTAAAGGTTGCGCTCCGCAGGATGTCAGCTCTCTTGGATTTCCTCCTGTGCTGCATCGTCATTCAGATCAATGCATTCTTTCACATTATTTCACAGGGTACATGGTGTTTTTCAGCAGACTCCAGACACACACAGCGGACTTTGATAACAGCAGTCACACAAGAACAACCAGCTTTGACTTCACAACTTGGACTAATCTCTGGGGAATGTTTCTGTGACAGACTTTCAAAGAGCTGACGTTCTCTAGTGGTCGGCCTCCTTAGAGCCATGTTTTCTGTCTTCGAAAAAAAAAGAAAATCCCCTGGGATCAATCTGTAGCTAACAGCAAAAACATAGTATTTATTTGAGCTTAATATAGCTGAAAGAAAGTGTGTGGATTTGTAATTCACAGTAAAGCTAAAAACAAGGTTTATGTAGGACATATAGACACTTTTTTGTTGGGGAGGGGTTTATTATGTAAAATTATTTTTTTCAGCTTTATAACACATTATAATAAAGTTCCTTCATTTAAAAATAACATACCCAGAGTGTTGCTTTGACTCATTCATGCACGTTTGAGAAATCTTTGAATTTCCCATGGTAACCATGTGGAGCTGCCTAAACGCTTGCTGGTACAAATCACTGCCTATTTACACAAAGCTCCTCCCAGGAGCTCAATCTCTGACCAAGCTCCTGCTCCACTGAGCACCCCTCCCGCAAAGCATTGTTTTGAAGATGTGCTGATGTAGGAGTGTCAAAAACTGTAGGAGGTTCTTAAAGTAGAGGCCAATTGCAAGGCATTTGAATGTGAATCCAAATGTATTTTTGATATATACAGCTTTTTCATGACAACTGAAGGTACCATAGTTAATTGATTGTGGTATAGAATTGAAATATGTGGAAAATACATATAAACCCAGGGGCGGCTCTAGAATTTTTTTTCTTGGGGGTGCCTAGCAGGGGCACAGAGTGTTGAAGGGTGGCACAATAAATTTGCTATTTATCTAAAAATATATACATATATTTACACCAAGGATTTTCAATACATAAATTAGATTATTGATGTTAAAGTGTAATGATTTTTTTAGTTGTTGCAAAAATTTTGCACTTAAATCAAACCATTTTGTTTCAAAATATGTTGAACTTGGAGGTGGTTTAAAAAACAATATATATGAAATTTCCAAAAGAAATAAATTATTAGCCTACTTAAGTTTAATTCTTTTTCACATTACTAGACCAACCTTTATCATAATAAAATTTAGAACAGGAATAGATTTCTTACACAAGATCCAATTTTTTTTTGTTTTTTAAAAAAACATGTATGACATAACAATGAAAAAAGATGTTCTGCTGTGTCAATGAATCATAAAACACAAGAGTCAATGGTGAATTTCTTTTTCAAAAAGTTATTGCAAGAGCAAACGCCCAGTTCAAAAGATTTATTGTATTGTTATGGGAGTGCAAAATAAAGATATTATTTTTTTAAATATAAATATATAATAAAATGTTATTTCACAAGGTTGACCAAAAGATAATTGAACTAAAAATATTTCTTATGAATTTATTATTACATCTTCTGTTTATGAAGTCCGAGCAATTAACAATTGAAACTGGTTCTTTGGAGTTACTGCTGAATATGTTATACCTTTAATTTGTAGAGTCAAAGTAAGAGGAACTGCTTTTAGCACTCTGTAAAATTTAGTTTTAGTACGTTAAAAGGTATTTATCAATAAAAGCTTCATATGATAAAAGGTTACTATCTTTTTTCAAAAGGTGGCCCAAACTCCATCTTGTATCCTGGTCTGCAGTCTAAAGGTTCTTTTTCTTGTGATATTTATTGGCAGTTTGCAAACAACTTCTTATAGCATTACTATCACCAACTGGTAAGGAGTGTGCACTGCAGTCAGAAGCCTGAACAAAATGACAAAAGGCTGCAGCATGCTTCATCCAAACTGCCGAAATCGGGCCGAACTGTCGCAGTTTCATGGCGAAAAATGCGTCACTCTGTTCGGCTTGTCGACATTTCGGAACATTCTTGTCGCAACCCGCGAGTCGAACTTTTCACCCCCCTCCACATAAGAACACATCCGAACCTTATTGTGTGATTGG
>JARVJO010000164.1:14595214-14636511 GCA_031762555.1 Cynodonichthys magdalenae | reverse complement strand
CCCAGGAGCTCGGCACGGTGTGTCTCAGGAGCTATGAAAGGTGTGTGCGAAACCGAACGCCGAACAACCACGTGACCACACGTCGACTGGTCGGCTTCGGATGAAGCATACTGCAGCCTTAACAGCTCTTGTGGGGGTGGCCAGGCAGGGTGGCCAATGAAATTCCAAGGAGGGCTAGTGCCATCCCTGGTCACCCCTGTGGCTACGCCCCTGATAATACCCACATTTTAACTCTAAAGCAAACTTAACAAACTGGGACAGTGTTTGTTCGAAATATGATGAGTTGGCACAAATAAATAAAATAAAACACTGTATAGGGTTCTATTTCTTTGATGGAGATAATAAGTAGGAATTCTACTAGTGAAATAAGCATCATGGATTTCAATGAAAAGCTTTGTAAATTTAAATAAACAAAAGGATTACAGTGTAGCACAGTGTATACTGTATGTAGAACCAATGTGCTTTTCACTTAAATATACCAGTGAGCCAGTGACATTATATATGTATTCAAAGAGCTTGAAAAATGCACCAGGTTGTTATTTTTGATTCTTGTTTCACGAAGAGACAAAATTAAGATTTCTATAGAACAAGAATGTTGTCCTTTCTTCACTTTGTGGTGCACAGTGGTCACTGCCCTGACAAGCCATTCCAAAGAAAACACTAACAAATTGCTGACTTTGATAAGAGGAGGTATTCTGATCCTATCTGAGCATTCTATCAAGGGCCAATGTGAAATTAGAATCTTAAAATCCCACGTGCACAAACTTTGAAAGTATTTACAAAAATAAACAACTAATAAAAGAAACAGTGCAATGTTTTGCCAGCTTTACTTGTAGGATATGTGTGCCTTTTGTTCATGTAGTGTTGTAACAAATAGATGAGGGAATGAGGAGAAAAAATATTGGAATGAAGTGGGGTATTTGTCGGTGCATCTGTGTTTGATGAAAATGAGTTTTTAGCTGTACTACTTTGGGTTTAATAGTTTTTGTGGGGGGTTCAGCAAACAATTTTTATCACATCCATCTCATAAAAACAAGATTGTGTTTGAATAGTGCCATTGTTTTACCCTTATTAGAACATTCTGCTTATTACAAGGCAGAGTATGTTCGTACGTTGCTTTTAGTATTTAGTTACAAGCATGGTTTCACTGTTGGTGAGGATTGCATCATGCTTTATTCTGACAATTTGCTCCTGTAATCATTTAGGGTGTTTAAAATCATCTAAAGGTTATTCTTATTCCAAAGGTTTTAAAGCCAGAATGAAAACAAAAGAAGTCTTTAAAGCACTTGCATAAAGATCACAATCTCTTTGTACTCATGTTCCACAAGATAAAAAAACTGAAAGGAAAATATGTTTTACAGTACATCCGAATGCCTTTGCAGATCGTAATGTTGACTCTGGAAACCTTTTGGAGCCTTGGCTGCTGCAGGCCAGGAAACATCACTAGCACTAGGGCCATGTGGGACCTCTCCTTTTTAAAAAGAAAAAAAAAAGTTTGAGGCTTTTTTTTTTCCACGGCCTATTGTAAGCAATCAGGCAAATAGAAGCTTGCAGTTGTGCAGTGCACAGGCACTTCTTTCTAATGGACAGAGAGCGATGCTGACAGGAGAGCCAGTAAACCTGCAAGAAGTCAGGACATTTTTTTCATAGCACTATCAGACAGTTACACCACCAGTGGGTCTTCTGAAGCCAACTTTTACTCTTCTGGGTGTGATTGCTCCTGAATGAAGATTCAAGCTTCTTTATTGCTGGCAAGAAAGAGCTGCAGATGCACTCAACCACTGGCCTTCTTTGCAACCCTGCATCTGTCTCAACAGGCACACTGAAACTGTACCCACGGGACAAGGATACACATGTTGTATTGACATAGATACAAGTGGTTTGAGCTTAAACTGCTGGCCGACTGGAAGGTTATTTTTTATTCTTATTCTTTTTTTAATATTATTTTGAGATGAGCTACTGCATTTTTGGAGTCAGAATGTTGTCTGTTGTTGTGTCATGTGTGGTATTCATTCTGCTGGGCTCAGTGGATGCTCAGGTTGCCACACAAACTCATGGGGACAGCCAGAATCCAGGTCAGGAGCAAGACAATTCTGCAGCCCCTTGGAGACAGGTAATACAGTGGGAGAACAATGGCCAGGTGTTTAGCCTTCTGAACAGTGGAGCTGAATTTGTCCCTGCTGGAGCCGGAGCTCAAGACAGAGGTCCTAGGGTAGTTTTGGCAGATACTCGTCCAAGCTCCCCACGCAGACGTGGTGGAGGCAATGTTCGTAGACAGGCTCCATCGAGGGGATCCTCCGAAACTGTTCGTGGACAGGCAAGACATCCTTTTGGATTTGGGCAAGTTCCTGATAACTGGAGACAAACCACAGGCAGCACAGGAAGTAGCCGTTTCCAGGTTCCTTCAAACAGTCAACCTCGTCCACCTTCATCTTCATCCTTTTCTTCATCTTCATTTAATGTACCAGTGTACCCACAGTACCCATTTCCCCAACAGCCTCCATTTCAGTCTTTTGACCCTAGTTTTCAAGATGGACCAGTTCAAAGCTATGAGCCACCCTTTCAACCTGTTCCAGGTGCAGGGTTTGGAGGTGGAGGGTATGGGACTGGTTATCCTGCCGGTGGATATGGAGGAGGTTTAGGTCCTTTGCTCCCAGGTTCCCCATCTGACTTTAATGAAAATGGCTACTATTACTACCAGTCCTATAGTTTTGGGCCTAATCCTGTGATTCCGCAACAAGCTGCCCAGCCACCATTTACAGATGGTCTGGACCACAGATATACCCACAGTCTCTACAATGCAGAATCTGCTCCTGCCAATCCTGTTCCTGATGTCAACCAGGGCCTTCCTGTTCCAGTGGATAGACCAGGAGCTGCTGGTTTGCCACAAGTCAGAAGCCCCCAGTATGAGCAGTTTCCTCCATTTGGAAGAAGCCAACCTCCTTTTCTGCAACCTATTTCTCGTAGCAGAAATTCCCAGAACTCTGCACCTGAGAACCCTAGCACTAATGTCGGCAGTGTGTACAGACAGCAGCAAAGAGGTACAGTGTGGTTTGTTCTTTTTTGTTCAAAATGTTTCTTCCAATAAATGTTTTAGAAACAAGTCATAGTAAAAGGGTAGGACACAAATGTGGAGTCACAGTAAACTTAAATCTATTTTGACCTTTTTATCAAACTTCTAATCTTTTGTTTGTTATATTTTTGCAAAAACAAAGTTCCCTTTTTACACATTTGCTGAAGGTACTTCTGTTTCTGAGGCAAAATGAATAAACACTTGCCATTTGATCTCTGTTGTTGCTTCACATATGAATTTGAAATATGCAAAACCCATTTGGGAAATTACATCACACCCACTGCCATCGTTTTCTTTTGTACAGACATGTTTTTCTGGTGTTCTTCTTTAATGTTTATCAGAAATCTGATGTAATCTAAGTGAAACAGGTGGGTCTTTTTTCCACATTACAAACAAAACAAAACAGATGTGAGGTTCAGCTTGTCCACTAGTATAGTTATTGGAACCAGGTGTTGAGCAAAGCCTGCTAATGTGCAAGAGCACACACAAGAACCACTGTGCCTTTTTAAAGGGGAGTTCAGAGTTACGAGAAAGTTGACTGGTGCATGAGGCGTGTAGATTTTAGTAATTGTTGCAGTGACCTCATGGGGGGGTTGAAGTCAAGGGGTGTTGGTTGGTTCTTGGGCAGGGGAGAAGGGAATAAGTGAGGGAGAAACAGTACTTGCCTGCTCTCTTAAAGAGAGGAGAGTGTGGAAAGTCCCTGTAACACATGGGGTCCATTGCTTCAGCTACAGGAAATCAAACAAACATTTAGTCAGAGTTCTTGGATGGGGGAAGGAGTATTGTGAAAGCCTGTAGTGCACTACCTTAAAATATTTATTTGGCATAGCAGGCAGCTTCTTTGTATGATTAAGCCTCCAATCATTTTTCGTTTTCATCACTGTTGCTGTGCAAGAGATGAGGAGAGCGTCCTTAAAAGAAAAAAATAATAAGAAAAGATTAGAGATAAAAAAAACAGCATGTAGGTCTAGGTTCTGAAGGCTAGAGGCTGTGTATTTCCCAAGCAGAAAGGATATTGGGACCTCCAATGAGATTCTCAGGTTTTTAATGTATTTTTATCATTTTTGTTTCACACTATAATCTGTTTTACTGCACAGCAGCCTATCTAGTGCACTGTGTGATTTCCAACCATGGTTCATTAGACACTTTAGAGCTGTGAGCCATTTCTACCATGCAGCACAAAAAGCCATCCTGTGCACAAATGCCTTGGTGCTCTCAGTAATCACTGCAATATAGATTCTGCCATTAAGAGCTGTTGAAAATCAGACATTTTTATTGTGCTGCTTCATAGTACAACATTAAGCGTTTACAGTACTGTTGTGGTGATCTATACAGTTACAGTTTTGTTAAAAAATAGGTTAAGGGACAATTGTATGCACTTTTTTTCTTAAATGTTGTGCTGCATAATATCAGGATGTGTGAAAAAGAGCGCAAGAATGGATCAGGTTGTTTATAAAAAATATAGCCTCATTCAATAAATTTTCTACTACAATCTACTAAAAGTAGGTTGGGTTTAGGAGTTGTGAAGTTAAAAAAGTTAAATCCAAGTTAAAAAAAACTCCATAGCATGAAAAAACAATAGCTGCAAAACTGTTATTTTGATGCTCACAGAACGCTTACCTGAGGCCGAAAATACATCTAAATTGACAAAAATAAGCTATTAATGACTAAACTACTGGATGATGTAAATTTTAAAATAATTAATCTTTTACAGTGCTAACTTGATTTGAACTAGTTTAATTTGTCAGCAGCAAACACTCTATAGCTGTATCTCTATTTTGCCCAAAAATAAATAGATAAATAAGAAAAAGGAAAAAAATGAAAACATATAAAATCTTTGGCAAAATTCGGTTTCTTTTCTCTCTTCCCCACTTATAGTGTAATGGTGGCTTTGTCACTTGCTGTTGAGAGCTGATCAGCTTTGGCTTCTCAATACACTTTATCCGCCTGAAAGAGACCCACTTTCACATTTCAGAAGATTAGAGGTCAGAGAACAAAGCCTTCTGAGGGTAAGAGGGAAAAAAATTGGATTGAGAGTGATGCTTGGAAGCCTCTGTGTTTCACACTGGTTTACAGTGTTTACATGGTCTGCTCCGAGACACTTCCCCCTGTCCCGTACATCTGCCTCAGATAGACATGTGAGATTGGATGTTTACACAGTGCCCACAAAGAGAAAGCCCATATTTAAACTAGCAGCTGTGGGGGGAAGACTCACCTGGGTGGTAAATGTCAGACAGATGTAAGAGGATGTTTTCTCTGTTTTTTTTTTCATGAAGTATTTAAGAAAATGACTTCACTGAATAATAAAAGTATTTGCAATACTTTATTACAAGAATAAAACAAATGTGGGAAAAAAATGTACATATTGTTTTTTACTTTAACATTTCTAGATTTATAGGTCAGATGGTTTGAACAAATTCACATTAGACTGTGTCTGGCCACTGTAGTGATAAGCCATATCAGAGATCCTTATTGGTTTAGCCTTTTATGGAAATGCCAAAAAAATACAGACATTCAGTCCGATACCTTTACAAATAATCTGTGTACTTTCATTTGTTTGCTGAAATTAAAATGTTAAAACTGAAGATATGTGACAACAGGCCCTTGTGTGATATATAGATAAGCTTATTGCATATGCATTGTCCTTTTATTATGTAAGAACTGACATAATGATGACGTGTTAAGATTTTTATAATGCAATGTCACATTATACAAAAATTAATTTTGTTACCACAGTGGTTCCATTTTGTGCATGAGAGTTTTTATTTTTTTCCCAAGCAAAAAATGGAAATTACAGCCTTGTGCTCTTTTTTTTATCCACTTAATTTTTAGGAACCCAACGTCTCTTATTAAAAAGTGATGATAAAACCCTGAAATGCAAAGTAATCAGTGTCCAATAGTGTGCACCAGACCTGAACTGTGGGCCTCGTTGCTGAATTGTTGCCCTTCACATTCTCCATCATCAGCAGCAAATTTCACAGATCACAAATAATGATGACAAATATATGAACAACCAAACCGACGCTGTTGACTTTGGAAGACTTTCAGTGTTAAATTAGTAGTATATTTAAGGTTTTTTTCAGGATTTTTTTTTTCCATTTTTTCATAAAGCAGATCAGGAAATTAAGAAATAAAATACTGCAACACATTAGGATGAATGTGCTATGGAGTTCGTCCAGTGATATGGTAGAAAAATAAATTATCACGTAGCCACGCGATAATAACGCGTTCCCACACAATAACATAGCTAGTTTTTGCATTCATTTCCATGCAGAGACTGGCGATTGTTAACATGGACAAGTTTGAATTAATTTTATTTTACTTTAATCTAGGGATGAATTGCCATTCAAATAGGTTGCTGACCACATAAACAGGCTGTATTCATGTAATACACTCAATTAAACATTGTTATCAGGGACCCGTCCCTGAATGGGAGTATTTAAGTGAAAGATAAACCACATTCATTCATATTGTATGACATGATTGAACGGAGTTTTGTAATGTTCAGGTACACAGTAAAAAATCTGTTTCCCAACACTCAAATAGGGCTTTGAATGTAATCTCAAAAATAGCCCATTATTCTTTGAACTATTAGGTTATACTTTTGGACTGAACCCCAAGCAGACTGCAGAAAATCATCTTGTGACCACATGATAATCTTTTTTTCTACCATGTCACCAGAAGGGCTCCGTAATGTGCTTTCCAAAGTTTTATTTATTTATTTTTTATAAATCTAAATTTATTTCCAGGTTTGCCTGATCTGGTTCCTGATCCTAACTATGTCCAGGCTTCCACATATATCCAGAGAGCCCACATGTACTCTCTTCGCTGTGCTGCAGAAGAAAAATGTCTATCAAGGTAAACCTAAATCTGAAAGTCCTTGACTACTCTTTAATAACATATACCCTTTTACAATGGTTGTATCATAATAAACTTGAATTTACTTTTCATTAACAACCTTACCATACTGCATATGGTTTAGGTTGCCAAATTAAATTATTTGCTGGTGTTGACTTCAAGCATTAAGTTTTTGAGTCTTAAATTTTATGGAATGAAATAGAATAATATTCATGTATATTGCTCTATTTATGCTAGAGGGATGTGAGTGTTGTTGTTTTTTTTAATTTGGATAATAAATAGGCATCCTGAGTGAACCACTCACCATTGTTGTCCGTAAACCCCCATTCTGTTCAGTAACATCTAAAAGAAATATTGAGAAAAGTTGCCTAACCATACAACTTTAGTGAACTAAATCCTGGTCACTTTCATGGATGAAGGCTGTCCTTTTCTTTCATTTCTCTGTGTTGGAGGTAACGCTCCCCTGAGCCTCAGGCCTGGGTCCTTTGACTGCCTCTGCACTAAGGACACCACTGAAATGATGGAAATGTGTTGTCCCTGTGGGTGCTCTATTTGCCCTCTTCCCATCAGAGACATACCCATCCCTCAAAGCCCTTTTATATCCTGCCTGAGTTTGCCGCAATCACCCACAGATGGGCTGTTGTAATTTTGCCATACACTCCAATGTCAACAACAGTCACAAGATGAATGGCTTACATCTTCAGTGGTTGTGAACTTGAGGTTATGCCTCCTTTTCCTCTCAAAAAAAGTGAATTATACAACAGAATGTGTACCTCATTCTGTTCTTTTCTCTCTATGTTGAAACAGTGTGTTTGGAGATGGCTATAGTCTGTGGAATGAATTATTTAGTAGATATGCTCCTGCCTCATAGCCTTCCAGTTCTGCTCCCTTTTTTGGAACCCTTTGTCTTGCTTATGAGAAACAGACGTACCGCATTCTTTAAGCGGTCATTTGAGCCTTTTCTTTTTTCTTTTTCTTTTCTTTTTTTTTTTTTCTTTTCACACATGTGTCCATCATTCAGCTCTGCCTACAGCCCTGAGACCACTGACTATGATGTAAGGGTCCTGCTGCGATTTCCACAGAGGGTGAAGAATAAGGGCACAGCCGACTTCATGCCTAACAGGCCGCGTCATACCTGGGAATGGCACAGCTGTCATCAGTAAGTCCTTAAAACCTTTCAGATGTAGGACAGACTTTACCCAGCTGACTACATATTTGCTACAGTATCAGCAATGTGCAAGCTTGTAATGTTTTTTTTTCACTCACAAACATGAAAGGAGGGTGATCATTTAATTGCCAGTTTGTGTGTGTGTGTGTTATTCTGTCTGTTAGCAAAATATCTAATTAACTAGGATGTAGGTTTTAATGAAACTTTCATAAAACAAATATCTGATGGCTTAGAATCTTTGTTTAAAAGTTTGACTTTATGTGTTGCTCTCAATCTGTTTGTCTGTTTGCAAAACATCACAAATCAACTTTAGAAAAGATAACTCAGTCAATTATAGACACTCAGTTACAATCAATGTAATATGAGATATTAACTAAGATTCATCCTCAACACATCTTCCAAGCACTAATATCATAGGTCCTTGTTTAAAACACTGACATGCAAAATGGGAGCGATATGCATTCCTTCAATAAATGCTCATTTTAATTTATTCAAATATGCTGTTTGAGAGAAGTTGCATAACTCTCATTTGAATGCATTTGCACTTACTTTTATGTGTGCAATATCTAATTGCAAAACTTATCAGTGGTTGCTGATGATGTCTATACATTTCGACTTCTTTATGCCACTTGGTAATTTAGCTCTCGACATACTTCTCCACATATGTGAATAACCGTTCCTTTTTCCTTTCAGCAGTGAGCGATAATTAGTAACATTAGGCTTCAGTTGCCTTTACTATAGAAAGAACAGCAGCTAGAAATAGGGCAATATAAAATCAAAATGCTTTGTTACACTGCAACCACTGAAGTCAAAAATGTGATAACTTAAATTCAGCTTTAGGACTGTGTATGTTTGCTCATAAAATATTGTTACAACATATTAAGTTGTCTTGTAAAAGTTTACAGAGGTACAAAGTCATTGTTAATGGCTGCATGATTATATATCCTGAAAGTCAATAATGACTCTGTTGTTTGGTGCAGGACACAAAATGGGAAAATCACATGGCTCTGTCTGCCCTTACTGACCAAGCAAGTACATATATCTCTCAGTTTTCTGACCACATAGGATAGGATAGTTTTCTGACATTACATTCAATATAGCTTTGCTTTTATCTGATTTCCAGCAAGTCCACTGTCTGATGCTAGATCCAGGCTCCCCTTTACTGTTCTCATCTCGGAGGAATGTTGACTGGCCGATAAGAGACTGGCAGTGTTGTTGCTGTCTGACATCAGTCTACATGCACACAGCAGTTCCCAAGAGGCAGAACGCCAAGGCAGTCATTCCATTGGCTGTGTGATCAGAATCATAAATCAATCCATTTTTCCTGTCAATCTGTCACAGCAGATCATACAGCAGCTAAAGTATGGTGGCATAGATATGGGTTTCTGGGACAGAGTGTTTGGTTACAAAGAAATCTCTTCAGGGGCAGAAAAGCTCTAGCCCAGATTCTCACAATAAACTTTCCTGCCCTACATTTTTGTCAAGTAAGCTATGTAGCTGACAGTTTTGCTTTTCATTACACTTTCTCCAATCACTTGCACTGGAATATCAAGACTTTAGAAGGGAGCAGCATCGTTCTGAATATTGCACACTGTGGAAAGTTGGAATTCTGTTTTATTATTTTTTTAAGAGAAGCAGATAATTTCACATAAAGCTTATGTGTCTTGTGAGTCATTTTAGAAAATATGAGCAATTTAAAGTATATTTTTGATGAGTTAAAAATGTTTTTTTTTCAACACAGATGTATTTTTTTCTCTTAAATACAACTTTAGTGGTTTGGTTAGGTTTTACAAGTTCAGTTTGCCTTTAATTAGTTATCAAAGTACCTATTTTTTCTCAGTTTCATATGAACAGTTAAACTATTAACTTTCAGTTTTGTTTGTTGCAACATAAGGGGTAAATGTCACAACTATGCATATGAAATGTATTTTTTGTACATTTGCAAGCAATTCATGTTAAGTTCCCTTTTTGTCCTTCCAACTCAACATTCTCAGAAGCTTACATAGTCAAAGAGGAGGTCCAGAAATCCAAGGAGGCAGTGAACCCTTCCAGACATTTTGTGGGCAGGTTTTGGTCCTTCCACTTTCAAACACCCTTTCTCACTTCTTCACAATCATACACACTCTAAAAATGAAATGTTGGATTTTCTTAACCAAAGCAACATACTCATGTTCTTTGGTTAAAAAAAACTGGTATATTGCTTTGAATTTATTCAACTCAGTTAAGTGGAACCAGTTGACATAACATGGTTAAGTAAATCCAACATTTCATTTTTTAAAGTGCATAAATACACAAGACCAAAAGTTTGGACACACCTTCTCATTCAAAGAGTTTTCTTTATTTTCATGACTATGAAAATTGTAGATTCAACCTGAAGGCATCAAAACTATGAATTAACACATGTGGAATTATATACTTCACAACTGAAAATATGTCTTATATTCTAGGTTCTTCAAATTAGCCACCTTTTGCTTTTATTACTGCTTCGCACACTCTTGGCATTCTCTTAATGAGCTTTAAGAGGTACTGACCTGAAATGGTTTTCATTTTAAAGGTGTGCCTTGTCAGGTTTGAAAAGTGTGATTTCTTGCCTTTTAAATGGGGTTGGGACCATCAGTTGTGTTTTGCAGAAGTCAGGTGGATACACAGCTGATAGTCCTACTGAATAGACTGTTAGAATTTGTATTATGGCAAGAAAAAAGCAGCTAAGTAAAGAAAAACAAGTGGCCATCATTACTTTAAGAAATGAAGGTCAGTCATTCCAAAAATTGGGAAAACTTTGAAAAAGTCCCCAAGTGCAGAGCTTGTTGCCTGTCCTTAGCAGTGGTTTCCTAGCAGCTACTTTACCATGAAGGCCTGATGCACACAGTCTCCTCTTAACAGTTGTTCTAGAGATATGTCTGCTGCTAGAACTCTTTGTGGCATTGACCTGGTCTCTAATCTGAGCTGCTGTTAACTTGCGATTTCTGAGACTGGTGACTCGGATGAACTTAAACACTCCGCAGCAGAGGTGACTCTTGGTCTTCCTTTCCTGGGGAGGTCCTCATGTGAGCCAGTTTCTTTGTAGCGCTTGATGGTTTTTACGAGTGCAGTTGAGGACACTTTCAAACTTTCATAATTTTTCGGACTGATTGACCTTCATTTTTTTAAGTAATGACGGTCACTTGTTTTTCTTTACTTAGCTGCTTTTTTCTTGCCATAAAACAAATTCTAACAGTCTATTCAGTAGGACTATCAGCTGTGTATCCACCTGACTTCTGCACAACACAATTGATGGTTCCAACCCCATTTATAATGCAAGAACTTCCACCTATTAAACCGGACAGGGCACACCTGTGAAGTAAAAACCATTTCAGGTGACTACCTCTTCAAGCTCATCAAGAGAATGCCAAGAGTCTGTGAAGCAGTAATCAAAGCAAAAGGTGGCTACTTTGTAGAACCTAGAGTATAAGACATATTTTCAGTTGTTTCACACTTTTTTGTTAATTATATAATTTCACATGTGTTAATTCATAGTTTTGATGCCTCTAGTGTGAATTTACAAATTTCATAGTCATGAAAATAAATAAAAGTCTGAATGAGAAGGTGTGTCCAAACTTTTGGTCTGTACTGTACTGTATGTATATTTAAGATTGCAATATCAAGACAATGTTTTGAAATAACTTTGTGTTTTAAGAGAATGAACAAAGATATATTAGCCACACTCAAGTATGAAAGTATAAATACTTGCACTGACATGTACCCATCTTAACATATTGATAATATTGGAAACACACAGTCATTCATTTTCTTATATCATCAAAAAGAGACAGAGACAATAATTTCCAAGTATGCCCAAAGATGCTATAATTTATTTTCAGATGTTGGCCAGGTCTGTACCTGAGAACAGCTCACAGTTAGATGTCACTTCAATGGCACATATGGCCTCCATCAGTGGAAAGTGCCCACTTTCCTCTTTATGTCATCTGTCAACCTTTAATGACTTTTCCAGTAAAAAGTTTTGCTGTGTTGAAACATGTGCCATGACGTAAGGCAAAAGGGCAATATTTTTGTAGTCTGATTTAGTCTGACCATGAGAGATCTACTGCTTACTGTACCACACCCTTCATAATTAAAATCAACACATTTCAGAGCAACTGTAGGGGAAAAAAACATTAGACCTGTATGATGTGTTAGCCCTTCTGTTTAAGTTTTTTAGGTCAACATAAACAGGAAAATACATTTCTAGAGTGAATTTCGACAGATCCAACTTCAGGAATCTCAGAAAAGTTCATTTGAAAGGTTTTCTGGAGGGTCGAGGTCTTTGACAGATTTGGAAAGTGAGCTGATTTCTTTAAAAGTTGCTGGTTTAGCTTAGCTTGCTGCATCTTTTGTGTATGTGTGTATTTTTATCACTTGAGCCACCCCTTCTGGATTGTTTAAAGAAATGTAATGGTGATGTTTAAAATTTGTGTAAGTAGAAATATTTTCACTGTATGTATGACTGGCTACAGCTTATGAGCGCAGTATGAGGCTAGCATGGATGGCATGAGTAAAACTAGCAGCAGGCTACAGTAAAATCAGAGAGAGATAGGTTCCGAGTGGTCTTGTGTTGACCTTTTTCCTCAAATAAAAGTTTGAGGCAGACATTAACTCTGTGGTTACATTTTTTCCATTCAATTTTGGTTTGTGCATTGCTCAAAGATGTTAGCAACTTAGCTTTGGAAAAGTGATAAAAATACTCTTTCCATCTGGGGACAATGGCTGTATACCGAGTCACTGTTACAAGTACTGTAGCACAATAAATAAAATTAAAATAACTATCACCCAACCCGCTCTGCCATTGTTGTAGCACAAAATCAGTGCTTTTCTTAAGCTGAGGCTTTGACTGCTTCCTCGGCTGTTCCTTTCAACAAGGAGAAGGAAGGGGTGGGCAATGTCATGCCCCACCAGTACACCCCCACCCCATTCCTCGGTTACGAGAGTACTATGAATATTTGGTTGCAGATTGTTGAAGGTCTGTGTATAGGTTAATGTCTGAAGGGGTTGATACGTATGCAAGTCAATTCACTTGTTTGCACTCACCAATCACCCCTCTCAGTACACTCCTTTGTTCTTCAGTCAGTTGTCAAATCACCTGTTTAAGTCATTGCATCGTCCCTAGCTTTGGCTTAGTTTAACTTTTGGGTGCATGTACCTTAGAAAGAAATACAAACTTCTGCAATGTCCTGCAGTGTTTTATTTTGGGGCCAGATTCTGACATTTATACATAAGGGCAGAAAAAAAATGTTATTGTCTTAGTTGTGCATAAATACATCAAAATAGTGACCAAAAATAAACCTTTCCTCCTCACCATGGAATTATGCTGTCATTGTATTTTGTGCAAATATGCGCTTGCCAGCATGCATCGTAATTATAAGCACAGCAGGGAGGCAAAAGTGAAAAGCAACCTGGGGTCACTTTGATACTTGGGAGAGCACCAAAGCATACAGCAGTTAACACTACAGATGATTTCAAATGGACCAGCTCATTGACTCAGTCTCTCACCAAGAGTCACTCGATGGTTCATATCATGGTTCAGTTGAGTTGATCAGTGGCCTTGTGTATCCAGGCTTGCCTAAGCTGCTACAGCTGTGCAAACACACACAGTAACAAACACACTGACACAAGCACACAAACATGTTCTGGTATGCACAGATACAGATTTTTGCACACATGGCTGAAAATTACCCACACACAAATATGCACACAAATGCCTGCATATACACTCGCACACACTAACAGCAATGATCTTCTTAATTGGTACAACCTAATTAACAAAATTCATACATCATTAGGGTGGTAATTCCTTTTCTCAGCAATACTTTATTATTACCATCAATTAATATCAATTATCCACTAATCAGTCATGATGTTGTTCTGTCAAGGTACAGCTTCCCTGACAAAAAAGTTAACAGCTGAGGTCAACAGGCTGAAAACAAAGATAAATTCACTCTTTCTTGTTAAACTTATGTTTAAAATTGAATTAAAATTAATAAGTTTTGCTGTTAGTGCCTTGAATTTATTATTTCTAACCAGACTACACTTTCTGACTTTGATGCATAGCAGGTTACATTAAAATAAGATAATAGCCTTGGTTGCTCACCAAGAGCTTGCTTTAACCATAACAGTATCTTGTGTTTATGTTTGCTCTGACAGGCATTATCACAGTATGGATGAGTTCAGCCATTATGATTTGCTCGAGGTCAGTACCGGTCGTAAAGTGGCAGAGGGACACAAGGCCAGTTTCTGTCTGGAGGACACCACCTGTGACTTTGGTCACCTGAAGCGTTATGCCTGCACAGCTCACACTCAGGTAATGCAGTACAATCAAAACCATAATAATCTACTTTACGCTCACTAGTATCCATACTCTATAACTCAGATGTAATAGCATACAAAATTACAAACAAGAAGTCTCTTAAAACCTGAAGCTATCATTCTGCAGAAGTTCCACCCTTCTATATCCACTGCAGTTCACTTGAATCAGTATTCCTTACAAGCCTCTCCCCACATCTCTGTTTCTTCAGGGTCTGAGTCCTGGCTGCTACGATACATACAACGCTGATATTGACTGCCAGTGGATCGATATCACTGATGTCAAACCTGGAAACTACATACTAAAGGTGTGAGTCAAGTGAGAATCAGATGTGCTTGGACAAGGAAAGTTTGTGAACAGTAAAGTTACAAATCATGGGAAAAGAAGAGGTTCAATGTCATCATAACAAATTGATCAATTTTATAAAGTTTTTTACATTTCTTGTTAAAGTTTTAATAGTTTTAGGTTTTTTATGAATACTTAGTCAAAGTCAACACGGTCATATAATACTTTTATAAATAGTTTTCTTTCTAAATAATTCCATTTTGCACTTGATGCTTGTTAAGTTTTTTAATTCAACTATCTCTTTCTTCAATCTCCAGCTTCAAGTTAATCCTAAATTTTTGGTGCTGGAATCGGACTACACCAACAATGTGGTTAGGTGTAACATTCATTACACAGGACGATTTGTTACAACAAACAACTGCAAGTTATCACAGTAAGTTATACAAAGCGCATGGCTTTTTAAATGTCAAAGTTCTAAAATTACAAATGACCTGGAAACAGTGTACTGCATTTGCAATACTCCTAAAAATTACATTTTGTTCATTTCAGTCTTTTGTTTGTCCAATGAAAACTTGAAGGTTGTGTCATTTGTCCATCACCAAACTCCATTCAGTCATTTAACTGAGTGTAGAATGATGCAGTCATCAAAAGACTCTAACAATGTTTTGAGACTCTTAAAGAACTTAATGTGTTTCCGGCTAAAATATTTGATGATTTAATGAATCAGGCTCTCATTTTCCCTTCAAGATTAACAGCCTGTACTGAAACATTGATATTGTCCCTCAAAGGATGTAAGGGTGTTAAACTTGCAAATAGCACTATTAGGAAGTGAATCATTTCACTCCAAATTACTCTCATATTCTATTGCAAAAGTCTTTATTACAAGGAGTAAAATTACTCAAAGCAATCTTCCTTGCATATGCAATGCAGCAAACAATGACAAAGTTAATAAAATGTTATGTTCAGTGTTTTTCCTATGTAAACTATACAGTTCCCAGTTAAAGAATGGCATGATACAGATGCAGTAATTGCTTAGGTTTCTCCCGGCATCATTATAAAATGTAACGAGATATTCTTTTTGTGTCAGCATAATAGATTATGTTTATTACTGGTATAGCCAGTCTAATAGATATATGCATTATAGTCAAAATGAGCAAGAGTAGCACTGTGAGGTTTCTTGTTTCTTTTTAGCAGCTCAAAATATTAATTTTGTGATGGAAGGACATTGTCTGAGTTGTCTTGTCTTGTATTTTGGATTTAGCTGTAGATTTATTACAAACGTGGATATTTAAATTATTTTTGTTTGAAAGGGCTATGACAAAAGAGGGGTGACTGACTTGAACATTTTGTGCAGTACTGCATCACAGCATTTCTTTGTGAAAGTAATTGTATGTTCAAGAAACGCAGCAAAAAAGTTTATTGTTGTTTTTTTTTAAATAAAAAAACTAACAAGTATACCAACCAGAAAAACAAGAAAGAATAATAGAAGTCATTACTGTGACAGTGGTTTGCAAACTTTGTGTTTTCTGAGATACTGTACCATTTGTCTTTAACTGTTTGACCAGTTATAATCTATTAAATAGTTTAGAAGAAAATGATTAGACTATTTGATAGTGCCCTGTGTCTAAGGATACACCCATTGATCTATATTACTGGATTGGACGTCACATGACTTATCGTGCACTGCACAGGGGCCATTGCTATCCATTGAGTCTTGATCAGGAACATCCATGGATGGTCGTAAAACTGAGATGCAGCAGACAGTCACGCAACGAATATCAAAAAAGGGTGCAATGTTTTGCCATAAATTGTCAACACTACCACAACAAGATCAAAGTGAATCACTTTAACAGGTCATTAACATATGTTTTATTTTTAAAAAAACAGACGGAGATGCTGGAAGTAGGTCAGTTATGTTAGCTTGATTTTGACAACCTTATGTTGGGTAAATCCACTTAAAGACAAATTTCCTGTTCCAACAAATTAATATAGATTTTTATCAATGTTGTTTTTATGCTAGGATAATAGAGTAAGAAGTTGTAAATATGATGTACGACAGTGATATTGCCTTTATATATAAATACATACATTGCTAACCATCCCAAACCATAAATTTAACTTCTATTAGCCCTATACATCCTATCCCTGACTTCAGCACCTAAAATTAACAAGTAACTCTGATCCCTAATATTAAATACGGACCCCAAACCTTTGTGGCGCAAAAAAAAAAAAAAGCCCCGTGCATCAATAACTGACGCAGAGTGGTTACCAAACATTTCAAAACCAGATGCAACGGGAACCTTGGACAAATGTCAATATGTGAGCCAGGCATGAGAATGTGTTGGCTTGGTACAAGTTTGGTATACCCGTAAGTATCCGGTTAAGAGGCTAGGACAAATTTGATTAAATAAGACATCGGCTTCCTCATTTTAATCAGAAACACAAATACTGTCCAAAAAATACAATTCATCTTATTTTAAAGGGACTACTTCTCATAGCAAACTAAGTAGATTACAATGTTTTGGAATGTCAAATCATCAAACAGATCTTAAAATACTTATAATTGTTTAATAGGAATATTGCAGTCTTTTAAAAAAGACTAAATACATTAATGACTAAACTGCACTGAAACCATTTGTTGAGCTTTAAAAGTTACAAAATCACTAAAAAGTGCTGTTTATTGTCTGCCTGTTTTGCAGGTCCTGATCCAGCACTGAAGACTGTCACATTGGAATGACCCTGTAGCCTATTCCATCGAGATGTGAATGGAATCTATTTGTTTTGGTTCATTGTTAGTGTTGTTTGTTTTCATGTGTTGCATTATGGGATCCTGAGCCAACAGCAAACAAGAGTTCCTCTGACACATTAAATATGGAGGCTTAAAGTAAACACGAGTCCCCTTACACAACCTATATTGGATATTATATGTCACTATCCCAGCAACAGTTCATGGTTCTGCCTTCTATATTCGACTTTGAAATGTCTTGAAATATTTGCTCTCATTACAAGGATTTTTTTTCCACATTACTGGCTTTTAAAAAAAGTAGTGTTTACTGTAGATCCACACAGATGAGTGTGAGTCCATCTGCAACCTCACAAATAAAATTAGGGAGACAGTCCTGGGTTATCTCTGTATCTGGCTTCTGTATCTATAAATGTGGGAACAAATAGAGATGTCCAGTGACTCAGAAGAACTATAATTTGTCAGTTTGTTTTTTGCTTTCTCACCTCACTGCCTCAGTGGGTCGAGCTTGGATACTGTGATTTTTCTAGGCCCATCTTGTTCAATATTGTGTTAACAGCAAGAGGAAGACAGCAGGTCATAGTTGCAGTTGTCAGTATCAAATTGTAAGCCACCAGAAATGACAGACCATCAGTAATGGACACTATAAACTCTGAATTTTAGCATGCTGGCACAGTCTCCATTTTTCTTCTTTTATTTCAGTACAACAGGAACAGCAAAATCTCATTGGCAGAAAGGAGGGCTTTTTTAGAAGACAGTATAGTGCATCATGTTCAACTACTAACACTGGTCTAAAGGCACATGGACCATATTCATTATTTGAAAAATGTTAATACAAATAATCCACAAATGCATGATTTTAGTTATAGAGTTTTTTTTAAACTAATTTTGTTTTGTTAAATCATTTTCAAGTTACTGTAATTGGTGATTTTTTCTTCTTTTCTTGAATCGTGGAAGGAGTAAAGGGCTTGTTATAAAAAAGAAGAAAAACACCACTGTTGTCTTTACCTACCTCTCCAATTGGGCAAATGAATATTTCCATTGGATTTCCCTGCAATAACTGCAACTACATGTTATCTAATTATAAAGCTAATATAGAGTTAATACTACAATTTTTTAAAGAAAAGTTTTGTTTAGTTTTTTTTCTTGCCAAAATACAAAGTCCCAAAACAATAGGAACTGAATTTTTTCAAAGTGACATGGTTTTATATTGTGGTACATGACAAACCTGTTGATTTCTTGCACTTTAAATCAACAATTCATCTGTGTTTTTAAAGTGTAAAGCCAAATGTGACAATTGTAGCAGTAGGATGAAAAAGTAAACAGTTAAAATTGGGAGATCTATTGTTATTGTGAACATGGTAGGACTTTGTGATTTACCTCTTTATCTGTATGTGAACAGTCTTCAGCATACAATCAAGACACTACAAGGGAATGAGAATAAAAACTGTGATAAATAATATTTTATAATTATAAATAATAATTACTTAATAAAGTAATGCTATAAAAGCTATAGCATTACTATTGCCCTTAAAGTCAGCCTTGATACAATGCTAAATTACTTGGTGAAAAGTGAAACACTTCTTTGAAATACTGTGTGCAAACATGTCAGAAAAACTGCTGACTCCCCAACAACATAAGCAAAAACTTATTTTTAAACCAAAAGCATCCAGTCCAGTGCCTTGCTTATTTGCATAAAGCCTAACAAGTCACAAGGTAATTCAAAATGTTTCAATGATATTGAAAAAAAAATGCAGTAATAATAGTGGCAGCTTAAGATGAGTTTAAAATGTTGAGGTCCACAAACATTCATTCAATTCCCAAGTCCTTTTCTTGGTTGCAGATAGAAGTGTTTTATGATGCAACAAGCAACTCACTATGATGTTTTTCTTTTCCTTTAAATCCAAAACTCCAAGTTAATTTGAGAACTGATGTAAGTTCTGTCCTTTTCATCTCAGAAGCAAAGTTAACTACACACATATGCTGATGTGTTTAAGGATTTACTGGCTCTATGGGGAGATACAAAATGTATCATAAGTTTTACGTCTTTGTTTTCATTTTGGTGTTTCTGTGGCTTCAGATCACACAGATTCAGTAAACTGTCTCCAGTGACAGACTACTTGTTTAAAAGAAGTACCTAGTGACCTTTTACTTGAATGTAAAACTTGTGTGCCACATTGCTAGACAGAAAGCCATTTAAACACGCTTAAGGCATTACTTTGAGACACTTTATTCCCAATACAGCTCGCTGTGCAGTGTTTTTAATCACAAATTAGCTACAGCCTGCTTTTTCATGTTTGAATATATATAATAAAACCTATAATATATACTGTAAGTGTAAAGTGTAAACTGATCAAATGGTACTTGCACAAAATCATTTAGTTTCAAAGGAACATCGAGATTTAATGAAGTGGGAATTTTATGTATGCAACATCACTGATATACTTTGTGTTTTTGTATATCAACATGTTAACTACAACAAAAACAGATAGTAGTATTTTAAAAAAGTGTTCTATCTTCATAATACATCTATGTAGCAGATGTATTTTTTTTATTGCCTAGAATTTGCAGGTCTGTCATTTTGTACTGTGACCATAGGTCAAATCCTGCAGGAAGCTTTAATGTTCATCCTATAATATACAGAATGCTTGAACAAGAACCCTTAAATCACTGATTTACACTTTGTATACCACGTCAACATGCTGATTAGTCCAAAAGAATTTAGTAGAAAATCTCAACTGTCTAAATACGATCCTAAATAATAATTTATTTCCTGCTGTTTTAATGATGTGGGACTCATCACCACGGCAACCTAGAAAACAAAGGAGAAGATTAATCTAAATGTAATCAGCATTGTGAAAGTTAAGGATTTACTGAAACTAAACAAGCTGTGTTGTAACCAATATCAAAAAGTAAAAAAAAAAAAATTATAATAAAATGTTTGGATTTATTTTACCAGATGAATGTAGATTTTTGTTGACTTGTTTCCATCTCAATCCAGAAAGGAAAACATCCAGATTGGGATTCAAATGTCACTGTTATGTAATTAAACCTTCAACTTTAAACAATGTTTTACGTGGATACATTAACATAAGCTGCAGCTGGTTCCTAACAAAACATTAGAATGCTGTATCACACTGTATACCTGCTAAAACAGTAATGTGGCCTTATATGTTTTGATGCTGAAAAACTGTATTTTACATCCATAAACTGTTTAAAAAGTTTTATTTGATAAATCAATCTGCATCTCTTTTTTCTTTTCGTACTTAATGCTGTTTGACCTCTATGAGCCCCGCTAATTGTCGTGCTTCTGAGGTGCACCTGAGTCCATGTCTGCCTTTGCACAGAGTTCTTGTATGATGGAACAAAATGTCCTTACAAATCACTAAAATAATTCAATTTGTAATATAAAAGGTTCTTAAGCATGGGGTCTGCATTTCTATGGTTTTTATATGATGTTAAAATTAAACACAAAGCAAACTAATTTCAATTATGCTAAAAAAAGAAAAAAATCAACACATATACTCACCAAAATAGTATGTATTGCAGCAATCGTGCACTTAAGCAAATTCAACTAATTTCCACTAAACTGGGACTTGCTGCAGTAAGTTTTTTTTTATTTAATTGTTTTGTATGGCATTTGGACAACTTGGACATTCCTCACTGAGGAATTTCCTGCCTCCTGGTAGACTTAAAACCCATGATCTCTCTCTTTCTCATGCCGTGTGTCCTTACAAAACCTTGATCCCCCCCACCCCCCACCCCACCTTTAACAATTTAACTTGCTCTAGATTTGGGCTGTTTGTTCTCGCTGCTCACAGAAAAATAAACCCCTGCAGGTCTTTACACTTTGCCTTACAGTGTACATGATAGAAGTTATAGTCCTCTGCTTATTCCACAAATGTTGTAATGTATTGTATTAATGCAGTTTTCTTTAAGTAAGTTTATGTTAGACATTATAACATAAACAGCTGCGCCAAGGGGGAGAAGCTAAATGTTGCTCTGCATTGTCAGGGGATTTGTGTGTGTCTGTGTGTGTGTGTGTGTGAGAGAGAGAGAGAGGGAGAGAGAGAGAGAAAGAGAGAGAGAGAGAGAGAGAGAGAGAGAGAGAGAGAGAAATGTGCACATGTGAACATCGATTAGACTTCACTGTACCTGTTGAGGAGTTTTACAATATTTCAGTGTTAATACCTCCGAGATATTTGTATGCATCTGTGGCTGAAACAAAATTTCAGAAGTCTGTCTTCTCTTTAACTGTATTCCTCCGAGGGCTTTTGGTGGTAATGCTCAATGTCCACCAGGAGGCTCTTTTACAGTTCCAGCTCCATGTTCTTGTTATTGGTAATGACGAGAACACACTGCTGCACATTCGCCACAGCTGCTTCTGTAATGGCTGTCAAATTCTTTGAGTTACATACACATAAATGTGTTCAGGCACAAACAAATATGCAATTGTAATTATTCAAAACGTGCTGGAGGATGTTTCCCCAGTGAATCCAAACAGTGTGAGATTCAAAGCGGAGCATGTAAAAACACCCCAAGGGGTGTACAAAACAAAAACTAACAGACACACACTGAGTTGTTGAGATATGGAATATGCACAGCGTTGGCATGGTTTTTAGAAAGTTCAGGAAGTAAAGATGGTAGGGACAAACTTTTCACAAATGGCGTCATGTAACAGCATAGTTTAAATGGTCAGAACAGCTTGTCAGAATCTGCAATGATTGCAGGGATCCGGTTGTGCTGATTCCTACTACTGTGCAGTGACTTGACTTTTTCTGCTCCAAGACAAACTTAGAGTGAGATGTATGTAAAGTCACGCATTAATCTCCTCGACTTATTCCAACTGTAAAAACAATTCAAAAATGACATTTTCTGACAATATATCTGAGGTAAAGGAAATATATTACGCCTTCTTCAGTGATGCAGTTTTATTTATTATATTTCCTTCCACACATGAGCTCTGCGTGTCGACACCTGTTCAGAAGCACATGTGGTAAAACCTTGTGTTAGCATCCTGAGAGAAAGGATATGTGTTGTAGACATGAAGCGTGTCACAACATGTAAAGCAAATCCTTTCGCACATTTTTATACTTCGCTTTGGGCAACAAAATGTTATGTCTGATCACTGATAGACAGAGGATCTGTGAGAAGGGCTGTGAAAACCCTCCCCCAAGACAAACATTTCCCTTTAACAACAAGCCACACTGACTTTACCAGAAAACCTATGTTAAAGCAGCAAAGCGTTCTGCAGTTGTGAGCTTGCAACCTAATTGAGGAAACAGATCAAGTGAAGTCAAGCAAGACTGATTACATCTTCCAGCATTCACTAGTCGCAAGACATCAGCGAATACACAAAACAGTCACTAGACTAAGGGGTCGAGGGTGCAATGTTGTTGATGCTGAGAATGGCCAAACACGAGAAAACAGCTTTTCTGGAGATGGAGTTGTTTGTCATTACCAAACTAGGGTGGTATATTGTAAACAACCTTTGGTTTAATTAGCTGGCATTAAAAGTGAAAAGGTTGTAGCTGAACTGCGATTAAGATGTTAAAGAATAGTTTGGGTATTTTGAACTGAAGTTTGTTTGAAAGAATATGAGCAATTATTATCTTACCAGTTGCAGATAGCTCTTTGAAGGGCCACAATTTGGGGAAACAGTGTTGACAAGTTAACAGCTGTTAAAAATAAACAAATAAACAGATAACAGCTAGTTTAAATGTAGCCATAGATTTTTTTAGAGAAATTTATTAATTTAATTAAAAAAACATTACTTACAAGAAAACAATACAAATAAAATAAAATGAAAGGTAGCAGAAGAAGAAAAAAATCTTATAATATCTGCCCCTATTTTCAATAAATTTCAAACAATGATGATCAAATAATAAAACAAAACAAAAATAAATAAATAAAGTGAATTTGCTGCAATCTTCTGTCTTATGAAGGTTTTAATATTTATGATATAGCTGTCAATGTCACATTGCACAATTATTTTCATAGATTTCTATTGTTACAAGAAACTACCGTATTTATTCACGTATAATGCACATCAATATAATGTAACTCCATTTTTTTAGCTTAAAAAGCATAAAAATGTAATCTTCATGTATATTAGCCTACCACTAAACTTTCATTTACATTTCAGGATGTCTCTGGTGGGGAAACATTTTTGAGGACACACACTTGTGGATGTGTTTGTTGCAAGGAGGAGCTGCACAAGCTTCCGGCTCCACATGTCACTTGAAGCACTCCCAGTGCAGAAACTGGTTGTTCAATAGGCAAAATGGACTTATGAGCACGTGAACAAGCAACTAACGTCCATGTCTTCATTTCATGTATGCGGTTAACAAAAACAAAAGGTGTGAAAATAAAACAACTGTTGTTGTTTATGCTTCATTATGATTGATACACAGCAGGAAAGACAGAGATATCATGATGATTTATCCCCCACAACACAATATTTCAGTATATAACACATATTTGAGAAAATATAGAAACAATTGTGGTAGTACATTAGAAAAATGTTGGTTAAAATTTGCATCCGTGTATCAAACATACTTCATTTTATGATTTATGGGGTTAAATTTCTCGCATTATACACACATAAATACAGTAATTGTTGCACTTCCATTGGGGCCAGGGGGCACTTCATGTAAGAATTGCATTAAACATCTGCCGGTCTAAAAATGTAACATAACCCCTTCTACAGATACACTTGGAAATATCTAAAGTATTCTTTCAAAAAAGAATAGTCTTATATTGTAACTGTCAGTAATATGACCTGCAATCTTACTTCATAATTTTCCTCCTATCTTGTCATTTCTGTTTTATTTTTTATTTTCTCTTGCGCACACCTGGTAATTTATTATATATGAGATGTTTGTTTTCCATATGCAGTGCAAAACCTTAAATTAATGACTTTGATGACACACTAACATCACACAGCTTCATTAGTTTGCTCACAACTAGACCGCATCCTCCCCATCCCTGCCTCATTTCAGCCACAGCCAGCTTGTGTATTAGTTCATGTCCAGGTCACATAATGAGTGAGTGTTTGTGTTCAGATTTTAATTACTACTTGTGTTTAATCAAACTTTTTTTTTTTTTTTTCTGGGGCACTTTGCCTCTGAAATCTGCATACAGCACATGCAAGAGCTTAATGAATCTTTCACTGAATACATCTTTTTTTTAATAGATATGGCCAGTTTTGGAGCCCATTTCTTTACACATAATTAATATATAATCTTAAATAAAACTTTTTTCAAATTATTAAAGCACTCTCTTAATACAACTTTTTTTTTTTATTGCTTAAATTTTACTTTGCAGTACCTAAATGTTCCTGAATTTTCAAACTACTCCACTCTAATTTGTTCTACAATGAGATACAAGTTTAAAAACAAAACTTTAGACCTTTATTCTTCACTAAATCAGGTTTTGGCAAGAATATTTTAATTTAGTAACGAGAGAACGGAAACCAGTCTGTAAATCAACACTGCTAAAAAAGAAATCTTCAAAGTTGAGGTCTAATTTTTGCAAAGACTCCTGAGTAGAGATTCAGAGGCACAAACTTAAGGCCACAGGTAATTCATCTTCTGGCTGTAGCTCTGCTTTGCAACCTAATGAAATGAATAAAGATATAAGGAAATCTTCATTTCCGCAGGGATCAACACATTGCTGCATGGCATAAGGACGAGGTAAGGCTGGCTTTGTAAAGCAAGGGTAGAAACAGATGAGAAAATATGAGCTACAAGAAAGGGAAAGGCTAAAGACTTTTGGATAGTGAGCATAAAAAAATGGATTTGTGTTTTACATGCAGCTGCATTTGCTGGCTCATTTGTTTTGATAATAGCTAACACCGAACAGAAAGCTCACTCCACCATAGAGTATATTTAAATATAAATATATGAATTAACAAATATTTTACTTTACGGGTTAACACCAGGATGAATGTGTTGGCTGTAATATGAAAGAAAGAAGCAGCTCGTGTCCCTTCTCGTTTGAGTACATCAACTCAGTTTAAATACTGCGTACCTCTTCGAATGAGACTAGTCTAGACTTTGCTTAGGGGGAAAAAAAACATCAACTTCTTCCTTACATCTTAGTTCCCTCACATCAATTTTAAGGAGCATTCAAATGCACAATTCTTTCTAAATCCCTGGGAGCCTTCATGGTCACAACAACAGGGCAATAAATTCTCATTAGGACTTCCCTCCCTTGAAAGGCAGAAATTGAAGTTGGTATATTTGTGTTTATAGTCCGAGGCAATTGGAACAAATGAGGACAACTTGTATAGGTAAGATAGGCTTCAAGACTTAATCAGGTCGCCTCCAATTCTCTCTCATTTACCAGCACTCCCCCTCCTCAACCACCAATCTGCTCCATGGGGAGTGTCAATGATGAAGCCAGCCACGGGGAGCGGCGGCCCTGCGCCGCTGTGCTCAGCCTCTCTCCCTGATGACAGGCCCATATTTCACCAGACTCATTCTCCAGCCTCCACTGTCACTGTTTCCTGCACTGTCAGGGGGACGACTCCCATCATCAGATCAGTGATTTCACAGCCTGGTGGCAGCAGCAATCCCTCGCTGATAAACATGGATGCACTCCAGACAGCTGGGTGACCCCTCCTTAGTGGCTGCCTCTGATTCCTCTCATCACACGCATATAAAGATGATCTAGGGCGGGAATATTTAATAAATAATGCCAATAGGTCTAGGCTGCTGGTCTTATGTTTTTTTTATTGAGTTATATGCCAAAACAGAAATCAAAGTTCAGCTGGGACTGGACCCTGCTTGTACTGTGAGTGATTGCACATTCACTTTTCTTGCAGATTATCTACAAGGTCAGAAAAGTAAGAAATAATTATGTTTTTAAAATGAATAATTTATATAAAATACATTGCAGAACAAAATAGATAATTAAATGGGACGAACTACAAATTGTTTATTGTTTGAAAACTATTTGCAAGATGCAAAACTTACCCATCAGTAAGTTCTAGTTACAAGTGTAGAAATCAACAGTTCAATTTGTTTACACATGAACTCTGTATACAGTTTATTTTTATTTGAGGCGGCTGTGGCAGGGGGATTTGTAACCAATGGGTTGCCAGTTTGATCCCACGTCACAGTCCTTGTTACTTTTGGCAAGACATTTCACCCACCTTGCCTGCTGGTGGTGGTCAGTGGCCAATGCCTGCAGCCTCACCTCTGTCAGTGCCCCACGGCTACAATGTAGCTTATATATGAGTGAATGACTGTGGAGCACTTGAAGTCATTGGACTTCATAAAGCGCTATGTACAGTCAGGCTATTTACCATCTTACATTCTTCACCACAATATCTTCTATACCATGTGAAACCTTCTGGTAATTAATTGTGTTGCACCTTAAATGTGTACCTCTTAACATGTGGGCCTAAAATTCCTTAAAATTATACATACACAAATTAAATGAAGTACTGCTCTTAAACTTTTTGGAGTAAATTCACAAGCCTAGTCTATTTTTGAAGCTATTAATCTAAATTTTTAACTTCAGCAGTCATATTTTTTGTAACTGGGACATTTAATGATTTGTAAAGTGTCAAAAAACAAAAAAGGAAGAAGGTGTCATGGAAATAAATATATTGGGCTAAAATATAGATTCCTACCTGTTCAAATTTGGTAACAAAAGCACCAAACATGAATATCTGAGACATAATACTATCCAGCATGTCTCTTTCATGATTTGACACATGCCCAAAAATGTCCAGACTTGGACACGTATTCCAAATACTGTTATTTCTAAATGCTTCAATACTAAGACTTCATTGAGGGCTCACATGAGAAATAAAACCACCATAAATCATATTCTAACATCCATATTTACTCACAGCATGAATATGATGCAAAAAATTATCAATAATCAGCAGTATGAATCACAGCTAGAGGACATTCAGCAACCAACAAAAAGACAAAACAAAAAAATTATTATATCGTTACTTTTATAAAGCATTACAATCCATATAGTTTATAAAACGACCAGCAGCAAAAAGGAAATAATCTTTTTCAATTAATTTTACTTCATATTTGTCCTCATTTTCTGACAAAAAGTGATCCAAGATGGCGGCTCCTTTCTTTTACGACATGTCCTGGTCACAAAAACCACTCTTATGTTTCCACTTTTGCAGCATGTTTAGCCAGCTAACTGTCCAAACAAGTGCCATAAAAATGTTTTCCATGTCCATTATCACCACTCAGGGGAGAAAATGGCTGCCATGTCAGAGTTCTCTATAAGTTTAATTTTCTTCCTCCACACCTATGCCTGAGAGAGTTTATCAGGATTACTTAAATGGGCATTATTAGCAGTTATCAGTACCCACAACCCCCCGCCATAACCAGATGTTTATAGTTTCCCTGACAACGGGGCAGTTTTGGTAAAGCTTGCCAGCTGCCAAAAACTATCAAATGGATATATATGAAAGTTTCAGGAAATGTTTATTACTCTTTCAAAATGGTTTGTTACACCACAGAGAATAGTTGATTAAAGTTTGAAACATTTCAAAGAACGAGTGAGTGCGTGGCTTTGATCAGGTCGTCATGCCACAAACGAAGCACTCCACTCTGTGGCATTTCGACAGCAGCTTGGAGGTCTTAACCAGCGGGTCTCGATGTTTATTCTCTTTCCTGGACAACAGAAGAGGGGACGTGAGGGCAGAGGAGGCTAACCTCTGTTTCAGGCCTCATTTGCCTATAAAATAAGAAAAGAAAAGAAATCCACCATCTGACTTATAGAGCTGCCACAGAAATTTGAGCCAAACCGCACAGGTGATTTAATAGTTTAATAGTTTTGGTTTTCTAAGATTAAATATGTTTCCCTCTCCCGTCGTCAAAAAAAATGAACTAAAAACACATGAAAGTTTTAGTAATATTTATTGTCTGTCTGTTTAGCAACTGTTAGCAATGCCTGGGGCAACCACCGGCTTTAGCCTAGCTCTCCATGTCACAGATCAAGTGCTTCCCCCAGTCAAAGTTGGACCTTGAGCCATGCCAACCGTTTGAGCTGCGTGTCCAGCGGGAGGAGATAAACCCACTTCTGAATGCATAATATCAGGCATACAAATGATTGATGAGTGCTTTCCAACCAACGAGATGGTAGAAGAGGGACAGTTTGGACACATTGTATGGGACTAATAACGTCCATTTGAGTAAGTCAGGATCCTGAGGAAGTTTTGCAGGATTTCGCAAAAGTAAGTCAGGACCTGTTTTTATTTATTTTTGCTCCCCATGTCCCCTTACAGGCTCTGTACCAGAGCCAGGTCAAGGGAAATTAAACAAATTTGAAATGTTTAAAATGGATATCTAGTGTAGCCATATTGGAATATGTAGTAATGCAATCAAAATAGTTTATTAGGGTTAAATAAAATAATTTTGAGGATTATTCTGATTTAATCATGTTGAATGTTGATCAATTTCCTTGATGATTATTGTGATTTTTGTAATCTGCTTTGGCTGCGTAAATAAATACAAGCAAATAGAAACTTCTAAACCACGAATGGACAATCCATCATTGAAGACAAATCCTTCCATAATGGGTTGAAAGGTACAAGACTGAGTTCTAACATCAAGAGTAAAGATCCTTATCATTGCCTTAGTAAAATAAAACTTTAAACAATATTCTGGTAAATTTCACTAGTCCAATTCATCAAAGACTTTCCAGCCGGATACCAAGTGCAAAGGTTGATAATAAGGGGAATCTGCAGTTAATGGGTGTGTCCAAGGGACACCTGGCCTCTGGACCACTGGTAAGGACAGTCCTTTGGGGGTAGTAGGGTATGACATCCAAATGAATCCAGTAGTGCTGGACAAATTCCCTTTGAAAAAAACTCACTAAGCAGACTGATCTGACAAAAAGAAGGTAAATCCCTTCTGGTGGAGATTAGTCCGGACCCTAGAAACAGAGTGTGAGTCACAGACATAAACAAGTTTTACTAATAAAAGTACATCTCTTTCTTTTACACAACTAGCTTTTCTCCAAGCACTAATGAAAGCCAGCCTGTTATATCCTTTGGTTCTAACCTCTGATAATCTCTGTGAAGTTATTTGCTGTTAGTTGTAACACTACTAATGAAATCCTGCAGAAAGCCCCGCCATCTCACAAAGTTCATGGTTTTTAGTCCTACAGCCAAACTCAAAAGAAGATATTTTCAAATAATTATTAGCACAGTTGTTACTTCTTTCTTTTTAACTTTTTTGTTCTAATAATAGCTACTCTAATTATTGACCGCCCACTCTGCAGGCTGCTGTTGTACAGGGGCAAAGTTAACCAACTCCTTTTCACTGTCTCCTCTGTTGAAACGTTTGTCTGGAAATGTTGCCATGAGCTGTGCTTTCTGTGCTGCAAATTACAATGTGAGAACATCTCTACATAAGCTGCTCCTTCATCTGCACTCTGCTCGGTTTTACCCATGGGATTTCTGGGTGGGTCTGAGGCTCTCAGGAAACAGTTATCACAAACATGTTTGGTGTTGGGATCGTAAATCCTCGTGTAAATCTTGTGTATACAAAGATGCACAGAGGAACCTGTGTGTTTGCCTGTCTGTACACCTTTGTTCAAGTAGGGTTATTTTTTCTCTCAATGTGTGCGTTTGGGTGTGTTTACCAGCGTGAAAGAGCCCTTTATTTCTGATAATCCTAAGAACTTTAATACAAAAACCCACTGTGTTCATGTAGCTTTAGGTTATATCGTGGCCTCTATGCTCATCTAACTACGTTCTTTTCCACAATCCCTCTGTGCTCTGTTGTTGGTTTGACCTGCGTGTCAAAAAACCTTCAAAATATTTGTGCTTTGATGTTATGATAATTAGCTTCATAATTATTATGCCCATGATTTTTAGTTTAGTTATTTGTTTTTACAATCTAAAAAAATACAAGGTTTTAAAAGACTTTATAATTTAACTGCTTTATTTTACCAACTGAATTGCTAAAATTAAATATTAGTCTGTGCAATTTCCAAAAAATTGTGTTCTAAATAAACACTTTGAATATTCTGAAGTGGTGTTTGTTGGGAATGAACAGACAGTAATTTTCCTTTTTGTAGACAGCTCTTTGAAAAAGCACAGTTTGGACAAACAGTTTGATTATATATTGAAAATCAAGCCTGAAAATCAACCGTCTGCAGTCACTGGGCAGGTCCATGGGAGACTGTTAGCATTTATAACCATATCCATTTTCAGAGGGATTCATGCAAATTATGTTAATTTCATTTAATTTAGTTATTTATTTATTTGTTTACCAGGACAGTGCACATTAATCAATATTCCAGGAATATGAATGCACCAGAATTACCCCAGTTTGTAAAACAAATACAGATAAAACAATCCATCAAACCAAGCACACAAACATAAACATGTTTACAGCTTGTTTTGGCTGAATAAGTCAGTAAATAACATCCTTCTTTGGCCTCTGTTTTTTAAACTGATGAGGTTTGGATAATTTATTTGAAGAGATCCATACAATGCTCAGTGTATTGTGAAACATGGGTTAGTTGTACACGAGACAAAGTGCAGTCAGGCCAATGGCTTTCCTCTTTTCCCTTCATCAGCACAGAGCCACAAATAAGCCACTGCAGCTGAGACACTATTCAGACTGAAGAGTAACTCGCCTGCTGTTAGAATCAAAAGCAGATTATTAGTCTCAGTTCTGTTGCTGTGATATGCTAACCAGTAGCTCACTTTGAACTTAATTTAGTTTAACTTTTGATTTCATAGAATAAGAACAGAGATGTGTGGATGTTTTACAGTATAGCCTTGTCTGCTCAGAGGTTGTAAAAATATCAATTTATTTTTTGTATATAAAAATTATTCAAAGTTAATTTGAATAATTAAAATTGCATAAGTCAGTTCTTCCTTTTTTTTCTCTTTTCCTAATAAAGGTTTGTAAGTACTCATTTCAATCTTTTATAATTTTTGAGAAAGAGAAAAGGGTTGAATGTGTCTTTGAGAGAAGTGGAGTAGCAAGGGAGGGTGAGGGTGTAATGAGGGGGGACTGCCTAGCATGGCTGGTAAAGAAAGTTGGGAACTACTGGTCTAATACCTTGTCCACACTACTCTCAATATATTTAAAAACGGTGATTTTTCTGCTGTATCTGCACATTCTGTTGTACTTTCAGCTGCCCCCCACCCCAGCAAGCAAACTCACACATAAATCGCTTTATGCTGAATGTCCTCCCTGATGCAACTTGGGTTCAAACCCTCGACCTCAGAATTATGAGACTGCATCACTCACCACTGCAACCCCTGTCTACACACAAATTAAGAAATTTGAAATATATATATACTGTACATACAGTATAAAACTAAGGTAGAGAATTATAACTAGTGTTGGTGGATCCATGTAGACAGTACATTTATACTCACTGTTACTTTGCTCCCTTTGTAGTTCTTGTCATCATTATTTTTATTGCTGTTGTGTAGTGAAAAGATCCATGTTGAGTGAACCATGTAAACAATATGAAATAATAGTTATTTTTAAAAAGTATTGAGAGAATCTTTAGTCCATATTGGACCAGTTTTGCTTTAGAATTTGATATATTGTTAATGAGGTCGTTTTCACCACCCGATGGCCTAGCATTGAAGATTTCTAACCTTAGAATAATGTGGACAGATATTTTCTCATGAACAAATAAAAACTATATTTGGAAATATTTGGCATTTAATCTGATCCCCGACCTCTCAAGTTGGTTCTATCCCAGTCACAGCACATGGAGAGAAAATGAATGGGGGCAAGAATGACCAAATATAAATCCATTAGAAGGTTGTTTTTCTTTTATTTTTCTTTTATTTTCTTATTTTTCTTTTATTTTTATATATTATCTGATCTTTCCTGATAGCAGTCTGTCAAAGAATGAACTGTTAGCTTCATGTAAATTTAAAAGAAAAACAAAACAACTTTTGAAACAAACAACTGGGGTTAAACATTAACTTTTATAGATTCCATGTCTTCTTGTGTGACTTTACTAATACATAACATGTGGGAAAACTGGGGACTTATTGTGTTCCTGGTGAGCAGCATAAAGGAATGTTAGACCACCACAGTGGGACAATACTCCCACCTAAAGGCAGAAAATATCCCACCGTCTTGTGATTTTCAAAATGTGACTGAAGAATCATTTTCTGTGTGTAATGTATTGGAAACAGCATGCAGCATATATTAATGATTGAGCAGAATGTCTTGATTAAATGGGGCAAATATCTAAGCACTTTTAAAAGGCTTCTTTTTGATGTTTTTTTTTTTTTACAAATATTAAAACCTTGCTCAACATAACAATATTAATTCTGATGTTTTTTGTTTTCAAAATCCTAAAATGACTGAGCTACTTTCATAAAATAGCCTATTTTGTTTCTGGTGCTGCATTGAATACATTTGTTTTCATTCTCCATCATGATGTCATCAATAAAACTGACAGTGTGTGTGTGTGTTTAAATTTATTTTCTATTATTATCATTATTATTTTCTCTGTAGATAAATAAAATTACATAACAAGAAAAAACAAGAAGATTAGGATATGTGGTAAAAGAAATACTAATGGTACTACGAACACGTTGGAGCTTTTTTATTTATTTTATTCAAGATGCATCAGTGCCTCCTGGTGGTAATACAGCCAAACAGCAAAAAAGTCAGGTTTATTTCTAAATGCAACCTGTAAATCTCACAAAGGGACACACAGGCCAAGCTGACATGAAGTACAAAACCTCCCAGATTTAAACAAATATCTGACTTACAAATGACAAGTGAGTAAAATACATTTTTAATCTAAAAATATAGTTTTCAGAGTGTGGTGTGTGTGGACAGGAACATTAAAAATAGAACCACAGCCACTGTAATTCAACCAATATTTTATATTGCATTACAATAATTTATAATTACAGATGTATGTTTGAAAACTTATCTCAAAGTGTGACTTTACAATGTTTCACAGAATATTATTTTATGTTATAAAAACTGCACCACACATTCATTATCATCCATCCTCTATACCAATAAATAAATTGATACGAAACACATTAATATTTATTACAAGAAGTTTTGTTTTGAATGAAAACAAATGAGAGCCTGACGTACTTTTTGGTTTCATTCACAAACATTTCTAAAACTGTAGGTAAATAAATTAGCTTGCAGCTACAGTTAGAGCCACTATAACACTTATTAAAATGACATATTTTTTCAAACTGAGAAAGACTGATATAAATTTATAAAATTATTTAATATATCTCAAATATGCTGCCTGAAAGCATCCTGTTGATTTTAATAATCACCTTTGGGATGTGAGTTGCTTTAAATCTTTCAAACTGTGGTTTTGGCTATACATCAGTGACACTTGTGGTCTTGATGATGCTACATCTGGTTTTCGTAATGTGGGCTGGAGAACTGATCCTGCATGGCACCGGAAGCTGCCCCCATGGCAGCCTGTTGAGCTGCTGCCTGGACATGAGGGTTTTTCCAGGCTCCTGTGGTCCATTCCTCCTGAGCTTTGGAGAAGCTAGCACCAGTGCCTCGGTAGAAATTATGGATCTGCGGTCAACGTGAGATTACAAAGAAACATTAGCACCATTAAAAAGGAAAGAAAAAGATGTGGTTTTAATTCATCTAGGCATTTTTTTTCTTTGCTTGATATAATTGGGTCAGTTTTTGTTTGTTTTTTTCAAAAACTAACGTAATTAGTAGTATAAAACTAGCACTAAATAAACTAATAAGCACAAAAATAAGTAAATTTGTGTTTGGCAGATTATTTCTTTGTTGTAACAATTTCTTTGGCACAGTATCTTTTGATTGGCAGCTGATTGGCTGCACCTGGGGTACCAGAAGTTCAAAACAAGTGTCAATAGCAACAGCAAAATGGTAGAGAAGATTTGGTATGTGCACAACCCACATGCTCAGCTCTACTGCTCATCTCACAAATGCATGTTCCTTACAAATGTGGCACAATTTAAAAGGGAAATAACTGACTTAACAATAGTATAAGATTTATTGCCAAGAAGCATTGGGCCTCATGCAAGGACCGTTCGTACGAACAAAAGTAAGAGAAATTTAGGATAAGAGTACGAAAATGTTCTTGCATGAGGCCCATTGTTTCAACAAATAATCTACCAAATTTCACAAATTTCAGAACTTTTTGTGTTAATTACAGTGTATAGATATAAAAAAAAACCTCGCTGAAATGAAACTAGAATTTCTGAAAGGAGTCTTTGTTACTCACTGCCTTGCATGTCAAGGTTTTCAACAAATATTTTACATGATCTGATCGTGCTCAGAGTATGGGTATGAATGACTGTCATGTACTACCAGGACAGAAGTTCAATATATATGAAGACGACTGAGTTCTAGACTTTCTGTGCTTTCTTAGGTTGATTAGCAGTGGCAGTCATTTTAAATCGTGTTGACTCCAAAAGATAATATGTATAAATATACATTAAATGATTACTTTCTAGAAGTTTCAATAAAATTTGAAATATTTTGCTAACAGAGCAAACAAGCTTACAGTACATGCACACACAGACATTTAGATTATGCTTCTCCTTTTGTGGTGACATGTTGGACAAAGTTAACAGAAAATAATGTCAATGTGTTTATTTAAATTGCACTTTGTTAATGTTTTATTTTAGATAAAAACATTTATTAGACATAGTAACAAGCTTTGTACCTTAGTGAGTGCGATGAAGGACAGTGAAGCCACAATAGTGAACATGATTGTAGGGACCAGCATGATTATAGCAATCAAAATATTATAGCTGAAGAAGGAGATGGTAGCTAACCAGCCACTGAAAGACAAAGATATGAATGTCAAGAAATGTTATCGACTGATAATACAGAAGCTGAGATCATCTGTTACTGGTTCACATGAAACCACAACCTAACATCTGGATGCTAGTAAATCAGCAGATTTAAATACTGAGTTTTGAAATGTTAAAGTTTTATGCATGATGGGAACATTTTATTGCGCACAGTGACATTTACAAACTTTACGGAGGCTGTAATAATATTAATTTCTGATCATCACCCTGAGTCAGGCGACATTTTCGGACTGTTTTTAATGGCCTCTCAAAATCCAATAACAGGACTATCATAAACGTTATATAAAGGGGCAATATCTGATGGTCTTTCACTGTCGTTTTAATGAAAGTAGCAGGGGAAAAAGATAAAAAAATAAAACACTTAATCTGAGCTGAGCCCAGATCTTTCTCGAGCCAAAATATTATAATATCTTCCAAAAGCAAATAGGATTCTACACAAACACAGATTTAAATGAGGCTTTGTTCCAGTGATGGCTGAAACATTACTGCATGTGTAGGTAGATGTCTAGGAAAAGAGACATAATGTGATCTTTATTGCTTTTTAATAAGTTGACACAACTGACATCCTGATGTGATCAAACATTGGAAGCCAGAATAATTCCACAGAAAATCAAGTGAATTATCTGTAATTCAGCTTTATTCCTTAGATCTAAAAACTCCATTTCATTGCTCGGAGCCACTGTCTCCCAGCACCTGTGTGTGACTCTGAGTCTTATCAGAACCAAAACAAGGATCCTCTCTACAGCCCTGCATCTGCTTACGCTAAACACTCCCCAAAAACTCAAAATTTATGTGTGCTTCACAAAACGTCTTCTTTTCAGAGAGTTTTAGACCGTGGAGGGAAACTCTCATCATCTTCTCCTCCCCTATACTGTAGAATGTGTAGCTTTTTGAAAGATATGTTCGTAGGAACTTGTAAAACTCATACATTTAGTCTGAGAGATCATACTTGTGTTCATCAAAGTATTTTTTTTTCTCGGAGTCTCAAATAAATTAAATTAAGTTATGTTGATTTTGTTTTTTTCCCAAAGTTTTTAATTTTTAGTAATTTCAGACACAGCTTTTTGCGTCAAGCCCAGAAAAGTAAAAGTTTCGTGAACAATTCTTAAATTATGAACGTCTTTTAGTTTATAGATTTTTATAAGGATGTTTGAATGTTTCTAAGTTTCTGGTTGCACAGTTATCTATAAATAGGCCTTTTGCTCAAAAACAAATTGGAACTTATTGGTGTGAACTAAATGAATGATTCTGGTCTCTCTGTGACTCTCACCATACTCCCCATCCTGGGATGCCAATGCTCTGAATGATGCTGATTCCAACTTGTGCCATGAACACAAAGAAGAACATCATGAAGTTGAAGGAGCTGTCAGTCCTAAAACACACACAAGTAAACAAAAAAAAAGGAAAAGAAAAAAGAAACATCTTGCATATCCTTCCCATTTATATTACCAATTTAATCTGTCCTAAAGTAAAAAATAAACATTATAACAGTTGTTTGGAGTAGAAAAGCTCTAATTTCTGCAAGTAAGTGAGGTATTAAAATTATTCCAGAACAAGTATGTGTCAGGATCTGTGTGATGATGGGGATACACAGTCTTTACAGAGTCTTTTCATTTTAAATCATAAAGAGAAGATGTTTTTAGCATAAATCTAACACATGTAATAATTCTACAAAACTGATGTCATACATTAAACATGTCATATGTAATCCTTTGAAATAAGAAAAAAACACTGAACTGATATAAAAGTTCCAAGAAGAATATTCTTTAAAACTCTCTAAGTCTTACTTGAAGGCCTTGTAGATGGGTCTAAACCAGCAAACATAGGAGCAAGGAGTGAACATTATGAGCCAGATGATGGCCAGCCCAAAGTTGGTCACTCCACCTCCACCAAACATCCAAGCAAAGCAGCCAATGAGATTTACTGCTAGTGTGGCGCTGTTCACTGCAAGAGCAGCAGAGAGAAGCTTCAGTCAAAGGTATGAAACAAGCAAGCAAACAAACAAAATCTCATCCATCGAGCAAATGAAGAGAAAAGGGAATAAAAGCAAAACAGATGATGAGAACATGAGAATTTGATTTTTTTTCTGTTTTACAAGCTGAAACATTTTCTGTTCACACATTTGCCTCTCATGTGGAGTGTGCTTGCTTTTCCATTTGTTCTACCAAGGACGGCTTCTTAGTTTGAAATGAAAATGAAATGTTTTCCTAGAAAATTATAAACCTGAAAAGAACCAAAATGTATAAAGACACTGTATGCTGTTGACTTTCACAAATGAACATAAAAGGAATGCAAAGATGAAATAAAAAAAAAAGATTCTGGAGTGCATTAAACAACAAGCACAACACATCTGTACACCATAGCAAAGAAATAAAAACAACAAAAAGTTGAAACAAAAAATAAACGAATGATAAATTAGAGCATTAATACCTTTTCTTGTTTAGCATTTATGAATAAAAAGGTACCTGTAGACAGAAAATGTTTTGCTGCATTATAGGATATTCAGAGTGATGGGCACAAACATTGTTTTATTCTGTAATATTCTTGATGTTGTAATCAACATTTGTTGACACAACCCTGAGCTACAGCATTTATCGAACACAAAGAGTTTCCTCTTAGCTCATCACATTTAGGAAAAATAATTTACCTGCTTGCATCCACAACTCAGCTGCACCATATTTTAATATGTTCATGTTGCACTGTCGTATTTACTGACTTCTTCTTGTGTGGAAAATTGTTTTATGATTATCTGACTCTATGTGTCTGACAGACAGGGAGGGATCATCCAGAGATCACTGTGTTGCATAATTATTAGAGTAATAAAGTTCGATGACCTGACAACTGGAAAAGATTTAGTGAAGTCATCACATCTACAGTCAGTCAGTGAAAGTATATTTGACCCAAAGTTCCCTGTTACAAAGCACCTGTTCACAGGGGAGACAACACTTTGACTTTAAACGAAATAAAAATATTGTAAAAACGTGGTGGCCTAGTTTAATCTCTGAAGATAAATGCCTTTAATTTTTAACCTTTTAATTTTTTTTTTCTTTTTTATTTGAGGCAAGCTAAGCCCATTATATGTTGATGCCACACGACTGTGTTAAGAACTTCATCTAACATTTCTTACAGCCACTCACACATCCATAGGTGGTACATTTTCTTGCACATGCTGCGGTGCTGTTCAGGGATCTCCTCAAAGTCTTGATAAAAGCAAGGCTTGAGAGGAATAAATCCAGGCAGTGGAGGGAAATTTGGCTCTGAAACAAAACAAAACAAAAAAAAAAGCATTTAGTTACAAATACCTGCTTAAACGTTTTCATGGTATATTTCAGTGTTTGTGTGTGCGGGCATGTTTTTGCTACACCATGGGGACCATTTTCCAGACCAACACAGCCTTATGGGGACCCAATGCTCCATATAGGAACCAACGCCTGGTCCCGACAGGTACAAATTCTGATTTTGGATGTGGGTTATAGGTTTAGGACCAAGTTGTGAACTGAGTTGAGGCTAGGTTTATGGATAGTTATGTAGGTTAGGTTAATTTTAGGGTAAGGGGTCATGGTTAGGCTGTAGAAATGTCAAAAGAAAATTGAATGGAAGTCATTGCAAAGTCCCCACGAGGATAGCAAAGCCACAGTGTGTGTCTGTTTATTACTGACCAGCCATTTGGGGTAGTTTGCTTGTGTTAGATGTACTCCTCTGTCCCTTCAGCCTGTCAAACAAGGACAAACTTCAGATTAGTAATGATTAGTTTGCTTTGATTTGTACTGATTGGTGAAGGAACTGATCACAGAAACACAATGAAAGTATACCATACCAGCTTTATTTATAAAGCACTTTAAGCAACCATAGGACCAAAATGTTGTACAGTTAGTAGGGCCAGCCCAAGTCAATTTTTCAGGTGGCGCCCCTTGTGTCGTTTTCTAAACCTCACTGCCAATTTACATACATTCACATACCAAATAATTTTATTTGGCCTTTAATATTGATTTTTCTTTAGAAACCAGGTTGTCCAATTAAAACAGCTAACAATATAAATGATTTGAAACAAAAAAAACAAGTTTACCTCATACCTGCCAACATCTGCTGACAGCAATGAGGAACACCTGTTCATGTTCATTCTATGATTTGGTTGATTATAACATTCTACTGTTTATGTATAAGGCTCACAAAACATATTACCATCCAACATTAAAGCAAATTTTGTTAAGAGCGAGAGTTGTTATTATCTAAAGTGGATGGAAATGTTTATGGAGCCTTGGTTTCATACCAGTTTGAAAGAAAGCGTGAAGGATTGAGGAATGGTCTGGAGGATGATGCCAGATCTCTTATTAAGAAGAAAGATAAAAGCTAGTTTTTGAAGGTATATGGAAAAGTACATTGTGAATCTTAATGAAGTGTTGTTTGAATTGATGTTTTTATTTAGTGTTGTTTTTTTGTAAATTATTTTTTGTGTGAATATATTTTGGGGATAAAAAGGGCAGACATTATAAGATTTATTCTTCTTCTGCTACCTTTCATTTTATTATGATTTTTGATTTGTGTATTTTCTTTGTTTTCTGATGTATATAGTTATTTTGTTTTTTAATAAAATGAACAAATTAAAAAAATTTTATTAAAAATTAATGTTAACAAGCAGCTGTGGAGTGAAGCAGTTCTAGGGGGGTCCAGGGGTATACTCCCATATAAAATTTTATAAAAGATCCACTCAAAACTCTACATGTTCCAACCATTTAAAGATATTTTTTCTAAATTGTTTCTAAATGGGATTAATAAAACAACATACAATCAGTATTTTATGAAGATTTTATTTTAATCTTAACACTTTATCTGAGATCATAACTAAAACTTTCATTATTCTTATTTAGTTTTTTGGTAACAAACTGAGCACCAGTAGTTAGTCTTGACTGCATCATATGATACTTTTATCACAAAACATCCTCTGCATCATATAACATCACATAACAGAGCAGGCTGAAAAACCCACAAAACAAGTTACATTTATAGACCCGAGTAACCAACTAATAATTAATTATACTTGGACAAATAGTTATAAAATATTTTTTGTCCCCCATTCGTGGCGCCCTCTAGATGTATGACACACTTAGACTTTGCCTATACTACATTAAAAAAAACCTTCAAAAACAAATCTAAACAGCCATAATAATAAAAACAAAACCACAAACCAAAAAATTAACATCTTAGTTGGTACCAAAAGCCACTGAGAAGAGATGTGTTTTCCAACATGAAAGCAGCTAACTGAGTGTGATAGCACATCTTTGCCATCGAAGGATTCTGTAGGAAGATTTAAAACGTGATTCTGTGCAGCTGAGAAGATTTGAACAACTCAATCCTTCTTGTTTTATCAGCCGTCAACTAATACGAACACACCCTCAGCCATCAGGGCACACATGTAGAGACAACCTCATCCAAACTGTAACCAAATGAGCTGTAGCTACACATGCTGGATACTTCCTAGGTGCTTATGACAACCAGGAATGACAGATTCCACAGGACACATAATCTGCTTACCTCCTCCTGAGAGCAGCAGCTTCGCTCTGTAATGTGCTCTCTCACAGTAGATTCACCTGCGTCCGGAAGCCACTGTGAACGCCAGTCTAGCAACACCAACAAGGAAGGTAAAGGACAATGAATAATACTTTCTTCTGCACAATAAAAACTGTAGCAAGAAAAAAAAAACTGTCTGACCTTACCCACAACCAATCAGGGAGAAGAATCCGGCTGTCACTTTGATTCAGGCCAATAGTGGGATTACTCTAATCCTTGACGTTGTTTTTGTTGACCCAATCGCTCTCTAGTTCCCTGTCCAAGGTGCTGAATGTGGAGATTATTCAAATCTAAATTGGTGGTGGTTGGTCACCGTGAGTGTGTGTGTGTGTGTGTGTGGGTGTGGGCTGGTATTCCCTACAATGTAGGACAGTGTTTTTGGCATACACACCTACTTGTGGGGACCTAATGTTACCTATGGGGACCTGACTAGTACTTATGGGG
>JARVJO010000164.1:14570248-14580689 GCA_031762555.1 Cynodonichthys magdalenae | reverse complement strand
GAATGCAAACCACAATAACAACAATATGTTTGAATTGGCAGAATTGTAAGAGAGAGTCATACAACCAGCGCTGGGCTTAGAGATGCAGTTTATTCCGAACCTTTCACCCATCAGCCTCGAGAAACCGCATGACACACTTTATATAACAGCCATCTTCCGGGTTTGACTCCACCCTTTGTGCATTGCGTCGTGTGGGCCGTTAAGATCAGTTAAGATTAAAACAAAGTTCTGTCTCTTTAAAGGGGCCCGTCCAAGGCCGGTGGTCAGAGACAGGTTTCTTGATTATTTCACTCGAGGTGACCACTACATTTACCCCACCTGGTTTAAATTTAAACCCAGATTTAACCTGATTTCTGTTGAACTTAAGAAGAAACTTATTAGGTGTATTAATTTGTTTGAATCAGGTGTGCTGTCCTTCTTTTAGCGTCATAATAATGTTCACATTTTCATTATACATTTCTTCATTATATTGAAAGTCATTCTTTTGAAATCACATTTTCATCTTGCACATGTTTAACCTTTGAATTTTTCTGATATTTTTTGATGGAAAAGTTGTTCATTCAGTGACACAACTTCATTCCTTAGGCTGTTTTCTCAAAAACAATTTACTATATTATTGTTCTCCTTCATAGAGTAGTTTGTCTCAATTTTTCTTACAAACTGAAATCTCAAACATCAAATCGGTTTGGACTTAGTGTGTACCTGACAAGATATATTTTGATTAAAATCTATTTTCTAAAAACGAGCATAATGTAATATATTTACTGTCTATCAAAACTAGATTTAATATATTTATTGCCAGTAAATGGGATAATTTCATCATTGAGCATTGGTCTATTATTTATTTTAGAAACATTGGATGTGTTGAAGATTATATGAAGTTAATTATCTTTACACTGGGGTTAAATGGGAGCTTCAGTAATATGTTTTCCCCTAAATGTTGTTTTTAAAATTATGTATTTTCAATATATTGTTTTCTACAAACAAGTGCACTTTTTTTCTTCTGAGGGTCAACACTCACAATCCAAACCATTTACTGCCACTTTTAAAGCATTCGGCAGAAATGGCCACTGAGTTTCAGAGCGCTACTCATAAATCAACCCTTAGGTTTGTCAGTATTTGAGGTTAGGCTATTTTGGCTCTTTCAACACAAAAAGAAAAAGTCTAAGCACCCTTACTTGACATTTTGTTCATTCCTGGTGGCACTAAAATGCCACCTGCCAAGTAAATATTACATGTAAAAATGATTTCTGTACAACATGCGACAACTCACTCCAAAGCACACCAGGATATCAAATTACCTTGAAGACATTTTATTAAAAAAAGAAAATAATTAAATCATGAAATCTAACAAGGCAGCTTCATGGCTGGGGAGTGTAAAAAATGATACTGCAGAGACAAATACATGAATTACAAGAAATCAACAAATCTAGATATGAAGTGTTTCCAGGGATTTCTTTTCAATGAATTTGTTTTTCTGAGGTGTTTTCAGAATAACATTCTTTAGAAATAATAGGTACAAGCATTTTTGAGAAAACTAACAAAAGAAAGAGTGAAAGAACTGAAGCATTTGTTCAACATGTTGAAGTTGCTGAGAAGGTTCATTTTGCTAAAATACACACACTGAAATGTTTTTTAAACTTTTATTAAGTTCTGTTTTCATTTTTTTCATAATAATTTCTTTTTCCTATATACAATCATAAGCAAAGGTCCACTTAAATGACCACTTACATTAAAAAAATTTGTCATTCTCTAAGACAGCCCTAACATATAATGCATAAAGAACATTGACACTAGAAGTATTCATTACCCATCTTTTCCAGAATAATTCACACTTTATTGTAGTATTACAACAGAACTGCCCAAAATATGTAAAAAAAAACAACTTCTTACTTAGAGTCTCTTACAACACAAAGTGGTATATCTTTAGCTTCTAAAAAAACAAAATTGCAAATTTTTACTTTTTTATGAGTGACTTCAAAAATATTGACAATTTGATCAAGATACAAGTCATTTAAACATGGCAATAAAATCAACAGCTGTCCAAGTTCATGTGTGGTATAAAGCACACAAGAGCTTGAATATAAAATATATGTATAATTTGGAATGTCACTGATGTAGCAATTGTAAATCACATAGTAAAGCAATAAGTCAACCATAAATATATAAAAAACTTGTAAAATACATCTTTGACTGCATGTTATGCAGGGCTTATCTCCTCATGTTGTTGCACCGATTTCATTTTCATACCTCCTGGCTCCCCGCCTCCACTGAGTAAAGTCTGCTTTTTACCTCCAGAACTCATTGATGCACTATAGTCATTGGTGCTGCCAGCAGTATTGACTCTACTGAAGTTCAGCTTTGAAAAGACAAATTGGAAAATGATGAGACTGAGATGGCATACAGAAATAACCAGTATGATTAATTGCCAAATTGTGTGAAAGAGTAAAAAGAAGTTTGATTAATGAGAAGAAAATAATTATTTATTCAGTTGGACTATAGTGGTGTTCACAGAGTAAAATTTGTGTTTTTAATGAGTTGCTATAAAATGTAATATTTTGAAAAAAACTGTTCTTGATTGTTAGTACAAAGCACAAGTGACACTTTTTTTTTTCTGCACAGAAAAGCCTGTTTCAGTGGAACTGAGTTGCGACGCTGGGCCCAGCCATGTAGTTTTGGAGCCCGGTCTGCCCCTTTTGCTGGACTGCAACCTGGAGGCCAGCGACACGCCCTTCAATGTTACCTGGCTCAAGGATGGCCAGTCGCTGCCACTGGAGGAGAGCAATTACCTGCAGTATTTGTCCAATGGATCCCTCCTTCTGCTACCCACCTCCTCAGGTCAGAAGGTGGAGGGGAGTTATAGCTGTGTGAGCGCCAGCACCCATGGAGCACTGACCAGCCGGACTGTGAACCTGCAGCTAGCAAGTAGGTGCAAACAAATCATGTCCGATTTTCGTTTCTAGCCAAATTCTAGCAGCAAAACATTAACCCAAACATACAAATATATTTGCTTCTCTGCATCTTGCATATTACTGACAAAAATAACATCAGAATACCTAAAAAATGTTTTGAAAAATTGCTTTCATCTAAAAGTAGAGAAATTGGCTATGAAGGCATCTTTATTCACTCTATGTTTTTTTTTGTTTTGTTTTTTTCACTCTATTCACTCTATGTTTGATACTATTTACTTTACTTAGCAACATTGTTCTGTCTGGCTAAGTTAAATAGAAGTTGCCACCAACTTCAAATGCCTTAATAAAAAACTGTTTCTTGAGGGAAAGGATCGCCCTTCACTATCTTGCATTCTATTTAATCAAAGCTTTTATGTGGTCTCGCAGCTCTTTTTTGATGCTAGTTGGAAATAAATAAACTGCTACATCAGAATTAACTCAATATCTATGAAACTGATGGAGTTATACCTGGTTTTGTTTTCTATTAAAGTGCAAGTTAGGAGAGAGAAAGACTGTCTGACAAACTCATCATCTCACTTTACACCTGCAGAAATAGATTCACATTTTTTACAAGAATCAAATAGCCCTACCTGGTGATACTGAGCAATTTAAAACAACAGCAGTTTCTATTCTCCTATCAAGAAAAATACTTCTGTGCTTGCTGTGTGATTCATAACTACATCTATTTTATAGCTGCTTGATCTTTTTCAGAGTTGTGGGTAGCTGGTGCCTGTCTCTAGCAGGTGAGAGGCAGGGTACATCCCTGTAGATCCCTAGTCAATCACAGGGATAATCAACAAGTCATGTTGAGATATGACAGTGACAGTTGCATCAAAGCTTAGTATAGCTACAGTATCGTACCCTTCAACAAGGTTCTACTCTTTAAATACAATATTCAACTCTCAAACAACTGTTTAAACTTGCAGCAACATGTAATTTGTTTCTACAAAGCTTTTACACAACACATTGGCTATAAAACAAGCTTTGTACATGAGCTTCATAAAAGAAAAAACAAATTCAGCACATTCATAACACATTTTGGCTTTTTGGTTATCTAAAGTCCCTTGCGTGGATTATCTTCTATGTGATGTAAAGGCTTACACGTATCCTGGGATCAGGTACATCTTTAAAAAACACTGTTTTGAATAAGTAAGAGTAGCTGGACACAAGCTAAAGCTAAAATGTAAGTGGTGGTGGTATGATACGACTGAAGACAGGTTACAGTTTATAGTACCATAGACTTCTTTCTCCCACACTTTTTAATGCTGGTATTTATTTAGTCATTACCTTTGTGTAAGATGAGACACTATTCTCTGTGGATGCCCCTTCTTTTGTCAGCTGCCACATGCTTATTTATGAGCAGCTCTTGTCTGAGAGACAAAACGCACTAAAGGAAAAAGGAGTGGGTCATTAGATGAATGGTGGGAAACTGGAAGAACTGCAGAGTTAGTGATGGTGAAAGTTAGACCTTTGAAAACCCTTGAGACTGACATTTACTGTGTGAGTGTATGTGTGCACCTGTTTTTTTTTTTGTTTTGTTTCTGGTATAAACACCTACCTTGCCATGAGCAGGGAAACAAAGACCCCAATGGTGGTACATCATTTTGGGGTTAGTGGTTAGGTTAAGGACTAAGGTTTGAATTGAATTAATTTAGGGTTAGGCTACAGAAATGACTGGAAATGAATGGATGTCCTACTGTCCCAATAAGAATTGAAACTTGTGTGTGTGTCTTTGAGTGAATGTGTTTTGAGTATTTGGAAGCTATGAGTTAGATGTGGTCAGTGTGTAAATGGCCAGAACCAAACTTTTTTAGAATTTGTCCATTTGGAAACAAACTTTTACTTAAACAGTTTTGTTGTTGTTTCTAAAAATGTCCTTGTAAGCACAACATCATTTTTATTGAAGTATTCATCCACATGAAAACACCAAATAGGATCTGAAATGCTTTAGGGGCTATATCAGGTCTGTATGTGACTCTAACATGATCACAAAAACACACCAAAACCAGATAAGTTGTGGAGCATGGGCATAAAACTTGTATGGTAGGTACAAATGAAAACCAAACACATAGTTTTCTCTTTTCTCCAACTACTTTACATGTGAATAAAGTATAAGGCATATTATTATTATTGTTCGTCAACAAACTTGTCTGCTCATTGAAGTAACAGAGCTTACAAAAGTTAAAGCATTTAGGTTCTGCAGTATTTCTCTTAAGCCTGTTTAAAAAGAAATACTGGTTCTGGGCTTCTAAAACGCCATTTCAGTGCAGATGCAAATCTGAAATGATCAAAAAGAAGCATATTCATAAACATTTTCATGTGGACAGCAGATGATGTTGAGAGGGCACCTAGTTTTTTACTGTAGTCTTTCTAAAACTTGAACGCAACACTAAGATGCCTTCTGGCCATTGTGGTGTGATATGTTGAAGTGTGGAGGTGGAACAGGGGGTTAAAGTCAACACGCTGCCAAGCGATATAGTAACAGCACTGTAAGGGGTTGACTATAGGTAATTTCACAAAGCAGTTTAAAGAAACGGCTGTAAAGACCAGTCCATCTTCAAGCCCCATCTGACCTTTCATAAATCACTCATCTAGTCAACCACCTCCCACATAGATGTGAGCTTTTAGAACTAAAAGAAGCTTTACAGAATCAAAAAGAGGTGTGGGTGTCTCAGAGATGCAACGTGGTGTTGACTTCAGCCCTTCCCACCTCAGTCCTTTAAGAAATCGAACTTAGACGTCTAGGACTGTTCCAGTGTTTTGTGAAAGATCTTTAAGTAAGAGCAAGCCAGGTTTATGGCTTCTCAGTGTGAAATAACAATGACAGAAAGTCTGGGTGACTAGCCAGCATTATGTGTGTAGCAGCACATCAACACCACTCCATGCCTCTTTTTTTGTTTTCATGATGCCAGCTTCATTAATGAATGTGCACAACTTTGTGGGATGTGGGGGGCTTGATTGGTGATTTATATTTACTTAAAGAGTGTCTTATTTTGGCAGCTTTATGGTAAAACTATTGGTGAAAGAAAAGTGTTCATAAGCAGGAAACGCATTTATGATAACGGAAAAGCCACCTGCTTCACTTTCTTTATTACAATTTATGTAAGAAGCAATCATTCAAGAGGCAAAGAAACATTTGAGAAAACTGGTTCTTCTCTTAAAATGCTAATTGTATTAAATGAGTTTTCTCTATTTTTAGTGTGTAGCTTATTTGCTTTTGGGAGAATTGTCAAAAACAATCGACAGCTTTTTTATAATATGAAAAAATGTTGGTTGTTAACCATCACAAGATAGATGCATGTCAGAAGTTCTTAATTCTTGAGCTTTTGCAAACCACTTATATTTTTAAGTCAAATTCACCTGTTCAAATGTATCTAAAATTAAAAAAAAAAGTTTTTTACTGGCAGAATGCCTTCATTAATCAGAAATAAAGGGCAGTTCTGCATGTGTGCCAAAACTGATCGAACTGCGAGCGTTTGCCACTATCTGTTTAGGTTGGAAGCTTGCTTGATGAGCTTTCACAATCTCAGCCTCAGAGCTGGGCAGCAAAGAGGTCACGGGTGGAATTATCTGCGTGCACAAGGGGAGGGGAAAAATGCTGCAATCTGATAGCTGTGGGGCTAAAGAGTGGGGCACATAAAGAGGGACAGACAAAGACAGAGAGGGAGAGATGGGGGTAAAGTCAAAACAGGCCAGAAACAGAAAAAAGCAATAAAAAGAGGGAGTAAAGAGAAGGGAAAAATTTTAATTTCCATTAATTGCATTGGAGGTTTAATTTTTATTTAGTTAATTGTGTAAACAGATGCCTGAAAACCTTTCTTAACACAGAAATACCTTGTTGCTAGGAAACAATTGGACATATTTTTCAACTCGTGTTTTGGAGCATGACCTTTAGCTGGCACTGCTACAATAAAAACTTACTGTGTATGTCATCACAACCTCAAAACTGTCATCTTTTCAATGACTGAGAGGGTGATCGTCATGTTTCCGGTGGGACTTGCCATGGAATTTCATCATGAGCCATGGGAAAAGACTAATATGATTATGCTAGGAAAGAGCAGAGGTGGGGGTTCAGCCAGTCACCATTGTCCTATCGCAGCATGGGCAAAGTGCCTTTTTTCGACCTCTCCCGATCTCCTCCTCCTTTCATATACATTTGCTACTGCGCACTTTCGTTATCAGCTGTCATTCACCCCCACGTGCGCACACCCCCGCAGAAAAGATGCACATGGTGATCCTGTAATGTAAACATGAGTCGATGAGTCTATAAGCATAGGGAGGCACTTAACCTGTCACTGAGGTTAAAAGTACAGTAGCTCTGTAGACCAATACTACAGTTTACACGTGCTCACACTCACTCACACTCAGACAGTATCCTGTCAGGTATTGGCACACATCATGGGTATCACGCTGTGTAAGGTGTGGAAATAGTGAGGGTTAATCATATATGCCCCCTGGGAAGCTTGCTGTGCAGGCTTTATCCTGATTGAATTGAATCTTGCTCGCAGAGTTTGAATGCAGCTTTAGTGGAATAGAAGTTGAAAAAATTTAGTGTTTGTTCCAAAAACAAGAAAAGTTGTCATCAGACTCTTCTCTCCAAGTAGTTTAAAGTCTGATCCCATAGGGCATTTTCACTTGTTTGCAACTTGAAGAAAAATGCTTGTTCTCCACTTTTATTCTTAGTGAAATACCCCTGACCTCTGTGTTTTACATTCCTTCTGTGATTAAGCTAACACACTTAAAAAATGATTTATTTATTTTTTCCCCTGTTTTCTCTCAGGCAATAGTCTGTCTAATTTCATTGTTGTATTAAAAAAATGGTGCTATTTTCGATTTCCATCTAATCATCAGCTGTACCTCATTATCATGCTCAAGGCAAATGGGTAAAATGTGGCTCAAGGGCAAGATACTACCCTTGGGTCAGTTCCAATTAGTGTTATTTGGCTGTTCAAAGAGAAAATGGTCATAGTTAGGGGGGTGGGGTTGAGAAGAAACATTATTTTTTCCCTATCCTATGCGAAGCTTGTACAGCTGTGGTTATAGAATGTCAGAAAGTTTTAGGAAATTACAACATATAAAAATGGTCAGACATTTTCAAGAACAACTTTTATATTTAGCTCTGCTAGGTAATTAAAGTATGTTTTAGTTTGCACACACACATCTAGGGCCAGTGTAGGGTTGCCATTAGGGGTGTAACGATACATCTATCTATATCGATACATTGATTTGAATGGGTAGTGATTCAGTTATATCGAGGCAAAATAAAAATATCGATCTGTATCATCATATTCTCATGCCCATCTAACAGTCATTGTGTTTGATGGGCATATGATATTGCATTATATCGATCGCAGACTTGTGAATTGAATTGAATCGAAATCATATCGTGACAGACTTTGTCATATCGAGAAATATTGAATCATCATCCAAACATATCGATGTAATATCATATCGTGATAAAGCAGGTGATTTACACCCCTAGTTGCAATTTAACAAAACATGCATCTTTTTGCACTGTGCAAAGAAATAAGAGTATTCAGAAAAACTAATTTGTGTATAGGAAAAAAAAGCTACATTTATGCAGAAAAGCCCCTGACAGGAGTCAGCCTCCAGGACTTTCTTGCTGCAAGGCAACAATACCAAAATGTGCCACCATGTAGCCCTGGTTTGAATTAGTTGAACAGTTATGTTCACATGGAGAGGCTGTGTTACAAAAAAGAAAATTACTGATAAGCAACCAGTATTTTCAGATGCCTCTTTATTTGTTCTTTGAAGACAAATTTGATTCACAAAAATATTATTTTCAGTACTTTGCCATCTGTTCAGTGAATGTAAACTTCAAGCTGTGTTGTCGAGTCCGAATGTATCATTTTGGATTTGCAGTTTCTTCCTATTTTTATCAGTTGTTGGTTGCCTTCTCTGTCTTCTTTTTGTGTTCTCTTTTCATTCATCCTCCCCCACTCTCTCCTTCTCAGTCAGTGCTGCAGGCGAAGTGTTTGGGACAGTTTGCCTGTTTTGTTCTTTCTTCCAACAGCATGTGGGGGTAAGAGGTCAGAAGCCCATAGACCATACTACCTGCTGCCCTCTGCTGCTCAACATTAACTACAGAGAGAATCCTTCTTTTGTGTGTAAATGTGTGAATAATTGAATGGTTTGGGCTCTGTCAGGATTGGAGAATATCTCTAAGATTCTTGAATGTTTGGAGATATTTAAATGCTCTAAAAACAACTTGAACTAGGGGACTAACAAAAACTCTGTTCCTTCAAATGTCAAAAAAGCCTAGAAAAAACATAGAAAGTGGGTATTGTCAGTTTTGCAAGTGAATGCTTATTCTGTCATAAATCATAACTATATTTTAAGTGGTATATTCACAGATTGCATACTAACAGAAAGTTTTGGCTGTCCAATAGACTCAGTGGTCTTGATGCCCACACCTGGTTTAACTGACAGGGCTTAAGATGCTAAAAAAATAAATAAAAACTGAGAAAAAACATGGGTTTATCACAACTGATATTGTCATTCAAGTATTCAACATCATTAATTAAATCATGTTTCACATATATACTGTATATAGTATATTAATTAGTTTGTGTGCACTCTGATTACACATCATATGTAATCACCATCTTAAAAACTGTCCTGTTTGTCATAAGCCCCTTCCACAAAACATAATCAGGCATCAGATGCCTTCTTTCTGTCTCAGTGGGATTTATGTCAGGACAGACGAGGCATGGGAGGTTCAAGTCACCTGCCGCTGTTACGCTTAGAGCTACCAAAGTAACAGAGCCAAAATGTTCAATACACGAAAGGAAAAGCCAGCATCGTGCCTTGAGGGTGTGATGTAGTGATGACAGTTTGTGTGATCAGCCAGCTACAAAAGTTAAATTGGGACATGTTCTACTCATAGTACAGTATGTAAGCATCACTGAGTAAAAAGCTGTGACTCATATGGTTCTGCTATTTCAGCTTCTTTTTTTAATGATCCCATCATCTCAGGACAGGACCTGCTTGATTTGTGATGTAGAGGAAGCTTAAAGATGGGCTCATGTTTGTGTTTAAATTACAGAACAGTTCTATGAAAAAAGCCAACTATAAAGGTTGAGATAGGAATCTGAAATTTGATTAGGTTGTGTCTGTCTTCAAGGACAATTCTGCTTTGATATATAACCTGTTAATTTTACTTCTGGACCCTTTAGGTCTGTCTCGGTTCTATCAGGAGCCATCATCACATGCGGTGCCCTCTGGGGGATCTGCTCGTTTTGAGTGCCAAATTGAAGGAGTACCCACTCCTGTTATAACCTGGGAAAAAGACAAAGTGGCCATTCCTGATGAGACAAGGTAAAGTCTTTTTCTTTATAGTGTTGGGGTATTTTATTTTTTATTAATAATTTTATTATGGGGCGGCTGTGGCGGAGTGGTTAGGGGAGTCGTCCTGGAACCGGAAGGTCACCAGTTCGATCCCCCATTCCAGCTGTCTCAGTCGTTGTGTC
>JARVJO010000164.1:14553697-14569867 GCA_031762555.1 Cynodonichthys magdalenae | reverse complement strand
GCCCCAGGGCAGCTGTGGCTACAGTGTAGTTTGCCATCATCAGTGTGTGAATGTGTGTGTGTGACTGGGTGAGTGACTGTAGTGTAAAGCGCTTTGGGGGTTCGGAAGGACTTATAAAGTGCTATATAAATTCAGGCCATTTACCATTTACCATTAGTATATTTATATATATGTGATATTTTCTTTCTTTCTTTCATATGTGCATGATTTCAATGCTCCTGCAAGCATAACTAATGAATACAATATGTTGAATTGTCACTCACACACTGCTCGTTGGGGTGTAAGATCTAGGTCAAAATTCATTAAGTATCCTTTGAATCCCTGTGAGCACAAATGCTATTAGACAGACTCAGCAGATTTTGGATGTTGATATAAACCTAAATTGTCAGCTCATTTGGAAGTGATTGGAGCTTGGTTTAGAAAAAAAGTTTTGTCAGTGTTTATTTGTATTTGATTATTTGTTGTCCTCTTTACCATAGTGTTTAAGCTGGGCTGTAAATACTTCCCCTATGTTATGTTACTGTGGAAATACTTCTTTTTTATTTTGTACTTTTAGCTGTGTTGTGCTTAGATCTTCTCAAAGGTTTTTGTATATTGTTTATAATGTTTTAACAAATCAATGAATTGATAAGAATTTATATTTTTATTGACTACATAAGGGATGGGTAACTGGCGGCCTGCGGACCACACCCGGCCTGCAGGTGACTTCTGTCCAGCCATCTTCTCTATTGTTCAGTAGTTGTTCAGCCCCCCTCGCACCTAAAATAAATATTTTAGGTGCGTGTGTGGGGGAGATGTGTGTGTGTGTGTGTGAGGGGGGTATGCTGTTCACAGAATTTCAAGGCAAACCTATGTGTTTAGTCTGCTTGGGGGCCATGGAGGATTTTAATAGAAGTCGCCACTATGCAAGTGTACTGAGTACTGTGGTCCTTTGGTAGTGTCAACAAAAAACTGTAGCCCCTTCCATCATCATAGTTGCCCTTCCCTGATCAACGCAAACATGTAAATCATAAAAAGTATATTTTTATAATTTATATGTCTCATAACAACATACTTTACACAATATATACATACCAAACATGTAGTCATCTGAAGTGAATAAACCATGTGGAAAGTGTCTATTTCCACTGGCTAAGAATAGAGCTATTTTTAAAAATAGCACATCAAGATCTCAGAAAGACTTTGAAGAATAAACTCGGTTTTTTAAACAAGCAGCTTCTCTGTCAGCCTTTTGGTAACTCACGGATAAAAAATAAAAATATATATGCCTGGGGTTGCATCCTGAATAACTTTTCTTAGCTCTCTCACACAAATAATCTCATTTACTACTAACAATATAGACATTTGGCTATGGCCCTGAAGACCTTAAATTTATTTCCAGTCTCATTATTCAGAGTGAACTGTTAATGACTGCTGTAGCCCATGACCTGCAAACATCTCACTGCTTAGAAGGTCTTATGGGTGGGGTATTGTTCTTCTGCCCCAGGCAGTATTAATGGCCTCCTGGTAACATCAGCAAAAGGATGGTTGATGCATCAGTGATTTTTCTTTTCCTTTGTTCTGTCCTGCTTTAATGTATCTTTCTTTCTTTCTTTCTTTCTTTCTTTCTTTCTTTCTTTCTCTCTCTCTCTCTCTCTCTCTCTCTCTCTCTCTCTCTCTCTCTCTCTCTCTCTCTCTCTCTCTCTCTCTCTCTCTGTGTTATTATTTTGTGCCGTTCTTATTTCCTGGTAATCCTCGGTATACATTTTCCTCATATTCATAGCTTCTTGTTTTCTTTTTTGGTATCTGAAGCCTTTATCTTTCCTGACATACTCTCTTTCTTTTTTCTCTTCACCCTTCCACCTCCTTTTGCATTTCATTTCTTTTATTTGAGCAATAATGGTCATGTCTTGGGTATTAGTTGTTTGTGGTGAAAGGGAGATGAAGCAGATGATGCATTTTCAGAGTCCTCATAATCTTGTTTACTGTATATATATCTTATGTGTTTAGCCTAAAATTATCTGGAATTAAACTGGAATAGAATATATAAAAAATAGAGGCACCTTTCATTCACAGAAGAAAATAATAATCCACATTTTTTTATTTATAATTTTTTTTAAATAAAAATCTTCTTTAAATCCATGAGTTTGTCATAGGTTTAATTTATACAACCAGTCATGGCTCTGTAGCAGCTACGCTTTACCTATTTCTGTAAAATATAGTTGCGCCTTGTGAAGATAAACCAAGCAAGATCCAAGAAGAGCTGATCAGGTGGACGCTTCATGCTTCAGAGCATCAAGTCATTTATTCTGTTGTCTTTCTCTCTGTTTCACTCTCCTCTGTGTGACAGGTTCATTTCCCTTCCCAATGGGGTGCTTCAGATTCTGGATGTGGCCAAAGAAGATGAGGGTGTCTACCGCTGTGTTGCATCCAATTCTGCCAGGAAGGACATCAGTGATGAAGCCAGGCTCATTGTCACAACAGGTGAGGTCTGCTCCTGAGCTTTATAATCTGTGCCAGCTCATTGTCTGAAGCTTGTTTTATATCCCCTTCAGAGCATGTCTCAAAAACCTGTTGGTCAGTTTTGCTACAAACTGCCAATACAGCTTTGCAGGTCTCACTGAACAATGACACATTTGAAATGATTCATGGGCTAAAAGCCAAATTGCCTATATGAAAAATGTCGGATATGCTTATGGTGAGTGGGGATGGATAAAGAACCCAAATGAGCGGGGGCCTCATAAGTGGGTCTATTGCTCTCCCCAAAAAGACACTGAACATTATTTAGACTTTTGCATTCTTAGGACGAAGGACACCAGGTTAGAAACTCAGTGTTCTGAGCTTTTCTGGATCCATTAAAGCCTCCCCAAGAATTATTTTCCTTTGACTACTCGGAGCCAGCAGTGGCCTAAGTAGTGCAAAGAGGTCTCTAATTCAATTCCACAGGCATCACACACACCATTAACATAGAGTCCCATCACCATTTTATGTCAGTTGAGCAGGTTGTGCCCAGTTAGGACTCCAGCCAGTGTACATAAAGTTTTCCTTGTCAGGGTGATAAGAGCTTTCCCAAACCTAAGATTTGGGCCATTTATCAGTTCCCATTCCTGTCTACAGTCTGTCAGCTCCCTCCAACAAATGTCGACGTCTAATCCAGGCCTGTAGTGCAGTCCTACAGCCTGTTATTGAAATACCTACAACAAGCTCTGATCCTTTAAAGTGGGCCTGACTGCCAGCTTTTCATGTCTGATACAAAGCATGTTATCTAGTAAAAAGTTTGTATTTTTTTATTTTATAAAACAGAATCTGGAACTTTATGTAATATAGGAACTTTCTTTACATTCAGACTGCTTGTCCTTCAGACTGAATATGACTCTACAGTATCTAGATATTTTTTTCTTTGTTGACAGAAGTGAACGTCCATAAGGCCCCTGACATTTGACTTACAGTCTGATTTTTCTTTTCAATCAGGGGTGCTGAGTTCTTCCAGTCATTTTTCTATTAGAGCTTATTCTTTGAGGTTTATTCACTGACTGAACTCACTGATTAAATATAACGCTGACAAATTCAAAGTTATAATACAAAGGAAAATCAATTTTCAATAAAAGCTACAGAAAACTTTTTCTAATACCTGAAACCATGAATGAAAGTCAAATCAAATAATCAAATCTATATCAAATGAATCATGTCAGTACACAAAATCAAACTTTGACAGAAGGAGGATTTGTGAACCTGAACTGTGTTGAATTGTTCTCATTTTAGAAAATATCTTCTTTTTAATAAAATCTTAAGTCAGTAGACTGTACATAGGTATTGTTGTGATGTATGAAGCTTAAACGTAACAGTTAATTTCTACTCAATAAACAACTGGTCTGTAGATATTGCTCCAGGTTAAGCTTTTTAAAGAAAGGTAAAACTTCTAAAATCACAAATACCTAAGTGAAAACTACAAAATCAAACTAAACCTAGCACAAAAAGTATTAAGTAAAGTAAGTAAATTTGTGTTTAGTAGATTATTTCTTTGTTGTAACAATGCTTTTTGGCAATACATTTTATGCTGTTGGAAAATCTAATAATTTCCCTTTTAAATGGTGCCACATTTGCAAGAAACATGCATTTATGGGAGAAGCAATAGACCTGAGTATGTGGGTTGTGCACATAAAAAAATTGGACAAATCTCCTCTGCTGAACAGCTTATTTTACTGTTGTTATTGACACTTGTTTTGAGTTTCTGGAATCCCCAAATGCTGCTAATCAGGTGCACGGTATACCCTCTAATTTACATGCGGTTCTGGTTCACTGCCTTTCGTTTGCACCCCAATTTATACAGTGTCAGTGCCACTCTGGTCTGCTCCGGTGCACAGAGCCAGTGTAAATACTTTCATTGATTATAATAGTTGCATATTTGCTGCTGAGGTCAGACCTGAGTGGAACGGAACAGCATATAGTGAATACATGTCAAATTGTACGGATTATCCGTAATTTGCACAGATTTTTTGTCATTTCGCAGATATACGGACGTATAGAGCAATCTCACAGATTTTTTTTCATGTTTCACAGATTTTTCAAAAAATTCTGTTTCAAATTTGTTTAACATGTCAGAGTCTGTTGGATGTTAATATAAACCCAATACCATCAAATATTTATTTCCAACCTACTCTGCTGCTAGAAATAAGTTCTTCTATCCTCATTTCGTTCTGAGTTTGCTGCAGCCAACAGTCCATCTGCACCCCGCCCCCTCCTCTCTGCGGCTGACGGTCCGCCTGCATGCATGTAAATAATACAGATTTTTTTTTTGCAAAAATCACATATTTAAGGCTCATTATACAAGTAAACGTCCAATGGGGTTGACATGTATGGTAGTATAAATTAGGGGTAAGATTTATTTCCAAGTAGCGTTGTTACAACAAAAAAGGAATCTACACAAATCAAATACAAATGTCCTTATTTTCGATGCTAAGTATATAAATCAGTAATGAAATATTGTGCATGCACTGTCAGAAAAAAAAGTAGTGGATTGTACCTTTAAGGGTACATTGCCTTGTCACAGGGGTGGTACCCTCAAAGGTACTTCTATTGTACCCTTAAGAGTGGGTACTTATTTGTACCCTTGTAGTTTGTACCTTATACAGGTCAAAATTTATACAACCAAAAAGTACAAATATGTACCCTAAGGTACAATTATTAGCTCTATAGGGGTACAAAGTCCAGGATGTACCTCAGGGGACAGAAATGTATTTAGAGCAACAAAAATGTACTCTTATTGTACCCTTTTTTTCTGACAGTGTACCTTTACAAAAATGCCATAAAGAGTAACAGAGGGGAAAAGAATATTAACCAGAAAATTATGTCAAAAATGTCGGGTCTTAATTTTTACAGATTTACATTATGCTAAACAAAAACGTTAAAATGTTATTAATAAAATTTTATTCTGTGCCTTTTTAGCTCCTAGTTTAAACCTTTTACCATTTCAGACTGTAGTTGAGGAACCGCAACTGTAAATGCTAAAAACAGTTTGTTCTCCTTATTGTAGACAGACACTGCAGAAGATGTTTGTATTTCTTACACACGACTTGTCTATATTTATGAATGTTTTCAGCTAGTCTCAAAAGGGCTAATATTTTCAGGATTTTTCTCAAAATAGTTTGCTGGTTTAAAAAAACTCTCATACACTCTAATTCTGGTGGTGACATAAAACAGATGCCAGATTTAATGCCATTGCTTCTCTCAGTTTCACTGTTATGAATAGAACACCTTAGCACCCACAGCCACCGTTTGACTGTTTGATGCTCAGGTCATAGAGTTGCATGCTTTTCTTCAGATAATGTGGAAAATTTGAAACATAAAGCAGCTTTAAAGTCACAGTTGGTTTTTGTTCTTTGCTTCGTCTTTATTTGCATTCTGGGCATTTCTTTTATGTGTTTGTTTTCAAAGGCAAACTAACCTACACAAAGCCCTATAAATAACTGTTTTACTGTATGTAATCTCAGTGATTAATTTATAATGTGTGCTCTGAATGCCAGGCCTTTTTGCTGAGATCATTCAGAATATAATTGCTTACAATCACACAAGCTGCAACTTGGGGACTGATATGCACTCAAGAAATGAGTACTTATTTAATCTATGTGCTTTGAATTACATCCTTTGTCACTGTGGAGTAGAGGAATTCCTCACTTCTGAAGCCATTCCACAAACTAAAATAATGGTTTACCTTCTTAGCTCATACAAAAGCATCATTCTTTTGTGTAATATCCTACTTCATCTCAACTTTGTGGCTAAACTCTTTGTGCTATTAGGTGTCTTTGTCACAAACATGTTGCCTTCTGTTTCTTCTGATTTATTTCAGTCAGTGGTCTGAGTGGTGGTTCATCCCTGATTTTGCATATTTTTTTGCTTTTTTTGCCATTTAAGTATCCTGTTCGGTGTGCTCTACTAGCTTTTAATTATATTTTCAGTTTGTGTTCTTGTTTATCTGTGTACCTGAACGTAATAGTTCCTGTAATAGTTCCTGCTGGTTTTAAGTATCCACATCTATCATCTAAAAGACGATGATCAAGTTTTTACTTGGGAACTATAGGGACTGATTTATTGATTTTGAAACATTCAAAACACTTTAAACACTGAATATATTCAAGTCAGGCACAATACAGATTTTGTATTACATAGGAAAGTGCACACCTCCTGCAATCAACATGTGACTGTAATGTGTTATTTATTATGAATGACACCGTGTTCACATGGCAAGATAATTGTTCCAATTTTTGGCCTGATTTTGCACTTCTGACAATCTTAAGCATGCTCTAATTATCATGATGGCTCTAAAGATAATCTTATGAGGTGGCTGAAAATCTTAGGGCGGCTGTGGCACAGTGGCTAGAGGAGTCATCCTGTAACCTGTGGGTTGCCAGTTCAATCCCACATCTCAGCTGTTGTGTCCTTGGGCAAGACACTTCATCCACCTTGTCTACTGATGGTGGTTGGAGGGTCCAGTGGTGTTGGTGCATGGCAGCTTTGCCTCTGTCAGTCTGCCTCAAGACAGCTGTGGCTACAATGTAGCTTACCATCATCAGTGTATGAATGGGTGAATGTCTGTATTGTAAAGTGCTTTGGAGTCCGACGGGACTTGATAAAGCACTATATAAATGTTCAGTCCCTTTACCGTTACCATTTATGAAATATTCCTGCCGTGTGTGGTGTGTTAAGACTGCTCGGAAGGAGTCTGGACACAAATTGGTGACATTCAACACGTTGGATTGTCTTGGCCTGATATCCAAGTGTGTGTGGTGTTCCCTGAGGACAAACAAGCCAGCTGAATGTGACATGTAGTCAAGCAGAAAGCAAGGTGACAGAAACGTGGAGAAGATTTTTTAAATACAGAAGAAAAAATCACCATGGCGTAATAGATAGCCTGATGAACGTTGGTGATTTGTTCTTGTTTTGTTTAATTTGTTAATATTGCACAAACTATTGCCATTGGCTCTTTCTCGTCTGCCTTGTTTATTTACTTTGAACTCACGTTTGATCTTGAGAGGTCTTGCAAGATTTCCTGTCGGACATCTGAATGTTCGTGTGGTGTGTTGTCTTTAGTTGTGTTTTGTGTGACTGTACACCACACACTGAAGGACCTAGCCTGTTATAGCTTTAACTTTTTATTGTAATGTGTGGGGTCTTTCAGTCTTTGAAGAGCAATTGACAATTTTAAAATCTTGCTTCACATTAAGTCAAAGATTTAAAATCACCCCCCAAAAATAAAACTGAATAAAGTTAAAAATACATAAAATAAAAACTTTAGCAGCACATTTAAAATGAGCAATGTTGTTAAAACATTTCTTGCTTTGTCTGCGGGGTTGGCACAATGTTTTTCTACTATAATACAGAGGCGGTTCTAAAAGAACACTTTTTTGTTGTTTTAACAGTCTCTAGCGATGCCCCAAGCCAAGCAGTTATCATTGCACCACCTCAGAATGCCACAGTCAGGCTTGGCCATCCTGCTGTGATGGAGTGTATGGCACAAGGTCAACCAAAACCACTGGTGTCCTGGAGCAGACAAGGTAAACCTCACAAAGACTCTCACTTGCTTCGTTTTTCTCCTTTACTTCACATTAGTTATCAATTTTAATTCATCTGTTACTGTTTTACAGTATGTGTTTTGCTTTTACAGATGTGTAGTTGTCGAAATGTTTTAACTGTCTTCTTTAGGTTTTTTGGTCTGCATAAATTTATTTGCCAAATATATTTATTTCCACATCCACATGCACAAACTATTCTGTCCTCATCAATGGAAATTATATCATTTCAAAACAAAATGTCCTCTGTCACGCTGCGATTTCTCCAGTGTTGCCTTGCTTCACCAGTTTTCCCTTATTTATATTTTTCTTTATATTAAGCCTTTCAAAAACACTTTTAGATGTAGAAATTTATGTTTTCTACCACTCTATCTGTATTTCAGTATTAGTCTGAGCTTGCATCTTTTGCAGATGCATTTATCTGCATTTGTTTCTTTGTCTTTTTAGCATGGCCAAAAAATCATTCTGCACAGTGGTTGACAAAATAAACAGGACCATATTTATTTTACAAATGGGTAAATATGTGAATACCAGCTGCTTTTCCCAATATAGCGTACCTGTCAATATGTTGTATTGAACTCAGACTGAAAAGTCACAGAGCCACCTGTTGGTCAGTTGGTGAAATTACACATCAAATCTTTGGCTCTCCAGGTGCATTTTTCCCTCCTGCTGTTTGTCAAGCTATGACAGACTGAGAAATGATCTCTCTCTCTTTCAAGGCCAGTCACATTTTCTACCGCCTGCTAGAGCTCATGCTGGATTCTGCTTCTTTATGTTGCTTTTTTCCTTTGATCAGACGGCAAGCCCATTTCCACTGATGTTGTTGTCCTCGCTACAAACCTGGTGATTAGGAACACGAGGCGTCACCATGCTGGCGTCTATGTCTGCCGAGCCAACAAGCCCAAGACCAGAGAGTTTGTCACCGGTGCTGCTGAGCTGCATGTGCTTGGTAAGATTATTATGCTATGTTTAAAATCACATTTAGAATAGCATTAGCATTAAAATTTGTAAAGGCATTTCTTAGATCTGTGTTATTAAGGATGGTATGAAAAAGATTAAGTAGGTACTATACACAGCAAATATCACAGTGTTAAAGGGGACAAGTTAGTCACTCAGAGGGAACTTTAACTGGTGTTTCATTTAGTTTAGAATCATCTAATGTTACAAAATTGTAGGTTGTAGTTTTTTATTTGAAAATATAGGACAAAACTGAAAAGCTTTATTTCTGTGCAATACACCTACAATGTTGATGTGCTTTTAATAATTACAGACTGGCATTCAAAATGTTCACTGAAGCCTATTTTTGTTCAAGCGAAACTTTTGCTTCCTTCAACCCTTAGCCCCTCCAGTGATTCTTCAGCCTCCAGAGTCAGTGTCACTGTCCCGAGGGAATACAGCCCGATTTCTGTGCAACATCTCAGGGGAGCCCCCTCCTGTGCTGCGCTGGCTGAAGAATGGCCAGCTCGTCAAGTCCCTCAGAAGGGTGAAAATGCAAAGTCCCGGAGTGATACTCATCAATCAGCTGGCTGTGGAGGATTCAGGCTACTATCAGTGCATAGCTGAAAATGAGCTGGGCACAGCCTGCGCCACTGCCAAGCTGACGGTCATTGTACGGGAGGGTCTGCCCAGCCCTCCCCATCACCTGTCTGCAACCCCCTACTCCAGCACCACTGCCCTGCTCACCTGGGAGAAGCCTGAGTACAACTCGGATCAAATCATCGCCTACTCTGTGCACTTCCAGCGCATGGCAGGTGGGTCTCCTTTGAAAATTATTGCTGTGCTCATAAAGTGTGAAAGTCCAAATTGTAAAGAATATAGTTAAGATGAATATTTGTACCTGTTTTTAGGTTTCGACAATGTGGAGGATCGGTTTGCTGTGAACCATGACGTAACAGAGTATCTCTTCAAAGAGCTTCTCCCCCATACTGCCTACACATTTTTTGTTGTGGCCTATTCTCCCATGGGAGCTAGTCCCCCTTCGCTGCCTGTCACTGTGGAGATGCTGGAGGATGGTGAGTAATCAAACGACTTCAAAAGTAAAGAACTGCACCCAACACAGGAAAAAATAGGACCAACTTGGGACTTCCTCTTGAGGACTAAAAATGATCACTGTCAGCATAGTTCTTTGAAAATGATTGGAAATAGCTCACTAGTTATATTATATATGTTTTTGTCATACATTCTTTTTTATTTTGCATTGCCTGTGGCAGTTTCTTTTAGTGAAATCAAATGTTTCAAAGGTTTGGCTGAAAAAGAAATTGTTACATTTGCTGTGTTGTAATACTACTGTCAACACCAGGCTGATTAGTATGCTTCATTTTTTTTTCTTCCCACAGTGCCGAGCGTGCCACCTCAGCTGACTATAGCTAGTACATCCCCCACTGACATCAGGCTGACGTGGCATCCGCTGTCCTCGCAGAACAGCCGAGGAGCTGTTACCCGCTACCGCATTGATTACAGCACCTTGGATCAGGGTGTGTAACAAAACAAAGATTTTTGTAACACTTTAGTTCTGTGCTGCACTGGAAAAGGACAGTATCAGTTATATAAAACTGCTGTGTCAAAGGCTCCTTGTTTTATGTCACATTTGTGTTGATTCTAAACGTGAACTTTACTTATTTTATTTTTGTCTGTCCCTAATAAATATAAGTAGATCTTGCTGAAAGGATTATAATTTACACGTCATTTAATGCAGTAAGAGCGCAGTGTTGTTACAAATGGAATCCTCAATCCCCCATTTTAAACTAAATATATTGTACCTGTGCAGCTTCATTGAAAAATCCTCCACAATATCAGAGAAAAAAAAGAGATTTCCGTACAAATATGTGCACAATGTGTGTTCTAGTGAGCACTTTATTCTCAGTGGAGGTGAGAGGAAACGAGACTCGGTTTACCCTGAGACAGCTACAGCCAAACCAGATGTATCGTCTGAGGATAGCAGCCGGAACCGGAGTTGGCTTTGGTGTTCCCTCTGAGTGGATCCAACACAGAACATTAGCCCACTACAACAACACTGACCAAAGCATAGGTAAGAAAACCACTAGAGCATGGTCAGGTGCCATATTTTTATCCTTATTGTATCTCCATATTTATACAGGACTTCCTGTGGTTGTGACATAATAAGGCTTAATGTCAAAACCCACATATAGGAGCATCTTTTAAGCCTTAAGTCTCTTTACATGGTGATTGTCTGGAAAAAAAGTGTGAATTAATTTACTAGATTCAAAATTCATACTCATCATAATTTCAAAAACATTTATTATTTGTTTCTCTCTTCTCTCTAAAGTTACAATTATTATGTGGCCAGTTGTGCCAACATGATAAAAAAAATGCTTTTTTAGTTATTTTTGTTTTTTTATTTGATCAAGTTAAAGGTAATGTAGCACATTTGAAAAACAACCTCAGTTGTTCATATTACTTAGCTTTGGTAGAGGTGAGCTCTTTTTGGAAATAGCCTGCAAGGTTTCAGAAACTTTTCTTTAGAATTTCTTCAAATAATGTTGCTAAAACAGCTTCAGCTGAGCCAGACTGTCACAGAAGTGTCAGTGCAGAACTTTCAGCTTTCAGAATTTTTTAAAGCAGTTAATGTGTTTTCTCAGTGGGATCTTGGGATCTTTTTCTCCTCAGAAATTGAAAGCCATTTTCTCGACTCTTTCAACATTCAAATTATAACAGAAAAAATAAAACACAGTTTGAAAGATATTAATGTAATCAGCTAGCTGGGACGTCTGGTGAATAGTGTTGGTTAGTTAAAGCTATAGTACAAATTGTGTAGTTGGGATTTCTTGATTTTTTTGTTCCTCTTTCAATATCTTTTTCTTTAGTGATATTTGCTCCTACTGAGCTGAAAGTCAGACCCAAATCAAACACACTTAATGTGACATGGCAGCCCTCTCCGAATCACACACTGGTTTCTGGTTACAAGCTGTCCTATCAAGAAGCAGAGGCCGACGAGTCCTCCAGTGGAAAGAAGACGACACAAAGTCACACTATCAAACTCCGTAAGAAAGCCAGGCACCATCTGCTCACTGGGCTTGGTAAGTTGTTGGCAGAGTACTATCCAAGTAATCTGCCAACACATTTTTTTTTAAGATTGTTTGCACCTGTACAGCAAATATACATTTTATTTGTTTGAGTTGAAAGCATTTGGTTGAAGAGATATATTTTTTACATTTACTGTACATAAATTGTATAGATACCTTGGCGTCTCATTGTTTTGTTTGTTTCAGTTCCTGACAGGCAGTATGAGGTGAAGGTTTGGGCATTCAACAAGCAGGTAGATGGAGCTGCTGCAGTGTGGAAAGGAAGGACTGACAAGGCTCATAACAGGCGTAAGATTCTTGCAGGCAAATTAACACATTATATTAATAAAATGTTGACCTGAATGTTAAAATATGTATGGAAAATAATGTGTATTTGTGTGACAGCTTCACTGAATCCCTCACACCCACCTCCATGGCCTCCCAGCAACATCCACGCCACGGCCAACAGCTCCACCTCCATCTGGCTCCGCTGGGAGAAGCCGCGCTTCAGCAACGTACGCATCATCAACTACACGGTGCGCTGCAGCCCGGCAGGAACCACCAACGCATCTCTGGTCACATACCACACCAGGTCAGGATCCTAAGATAATAATTTAAAAATGTATCAACATCTTTTTAATTCAATAAGACTTTTTTTTTTATCTTCAACAACATAGATGACAAACACAAAAATGGTTTTAAAGCATCCAAAGCAACAAAGAATGATACTATCATTATTCAGTGTATTGAAATGCAGTCATGGACACGTGAATTATATAAATTAAAATTAAATCAGAGGTAATATATGCAGGTGACTTGTATGTGTTGCAGTTTTGCTCAGGAAATCCTGCTCGGGGGGTTGAAGCCTTTCACTCGCTATGAGCTGGCAGTGAAGTCTAATGGAGTAGATGTGGTCGGACCTTTCAGCGGTACTGTGGAGGAGGCCACTCTGTCCGACCGTGAGTTTTCACTGAGCTGTGTGTCTTCCTCTCTCACAGTGCTAGAAAATTTGTTTCAATTGTATATATTGCTGATGAAAAAATTGTGCCATTACTGCAGTGTTTCCCCAACTAACACAGTTAATTTGAGCAAATATTTTTACCAAAAAAAGCTTGGGAAATTCACTGTTCAAAAAAATAGGAGTTATATTGGTAGAGATATGTGTGTTTATTGTTGAAAATGAGGAGGATACTACAGAGTCCGTTTGGTGACATAGGATAACAAAAAAGTATATTGTGGTCACAAGATAATTATGTTATGGCCAGGAAATAATTATAGCAGTAATTTCCATGCAGACTGGGATTTTACTTTAATGTAGTAATGAATGATATACTTCAGTTACTTCGGTGAAGTAATTCTTAGCATTATATGTTGCAGCTATAAGACACAGATGATGACTGGAATTGTATCTGTCCAAAAGGCTTTATTTTATTTTATTTTATTATATTTTTTAAGCTCGACACCTAACAGGTTCCTCTCACACACCGTGCCTTGGCTGCTGAAAGAGTCTGAGTTATGTTGCGTTCAGGAACACAGTAAAAAATAAATCGAAGCGTTAATTGTCATCTCATAAATACTTGGAAAGATGAACAGTTTTGATTAAACTTACACTAAATAATAATAAGTGTGGGATACCTTTCAACAGTTAAAAACAAAAACAACATATTCATACTATGTCCCCAACAAAGTCTCTTACAAAGTGAAAAGGCTGCTCAAAATTTTATCCAATGTTACTGGACATGCACCTTTCAGAAACCATTTTGAAAAGAAATTATTTTAAAGATGCACATGTTTAAATCCTATTCCTCTACATTTATAATCCCAGCTAAATATTTCCATAAAGAGGGATATAAAGCCATGTGTGTTTTGTTATTAAAATGCACCAGTTAGTAAAATAAATAAATAAAATCAGCTGGTCTTCATATTTTGCAGCTTATCTCTTTGAAAGTTTGCTTGAGGGTGTTTTATATGCAAGTGATTGTGTTCACTCAAGTGCAAACCACTGTGCTACTGGCCAGTGAACAAGGGGATTCATGGTTGGCAGCAGTTGCTAATAACTGGCTGTAATAAAGCTCTCAGGTGTGAAAATGGCTTTTGTCTTGGCTGGCGCTTCTGTTCGGTCACTCAGGTGAGGCTAGAGGCTTTTAACGGCAATAATACTGCAGCTCACCTCATCACACTCTACTAGCCTCCATCATCACCTGAGCCCCTGTCCTTACTCCCATTGTCCCAGTTGTACCTTCTTTCCTGTACCCAGGTGGCAGTGACACGGGGACACAGATTGGCGTCACACAGCAAGACAAATCTCCCACCAAAACAATATACATCTTCCAGCTGCGAGGCCTAATTTCGGAGCTCTAATTACTGACCTGACCCTCTGTTCTCCCTCAGGGCCCTCCACACCACCAGAGGAACTGCAGCTGAGTGCTCTGGACTCCTCCTCTGTGCTGATGAGCTGGCGCCCTCCACTGGAACCCAATGGTATTATTGTCGGTTACATGATTTTGCACAGCATCAACCTCAGTGAGCCTGAGCACTTGTGGAAAAATCTCTCTGAGGACGGTAGGTTCCTAGAGAAATAGCAAGCTGATTGATACACAGTTTGTGTCTTCTTGATATGTAATGTGTCGTGGAAATATTATGTACCCAAAACAGAAACATAGTCCAAGAATAAGAAACACTTTGTCTGAATGGTCATCTGGATTTATTGCATGTGCAAGACACACATCATGTCACACAGGGCCATGGTACATAGAATGTGTGTAATGAGGAAGTCTCAGATACACTCCTTTATACATTATTTTATCTCTGTGCTATCTGACATGTTACAAGTAATATCTAAGAGTGATTGTTGTTAGCAGATTTTGTTCTGGTTAAAATAATTCTATCTACAGATAAACAGGGTGTCATTAAAAACTGGTTCATTAAAGTATGTCATGAATTACTGGCATAAACCAAAAAGTATTATTTCCATTACATAATGTGTTTAATAAAATCATATTATGAGAGAAAACTGAATCTCTCCTTTTGTTTTTTTCAGGGGTTGTTACCAGTGTGGAAGTCCACGGTTTGACTGGTGGGACTCGTTACTTTTTCAAGTTGAGAGCTTCTACTGAGGTCGGGCCTGGGCCTTTTTCTCCTGTAAAAGATGTTGAGACTCCCCTATCCATATATGGTAATGTCCAATACTAAGAAAGCATGTTGCAGTACATTTATAAAAATTGACAGCAATAATATAAACCCTTATATGAAATGGTCAGTTTGCACAAATCTGATAAAACTAAAACAATGCAGAGCAATCATTATCTCCAAACAGATTATAAAATGTGAGCTTTAAAGCTGCAGTAGGTAACTTTTATAAAAATATATCTTTTGAGTATTTGTTAAAACTGTCACTGTATCCTGACAGAATATGAGACAGAAAATTTGTGGAAAAAATACAGCTCTTCTGGATCCTCCTTGCAAACCTGTGTTTCAAACACATCACTTCAGGTCACAGCCAATCAGAGCCAGGGGGTTTGTCTTACCAGTGTCAATCAGCTGATTTTGGAAGCTTCATATTGAATTTACACAGTAAATGCACTAGTCTTGTTTCTCCACTAATCAGAAGCACAAAAAACAAAAATGACTTGTTCTCTTCCTGATTTCATTTTTAACTTGACTTATTTTGTTGTCTTAAGTTTTATTTTCATTGTATTTATATTTATTTTTATGTGCAGAATTCCCCCTGGTTCGCTGTTAATTGTACTTTGTTCTTGTTTACAATAAAGCTTAAGAAGACAGCCAATTGCTACTTTGTTTACTGAACAGTCACAAACAGGGCTTTTTACCTAAAACAAAACGACATCCAGTTTATCAAATACAGAGCACATGTGAGCTGTGGCAAGAGGTATTTCGGATTCGGAGCTTCTCTACAATGCAAATTGAGTGTGTACGATAATTTTCCCCAAAATACGATAAGTTTAAGCTGCTGATACAATAATTCAACATTTCCCATCTGGCAACACTGATCCCGCCCTTCCCCCGTAACCTGATAAGCCCGACAGGACCGGTACCGGGCCAGCAGAGGGCATCATTGCATTGTTGTTCATTAAAAGTAGGTC
>JARVJO010000164.1:14500521-14541953 GCA_031762555.1 Cynodonichthys magdalenae | reverse complement strand
CTTCAAGGTAAACCTATGTGTTTAGTCTGCTTATGACAAATACTTTTAAAATGGCAGTTTTATTCGATCTGGGTTAGTGTGCAGGGCTATGTAATGTGGCTGGTTGTGTCAAAAAGAAATTGTGGCCCCTTCCATCATTTAAGATGCCCATTCTTGGTCTATGGTTGCTCTCAACCACCGGATAAAGGTTCAACATATTGGGTAAGATTTCAAATGATTCAATCTAAACATCCTTTATTAGGAATCAATGAATGCATGTTTTCCTCTTTAAGTAAAAGTTTTTTTGTTTTTTTTCCCCCATGATACTGCATACTCTGCAGGCTGCCATTTTTTATAGTCCCTACTGAGGTGCCCCATTTTTGCATGAAACCGTCAAGATTCATACCAGCATATTAAAATAATTAAGATGCATATCTGTGCAGAAGTGTTTTCTTGATCTACTTCCCAAAAAAAGAAAAAGAAAAAAACACCCCAAACAGAGCAACAAGTCAATTTTTTGAGGAAATAATTAACAGATGGTTGTATCTCTGTGAGAGTTTCTCTGGCTTTTCTGGTGCTTAGTGATGAGCAGATATTTAGCCTCAGTAATGTCATCGTGTTGTACAGTTTTACAAGTAGTACTCCTGTTTGTGTACCTACTCAGTTCAGTTTCTCAGAGTGTGTAAGCACAGACTCAGACTCTGCTGCCATGTGCTACAGTGTCTCTCCCTGCAGCTATACTCAGACACCTCTGTAATCACTGCACACTGACAAAGACCTCATTCATCACATGCTCTACTGTAGGGGCAAACTGTAGGAGCACTTAGAAGATTGGCACCTCTTCTTGTGCTATGAGCAACCTTGAGTTGTCTTTTTTTACATTTTTAGAAGCCTGACTTTCTTGGCCTGTAACAGTTGGATCACTCGGTGTATGTTGTGGTAACTTTTCTCATTAAAAATGTCAGTTACGGTTCAGGTTGCTATGATCTATAGAAAAAAATCCACTACATTGCTATATGAAAAAATGTAAAGACTCACAAGAACTGTGAAAACTGTTTATGTAAATAAATATCTGAGACAATTAAAAGAAGCAGACACTGTATTTCTTTGTATCACATCCAAACTGTATAGTGCAATTTTACTGCCTTCAAGAGATATTATTTAGTTTCCCTTACCGTGATTTTTAAGATTAAAAAAACTCATTTTATTTAACAAAGACACACATTAGAGTGTAGACTGTACAATATCACTGCAAAATCAAATTATTTAAAACATTCAATGATTCTGCATCTTTTCATTACTTGCAAAAAAATAACTGTCAAATACTTAAAAAATATACGTAACTCAAGTAAAATATCTCCTGTTTAATAAATGACCATCGGGTGTATTTTTGGTAGGTTCTTATGAACATCTTATTAACTTTCATCTCAATTCTTACCAGCAAAATTATGTCCCATGTTGTAAAGTGTTAATTTATTCATTTTAATTAAAATACATATTAAAAATAAGTAATAAAACATAATACTTAAAGTAGTAAAATATGTGTACCTAACAATTATTATAAACATGAATTCCATTCAAAGGTTTAATGTTCAGTTTATTGCTCTTAATTGAGCTGGTGAGCAGATCATTTTACCCAATAACTGAACTGTGAGTTTTCACCAGACTCACACTGTGGTCAGGTAACATCAGCTCTTTAATTCCAGAATAACTTCATAATCATGGTCTAACTAGGGGCTGCATTGTGAAACAGTGGTTAGAGCTTTTTCCTGTGAGCACAAAGGTCACAGAATCATGTCCCAGTCTGGGAGGATGGTATTTGCATGTTCTCTCTGTGCACAAGTGGGTTCTTCCAGGTACTGGTTACCTTCCACAGACCGAGAACACGCATGATTTGTAAATTTGATCAATCTAAATTATTCCTAGGTGATTGTGTGAATGATTGGTTGTGTATTTGACCCTGTGAAGATCTGGAAACCTGTTCAGGAAGGGTCTACCCTGCACCTCTGTGACTGCTGGAGGCACCAGCTCCCTGAGACCTGGAAAAGAGCAATATTAGAAAATGGATGGATGGTCCAACTGAGAGATGCAAACCCTAGAATTACCAGTTGGAGGCACTGTTGACATTCCTCACCGTTGTAGATTAGCAGCACAATAATTTGTGCCACTCCCATTACAAAAGACATCTGCCTGTGAGCTGGAAGTCCTGCTGCTCTGACCTCATGCCTAATTTGGCTCCATTTGTGCCACTGTATCACTGAGTGTTTGTAGTGTTATATAACCCCTAGATGAGAGAAAAATCAGAATTAGATGTGAGACATGCATCTGTATCATTATAAAGTAGACAGCTGTAGAATGCATGTCCAACAGTGTATAAAATAAGAATAGACATTTCCAAAAAATGAAAAAAAAAAGAGAGAAAAAAAAACAAAAAACACCCGAAAGAGACAGGGAGGTGATGGAGATAATAGAGGCAAGCTAAGCCCGTGAGAGTTTAGACAGGAGCAATGAGGCCACATCACATGGCAAAATACCCTGTAGAGTAAGATAAAAGCTTTAGCTGAGCGACAGAGGGGTCGTTCTCACTATCTCCAGCCACTCATCACTGCTAATCAGAGAATGAGTTTCTGTGCAGACGTCTGGGAGGAGACAAGCGTGCACCAATTCACAAGTGAAGACATGATGTCACAAGAAAGTACAGACAAATGCAAACCAAAAAACAGACATTTACTCATCTGTCCACTGTGTTAAATAGTATTTATTAATGTTTTCTTGCTGTTTTTCAGGAACAATATTTTCTTGATCTGACTGAGCCAGCCTCTTAGTTTGAGAGGGAAACAGAGAGAGTCAGGTGAGGGTTTTACTAATGAGGAAGAGCTTTCAGCCTGTGGGGAAATAACAGTGAGAAGATCTTGAAGCAGCCCATTCATTCTTTGCTGCTGCTTCTGTTGTTACAAAGGGAGACTTCCCTGGTTGGCAGGTATTTTCAGAACATGAAGAATCTGGTAATACTTTTCCACAATTACTGTGATAAAACAAAACAGGATGAGAATACACAAAACATTTTATAAAAGCTTTAATAACCACATAAATGTGTACATTTTTTAAAATAACATCCTGCAGTATGACAAAGGGTAGTTATTGTTTTTATTCATTTTTAAATGAAAATGAAGTTTGTACATATTCAAACTTTGCAAATACTGTTTTTTTCATGTGTCGAAAAAATCTGTCTCCTTGTCCATGACCACTTTTCATGTCTAAACGGTGCACATGGTATGTAATGAAGACATGGACACAGTTCAGTAGCATGACCTTTGTGAATGTCCTTTCATGTCCTTTTTCAATATCACTAACTACAACTAAAAGAAAGGCTACTTTCTTCTCTTTAATACAGGAGTGTCAATTTAATTTTCTCCTTTGAGGGCCACATAAACATTATAGTGGTCCTCAAAGGCATGTATTTAACTTTGACATTTTGTGTTTAACTTTGACTACGTCATGTTCCTCGTCTCATTGCTGTGACTGAGCACTGCAAACAATAACTAAGCTCTACATGGTATCTCGTGCATAGAAACAGCATTTTAACAAGTCCTCTTATAAACAGTGAAAAGTAAAATGTGTTTAAAATGAAAGCAAGAGAATTTTACTCACTGTTGAGATGTGGTCAGTAGCTGCCATCATGAACTCTGAACTCTCTCACTTTCCAACAAGGAATTCCCTCCAGAGGGGCATTCCAATTTATATCTATGACTTGTAATTGAGAAATTCCCACTTCCCCATACAATTGGGCAATGGCAAAAGTAGCAGGCAAAAATGCAGCTAAATGTAGATTTTACATGGTTATTGTCGGCTACTGGCTACTTTATAATTCCTGTGCAGTTCCACCTCGTGGTGGATGATGTTATTTTGTAAGATAATCAACATGCACAATATGAGATGTAGTTTATGGTCAATGCTGGCTTTAAAGCAACGTATTTTGAGACATTAATTCAGGACTATTCAACTAAAATGCTTGGTTACCCAAAGCTCAGGGGCTGAACAAGTAATATAATCTTTCAACTTTTGAATTAGCTTATTTTGTTGCATTCGTTCAAAAAATTTACCTTTTTTATATATATTTATAAGTCAGCAAATAAATCAATAAATAAAGTCCTGATGCATCTCAGCAATCCAGGTAGAAAAATCAAAGAGAAAATAAAGTAGGTCTTCTGGACGGGTTCTTCTTTAATGGAACGTTTCGTCTCTCCTCCAAGAGACTTCTTCAGTCTGAGGAGTTTCAGGTGAACTCAGCCTTATGATAATAATAATAATAAATAAATATTTTTTTGTGGCAGGGTAGGGAGGCCTTATTTGCATGCTGGATGGAAATCACCTTTAATTTGACACATGTATAATTTCTGAAAAGATTGTTAAGTTACCAATTTTTTTTCTGCTATCAGCATCACACATCCACCACCTTCCCTAGATTCATTTAGTTCCTCAACGTATTTACTGCAAGCATTAATGCTACTTCCAGATAAGACTCTTTGGCAGCGTCAGCCCTACTGGGGGTTAAAACCTGCCAGTCAAATATTCCCAAACTAAACAAGCAGTCCTTGGAGGAAGTGCTTGAAAGAAGATGAAGTAAAAGATAAATGAATGATGTCAGGAAGAGTGGGATTTGAAAGGATGAATGTTAAAGAGTCATCTGCTATATTTGGATTGCACATATCTGGAACGATATTAATCCACGGTGCTCTGCAGTTAGCTTTAAATTTACTGCATACACTACAGCAGCTGTATAGGTGAACGCACAGGGGAAGAGCTTGTGAATAAGCCAGGGAGATGTCAGTAATGGCTGTAGACTGTTTGCTTCAACCTCTTCTGTCCCATGGGATCTGTGTGCTGCTCTCTGTTCACTGTTGGCTGGCCACTATTAAACCCCAGGGAAAGAGTGGGGGACAGCTTTAAATGTACTCTTTACCAATTTTCTCAACTACAACCAGCGGCATGATGCTATATCCTTGTTTAACGTGGTACATCCTGGACTTTCTCTTAAAAGGAAATGGTTGATTGATTTGTCTTTTAACCCGCTACAGCCTAATCTAATTAAGGGTTTGACTTGAGTCTGGTTTTGGATTGACAGACAAACTTTCTCACTGCCTTTACGGTGGTCCACCTGTGAAATGATGCTGGTGTTACTGTGGAACAACTGTGACAACAAAAGCAACTCAGGGCAGCAAGTGTGACTCTAGCTTCCACTTGACATGCAGAAAGTAAAGTGCTGGCTCAGAGCCATTCAACAAGAGTCATTCAGTTTGAGTTTTACTCACACATGCATTACAGCTAACTAACAATTTTTGCACACTACCTATCCTGATAGAGTCATACAAGCACAAATACCAGGCCAGGCATTGCTAAATTGGGCATTTTAGTGTGTTGCCTGCAACAGGCATGGAGGGATATATGGTTGTTTGAAGTGTGCTCTATTTGGCAAGCATTGTATTTTTCTGCAACAGTTGTGTATCAGGTTGCAGAAAATACAACAGAATACTGGAGAAATATTTCATTTTCTTAGAGAACAAAAATAAAAAATTCATGAAGAAACTCCAACAATGACACATGATGGAACTTGGAATAAAACCACCAAAACAGTAGAGGCAAATTCAAGAAAATTTTATCCTAGTCAACAATAGTGATTATTGCTCATGCTGGTATATTTCCTAGAAATAGAGTTACATCACAGTGACTTTAATTGTGCTATAAAAGTAAAGTTTTGATGTGAGTAGCTCTGAGTGTGTGTGTGTTTGGGGTTGGGGGGTGTCTTTTTATTGCACAGAGCCAGGAGCTGACTATGGCAGTGGTTGGTAGTGCAGCCTTGATAGCTGGGTCCAGTGCAGGAGGCTTATTTCCACATGAGTGAATGGTACAGGCTGAATCTCTGTGGGCTGGGTGACCCACTTTTATCATTCTCCAAGTATTTATGAGCGTTGTGCTCTGTACATTACAAAACGCTCGGCCGTTATCTAGACCCCCACACAAGTCGCAGCCAGCTTCTCGTGGCAAAAAGATGAGAGCGTAGCAAGGCCATCATTAACATCACATTCCAAAGAGCATCAACAACGTCATTAAAAAGCCCTGGCTGTCGCTGTTCTTCCATCAGAATCCTTGTGCAGAGGCTTTGTTCATGGAACAGATGCAGCCTACCAAAAGCTAAACTCACATGTTTGAACAACTTTAAAAGTTGGATTGTTATGTTTTCCTGCGTTAGAAGAGGAATAAACTGTCTGGTTTCATTTCTAATGTTAGACGTGTCAGTCTAGTAGAAAAAGTTCTGCATTTGATGGCAAATAGATTGAAGTGGCAAAGCATATATTACCCGCAAAAGCCACAAAACAGGCCTACTTCAAAATATGGAGAAAAAAAAAATCACATACACACACTCAAGGACCACAAACAAAAGACCTTCAAGACACGAGAAAAACACATTCCAAATCAATCAGCTTACCACAAGAGTGCAAAGAACAAAGCATTTCATGCATAGTGAGACTACAAAGGCTAAAGCCAGAGGTAGCTGGGACAGCTGGGGATGCAGAGGGCACAGCAGCAGAAGGTGAGAGCACTGGGTCTGTGGCAAGCAGAGCTCTGGGGTCTATAAAGGCTACAGGAAAACATTTACTACCCACTGTAATGAGATTAAAACTGAAAAAAAGAAAAACTGTACTGCAGGTACTCGTTTATCAGAGTCAACGACCACAAAGAAAAGACACCAAGGGAAAAGAAGCCGCAAAATGAGACTCAGAAATTCAAGTCACCAAACAAGAACAAAGGACAAAGAGTTTGGTGGAAAGAGGAAGAGGGAGAGAAACTTATTTTACAGAAGAGCTCCACCTGAAAGTTCACCTCTTTTCTCACAGGCTGCGTTTCACAATCTACACAAAGGCGTGCGCAATCATACGAAATAATGAACACGTCTTTATCAAGATAAGCAGGAGCCAGTTTAATTACAAACATGAGCTGAATACATCCAGCTAAAAATGTAACAAACAATGAATAAAAAAATGCTAACTTGTGGACCCTCCCTAAAACCTAGTACTACAGTAAAAACTTTTTACTGGAAGACTACATCTATAGCTTACTACAGCTTGTCCAATGCAAATTATTTATCTTCCAACGCACAATATTTCAAAATATCAGCTTTTTATTATGGTGACAAAGGATAAAATAAAATATCTCATGGCCTTGATATAATTAAAGTGTTGCAACAAGATAATTATTCCAGTCATTTCAATACAGACATTGTTGATTGTTAACATGCACAAGTTTGAATTAATTGCATTTTATTTTATTATATTGTCGATAAAGCTTTTTTTTTCTTTTTTAAACTCAGCACAAAACAGGTTCCTCTCACACATTGTGCTTTTGGAAGGAGTTGGAGTTATATCACATTCAGGTACATAGTTTTCCGACACACACACCTGAAGCATTCATTGTCATCTCATAAATATTATGAAAGATAAGCAATTTAGATAATAACAATAACACAGATAATAATAATAAATATAATAATAATAAATATAATAATAATAATAATAATAATAATAATAATAATAATAATAATAATAATAATAATAATAATAATAATAATAAATGTGGGGGTACCTTTTAACACTTAAACACAAAAACAACATACAAAACAGTCAGATTACCTATTCTGACTCCAACAATATATCTCTCACAAATAGACAAGGCGGCTTGAGAATTTTATTGTGGCCATGAGTTAGTAATGCATGGCCACAAGATATTTATTTTTATCCCATATTACTGGACAGGCACTGTACTCTTTCAGCTGCACAATTTACTTTAGTATATTCAGTGAAAATATTACTGTCACATTTACAGTAGTTTTTTGTTTGATGACAAATATTTTTTAGCCCTCTATGATCGATGTACAACTAGTTTATGCATATAGTTTGGAGGCAGGGTTTTTTCAGGCTGTAGTGAACACAACCATTATTCATTAATCGTTGCATTTAGAATTCTGTCTTTTTAAGCTGCAGCAGAACAAAAGTGACCAAATGATTTTGAACAAAGCAGTAAAAAAAATGGCTTGAAGACTGAATGCTTCATGCACATGTTTATTGCTTTGCATATTTACAGTAAATATCTGCGGGGTACTTTTAGGGCCAAGCGTTTGTAAAATGTGCAATGGAATTGCAGTGTTATCTGCACTATTATTATTATAGCTGTATCATTCACACATGGGGCTCATCTGTGGAGATAGCAGAAGAAATAATGGGGTTGGAGAGTGTCGTCACTCGGCAACCTAGGTGTCTCGTAGCATCAGTCATCAGGGGTAATAATGGGAGATAAGACTGGTACAGTGAAATAAAGTATGCTCTCCTGTTTGCAGGTAGGAACAAATCTGTTAAACACAGATTCTTGGAATAATCCAATGATTTAAAGAACTAATAAAAAAAATTCAAGAAGGAACTGGTTGTCTATTTTATCTTAGTTCAAAGGGACTTTTGTTGTCATCCACTGAGCATCTGGAAAGCCATTAAACAATAGAGAAAACAGTAGCTGCTTGACTTGAATCATTATTTTTGGCAGGCTTGCTCCTCAGCAACTTTCATCTGGTGGCAGTTTTACTGCAGCTTTATTCAGGAGTGACCGGGTCTTGACCCTCTTTTCCTGTTTATTTTGTAAAGCTAAATGTTGGCTCCTACGCAGGACTCTTTAAAAAAACAACCTCTCCTTATTTTTCAGCAAATCCTATCTTACGATCAGTGAAGTAATGTCAGCCATCATCTTAATATCAGTTCCTGGGAAATGAAAGTTTTGTGTGTACAGAATAAAATACTGATATCTTTTTTTTTTTTTAATTTTGCTATAAATTGAATAAAGCTCTGGTTTTGATCCAAAAAAGCTGTGGTCCTTGAAAAAAGATAGTTGAGGAAGATGGCTGAGCAATTTTTAATGGAAGAAAAAAGTTTTTGTTGAATGTAATCGATGTGTTTTACAGCTGTTGATCATCTGCTGCAAGTTTGTGGTTTATTTTAACAGTTTTAGATTACTTTCAGATGAACCTTTATGGTTTAAAGCCTTTCAGTAATTTTGTTTGTGTACTTTAAGCAGCATGGTAGTGTTTAATCCTACTCTTTATTCACAATGAACTGAGTCAATATGAAAAGTTATTTTGATACAATTTCTGTCAACACAATAAGACATAGTGACAAGTTTGAATACATTAATCATTTTCCAAGTGTTTTAGACAGATTTGTCAAACAAGGACATTAAAACAACATCCACACAAACACACTGAGGGAAACAGATGACTTGTGCCACAAAACCACTGGGACACCAACACAACCCGAGCGTGCTCAGCAGATTCATGCTTTTAGCACTTTGCTTGAGCTCAGGTGATTATGCAGGCAGTACCCTGGGCTTCAAGCAGCACCATAAAGGTTATTAGAGGCGCTCCACCACTCTGTTCATCCATATGGAGACATCTCGGATAGAGGAGGTTTTAACTGCCACGCCATGGATTCAATTCCTCAAAGGTGGATGGGGATCGCTTCTAAAGATGCTCAGCAGAATTCATCATAAAATCAAAACAAAAACACTTTCACTTTCTGCCATATACTTTTCTAATGTGAGGTTTGTGCGGCCATCAGCCGTCTCTCTTTTTGTGAGTCCTTTTCTTCCTTCACCTGTCTCATCTACTGTCTCAACACTGTGAGGAATTCACATCTCTGCCGTTTTATTTTCAGGCTCTATCATAGATTGTAATTTTCTTTGCCTTGTATGTATTTATTGAGCGAACAGATATTTACTGGGCAATAAAATACTGTGAAAGTGTCACTCCCCATGTTTTTACATTTTGCCCCAAAAACATAAAAAAAAAAATAATAATCTTGAGCAATGACCTGTTCTTTTAGGTTTTGTGCAAGACTTTTAAAGCTTTTCGATGGACTTTTGAATTTTTTTTTCTAATTATCATTCCAGTACCACAAAACAATTGTAAGAAAAGTGTATTTATTTGTTTGTTTAGCCACTTAACTCTTACTTATTCATACCCACTTTCCCTCTCAAAGGGTCTGAACTTCTACAAACACTGACAGGTCTTACCTGAACAGTTAATGAGAGAGTCAATGAGAGATGAAGAAAGTTCGTCCAGCTTCTAGCTACATTCTTCCAAGGGCCACGCGCTTCTCCATTCGGCAGAATGACCCGTTCAAGCAGATCCTTTTCCGAACACCCTTGGCATGCAGCTCCTTCTTCTTTTTGACAAAGGCTCTGGTTACTGACTTGATTTAGTTTAGTGGTCTGGCTCTAGACCACTAGGATGCTGTTTTAATTCTTTTGGGCTAAGTACAACTGATAAGAATACTTTTAAATCATTCAACAACATAACTTAACATTTGACAAACAGAAAATAGTATTTTTGCAACAAGATCATTTCCAAAGAGCAATTAGCTAAAAACTTGGTGTACAGAAAATAATTAGAATGTTGTTCGAAAGCATTTTATCACCAACAATGCAGTAAAAAAGTGCAGTAACATATATAAATATGTGTGTGTAATTTTTTATTACAAACAGCGGCACACTTTGAAACTAAAATTAAAAATAGAATTAAAAATAACACACCAACCTCACCATATTTTATCAATGTTGTTGCATCAGTTTGGCTAAAGTTTGAACTTTAAAGAAGAATGACTGGGTAAACCCTAGTAAGATTTATCATCTGATATAATATTTACTATAATCAAACAGAGGTACATAATGAATGAGGGCTTTCAGTGGAAGATTATTTTTAAAACATGTAAACTATGAAAAAATACCTGAAAAAAAAAAACACTTTTGACAGAAATATTTGTTCAAGCCCATGAACTTCTTAACACGTTGAAACAAATTCACAATTATCAAGTATGTGAAGGGAAATTCTGTCAGAAAAGTTTTCAAAAAAGGCTTTATAGTTTGTTTTTGTGCATACTTTTGATTTCTTTTTGCATAATTTATATGTCACAGAATGAAATAGACATCTTGCAAAGAGTAAAAACAAATGGCCTGGGATGCTGTATTGCCACATGTCCGTTTAGATAACCACAGACACTTAAGCAGTTTTGTGGGAAGTGATGAAACCCTTCTCACTGACCATCTGCCACAGGGCTTTCCTCAATCCTCTGCAGTCTGAAAGGAAACAGGGGCAGACTGTTGATACCTAACAACGAAGCTGAAATACAGCCATCTTCCAAGTGGGAAGTCCATTCCTGCTCTGTTACTGATTGCCTGAGTGGGAGTTGAAGCCTCTAGGAACTTGTTTGTCTTAAATTCTTAAACTGTCACCGCTGATATTTGCAAGTCTGAGAGCCTATCTGAGTCCCAAATGTCACATTACACAAACACATTCCTATCTACATACACACTCATGCAGATAGAAACACACACTCGTTTCCGTACACAAATAAACATAAACTTATAACTTCATCTGTCATGGGGGTAAACAAGCTACCAGCCGGCGTGGTATTGAGTGTGAAGGGTGGCATGCACATTGATGATGATTAATAGTAAAACTGTCATGGGTGCAAATGCTAAGGCTCAGTGCTTCTATATAAGATCATGAAGCTATGCCACTATGGTGGAGCTTTGTGATGCAGCATATGCATACAGTACAAGCACATGTCACATTCAATTAACATGTTTGATGGCTGTCATGTTACTTTGAATTTTATCTGACATCATGTGCATGGTGGGCAGGCTGTGAGCTCAAGCATCTTTAAATGACCCATTTGTTATGTAATTTATCAGGAAGCAGCATTCCCAAAACCACTTGTAATGGCACTTTTTGCATGTCATAGGTGTAATCCACTGGCTAATGCTCAAATGCAGTTGGCTAGAGAGGTATTAAGCTGCTCACTCCTGACTTAAAATCATAAGCTGTTGCGCAGGACTCTCATTTACTTCTCATGCAGGATGCAGGTTGGTCAGGGGTCCTGATCTTTGACTGAGAGCGGTCCAACTGAGGCTCAGCACTGTAATTACACATGAACAGATGGTCTTGCTAGAGGACTCTTTTCCCTCAATCCCTCCTCCTTTTCAGAGCATTACCTGCAGCTCATTGAGCCCTTGCTGTCTTCAAAGCTCTGTTACACATAGATTACTGTCCGGGGCAGAAATACTAGAGTTCCATCAATAAAGCTTGTTCTTGGTTTTTAGTGCACTGCTCTTCAAATTTACCAACAAAACACATCCCTGCGCCTCAGGATTTTGTTTGACTGTGTTTCATAAAAAGATCATAATGAAGTCAGACACCTTTAGCGTAAAACAGAACACATTAAGGATTAAATAAATTCTCTACTCTATACCTGCAAAGCTACTTAACACAGTGAGGGCAATTCTTCGAGTCTTTCTGTAGACTCCCATGAGATAAAGAAGAAGAGGGATAGAGGCTTGCAGTGCAGGCTGTGTCCTTTGTTCTCCCTTTGAAATCATGCAGTTGATTTACGAGATAGGAATACAAATAATGTGTCTGCTGGGTTTTTGTTGTGTTTCAAAGGGCCAGAGTGTACAGAGGCAGACACGTATATCACCCTGATGATTTGTCAGGCACAGAATTTGTACAAAAAGACAAAAAAAAAAAAAAGAAAAAAGGTAACATATTGAACTTTTGAATTAGCCTTGCTGCAAATTATTAAGGGTTTCACAAAGATGATTTAGTGATCTTTGACGTTTGTAAAAACAAAACAAACTGACAAAAAAATAAAACTCCCCTACAGTTTTAATCAGTGGATGTGTTCTGTTTGGTGTGCTTACTGGGCAGATTTTAGCGTTCAGGGAATTTTGGAAAAGCTCTTGATAGAGACAGGACAGCTCATACCTTCAAATTGCAATGATTTGTCAAATCAATGTGATATATTTGCCACTGAGCGATCGGGTGACTCGATTCTGGAGCCAAGCACTTCCTTTTTAATCAAAAGCTGCAAACTGTATTTGTGTGCAGTCAACTGAAAATGGCGCCCCAATGACTGTATTGTAGAAGGGAAATAAATTATATTTGTCCCCCTCTTTTGCCATCATGTGTGTTTGCCATAAAACTGTCAGCCAGCTGAAGCAATTACAACTCAGTTTGAGCCAGCTACACACTAACGGTTGGCTGCTCCATGGTACGGTTCACTTCAACTTCACATCTATCAGGGTTCAATCGGCAAAGCCATTGTCCTCCATGCTCTTACGGAAGTCACATCGGCCATACTTCACCATGTCTAATAATCCTAAGATCTTACTTTCTGCCACTGTGGGTGAGCTTTACTTAGTGCTCAACAAGTATAGGGGTGACCTCTGCGTGTTAAAGCCTAACTTTATTTCCCTATTGTGGCTGTGGACTTTTTTATGACCGGGTGCAAAAATGGGAAGAGGAAGAGCTGTAATTACACTCAGATTTGTGAGGGAGAAAGGGCAGGCCTTATAAACCCACATGCAGGACACCTGAGCATCCCCATCTAGGTTGCACAATGTTATTATTCTTTAAGAACATGTTGAGTAGCACATACAAACACACACCACCTCCCCAGACATAAGCTTTTGATGATTTATTCAAGCAGTGAAAGAAAAAAAAAAAAGGAACACAGGAAGCATTGATTGAGAGAAAAAAGGAAAGCCTTGGAGTTGCATGGTGAGGCAAAAACCTGGACTAGTTTTCATTCTGATAAAAAACACTGGAACCTGCTTTACATTTTCTCACAGTAAATATGTTTTTCTTGCACATTTTGATTCTGTTAGGATATGGAATTTTTAGACTCCAATCTATTTAGATATTTTCAGAGTAATTTTCTTTAAATTGAGCCTTGTTAACTAAAAAAACATGAATAGAAAATGAAGAATATGTGTAAAAATCCCTCGCTCATTCACTGCTCTCTGTGTGAATGGTGTGGTTAATAACATTAAAATTCCACCATCATGTGCTGCCTGTTTAACTCTTCTTGTTAATATACTTCAGACACTTTTTGAAATGAGCAATGAGTTGAAAATTTAAATAAGAAATGATTAACACTAACAGTTAGGTTGATCACATTTTTGCAAAAACTAACATATTTAAAATATTTGAGCAAAAACTTTTTAGGACTTGTAAGGTGGACTTTTTTGTTCCCTTTGTGACTGAATAATTTGGCCTTACTGCACAACAATCAGCAAACTTTTTCATTTTTATCAACTCTTAAAATGAAGATGTACTTGAAGCTGTTTCCATGGGGATCTAAGATAAGAAGACATGAACATAGAGGGGATGGGAACATAATCAGAAAAGAACAAAGCCAGCATAGTTTGATTTATCTCAGTGTTGCAGCGGTTCTCAAACTTTTTTAAGTTTTAACCCACAAAAGTAAAATATGTAGAGATCCATGACCCTGACTGACTTACAAACACTTTTAATAAGCTATTTCACAAAGTGTTTATTTTTCATTAATTTATAACTACTGTTTTCTAAGACTAAATAATCTTTTGGCAATTATTTTTTGAAAAAGTTTTAATAGATCAGGTCAAGACTCCTTCACATATGGAGAAGACCAGAACATTAAAAAACTACTGGCTCGTAATATAAAACAAAGCCTATTATGTTTTCAGTGCAAGAAGACAACTTTTTGAATGTGAGTCTAATGGCACCAAAGTTACATTTGACCTATAGTGAGCATCAGCATATTACACAGTAATGCTCCTGGCATCAGGATTCAGACCCATTGGCTGTTCCCATCTTTTATATATAGAGAGATGTTCGGCTAAATGTCGAGTTAAGAATGGACTGTTAGGAGGAGAACAATGCTTTTGAGAAGGGCAGTGCTTTGTAACTATTCTGAGCATGTCCCCTAGTTCAATCAGATTCATTTTATGCCCAAATAAGCTGAATTTAAAAAAGTATGTGTACTTTCTTAGATAATTTGGATAGAATAGTACCAATAAAAAAAAGAAAACTAACAGAAAGTTAATGTCACACATCTTGAGATGAGGGTTTGTATGTGAATCATTTTATTGGGATGCAAAAACAAAAAAAAAACTCATTCATTGAGTTACCTGACAGATAGCTGGCTGCTGTAACTCCACTGGTCACCATGGCAACAGTAAGAGCAGCATTAACAAAGAGTAGGCCTGCAATTCACAGGGAGACTGTAGACATGGTGATGAATTTGTTTTATTTAGAACAAAAACCTATTATTAGTACATTTTTAAATAGCCTATTGACTTCTAAATAACTACTGCAATAAATCCTGCACATCTAGCTTAAAGTCATTCGATAAGATGAATAAATCTTGTTGATAAAGTAGGCAAACTTTAGATCTATAATATAGTTTCTTAATGAAAACAACATACATTTGAGTAAATCAGGATGTCACCACAAACACAACTTTCAGACATATCCCTCTTTTTTATCATCATTTATTATGGGTATAAGCTAGAGGTTTTTATGCTACTTTTCATTTAAAAACACATTACTGATAAACTGTAAAGTAAAAGTGAATGATCTAAAGGTTTTAGAGCTGTTAATTCTGTAGCAATTAAATATTTTGCAACAGGATGAGCAAAATAAAAAAAAATAATAGAATTAAACATGTAGTCAGTTTTCAAACTTATTTATATTTATTATAGTCAGACATGATAAAAAACCAAAAGGTTTTGCAGCCACTTTTATAACTCACATCGTTGAGCACAGAATATGCCGAAATTGTCAGGGAAACTTCGGTTTGGATTTTCTGCCTGGTTTGAAACCAAATCCATGCTGTTAGAGAACAATCCTTTCCCACAAGGAGAGCACCATCAATCTTCCCCTGACAAATAAACAGCCCTCTGTTTTGAAGGACACAGAGAAGTCCAGGTTGGAGGCTTCATGGCTGTCAAGCTGTTACTCATACAGAACAGCTGGCTGCATTACATTATCACACAGATGGACATGTTGCTGTGGCCCTCAACTTCTGGAAAATGCACCCTCTTCTTGTTGAGCTTCACATCTGTTTCAGCTTGCTGTCACATGCTCAGTTAGTTGCCTCCTTTGACTTAGGCTTTTCTTTTTAAAGATTTAATTCGTACAACTAATCAGTCACCTTACCATAAATCACATTAACTGACATGTCATCAAAAATTACAGTTCGTTAATCAACAATGACTTGTCCTTAGCATCTTGCCGCTGAGCATACCCAAGAAAATAAAATTCTGGAGGAGTTGACAGAATGCAAATAATAGGTCAAGGTTGTGCATGTCAGTGTAATTTTGCATCCTGGCAGCTCTTCTGTGGGATGAGTCAGGTAAGTGTTTTTATATTCCTTGCTATCTGGAAGGACAAACGTGAGAGTGCGTTCCTCCCCTGCAATACATTTAGCTTCTCAGTGCAGGTTTTTCCTGTTTTTGCATGTTGTACTGACAAGAAAACAAATTGATGTCACTGGCACAAACTTGTCTCAGGGAAATAGATGCAGCATACCTTCAGGTGAAGCAGAAGATGAAAAGTCAGTGATGAAATTCTGTGCAATGTTTCCAACATTTATTTAAAACTTCTCATAGTGTAACTTAAAACAGTTCAGATGGTGTGACGTAGGATTCAATTAAAATGTTATGAGCAGTTGCTATTTTACCAGTTTCAGACGGCTCCTGCACAACTTTTATCACACAAGCCTTCTTTAAAAAGATTTGATCTATGGCTTTAAATCCAAAATTTGAACCACATTTGTTCTTTCTGAGTTGCAGAAAGTTAGTGACAACTAAAAATACTATATATCTGGTTGTTTGACTAAATTCAATATATATATATTCTTACTTTTTTGTTATTTCATTTTTACATTAAAGAAGACATATGCTTGTAAATCCTTCCTTTTCACATTTCAATCATTCAGTTGGGGTTTTCATAAAGTTGAACTGTAACGTTTTGGTCTGAATTCCTTATTATTGTAGCTCCACAAGCCCATTTTTCACTTCTTTGTATGTAAGAGCAACTCATTTTGGTGCAGTTTCTTCAAATGCAAATGAGCACCCCCGTCTCACTTCCACTCCACTAAGTTCAGCCATTTTTGTAGTTTGATAGTAGAGAGACAACTATCTAGTGATGCATAAACTTTTCATTTAAAAATTTATTCAATTCAACAATCCTTGCCCATCCAGCCTTACATGTTAGAGCCCAAATCTGACCCAGAGTGAAAGAATGAAGATTACTGAAAGATCAATGAACTTGGTAAGCTGGAAATCTATGACCTTGTTTAGCAGTTCCACAGCAAGTACTAACAGGGAATAGAGAAAACTCAACAGACTTAAAAATGTGACCAAAGCAGAGAATAAAATTATCTATGCATCACCAGGAAAGACTAAATTCAACTTTTCCGCATTCCTTGAGACTCCAAGTACACAACAAAATGGTTTTAAGGGCTAAAAAAGGGGATTTCCCCCCTTTAATTTTTTTCTCTTCTAGTGTTGACTATATGTAGTAATTTATACCTACTTATTAAAACACACAAGCAATAAAAAAGACAATAGTTTGACAAAGACATAAGGACTTCAGTCTACCAAATCCATTTTGGTTCCTGCTGATAGAATACACTCTGTGGGTTTTACACCAACAGATGGCCTGTGGTAAGAATTGTTAGCATTTGATATTTTGAGTGACACATACTTTACTTTTAAATATTCTGTTAACTATTTTGCATGTTCAACACTTTAAGCCAATTCCACAGATGGCAAATATGAAAATGCTTAAATGTGACAAGCTGTTGTCAAGGGATCACTTCCTCCCACAGATGAGCACTTTTTCAAGAGCATGTGGAAAACTGAAAGTAGTCAAAGTACACCTGAAGAGGGAACACTCATTTTATGCACCATCAGTTTAAAAAATATAGATATTTATATTGGTAAGAAGGGGAAAACAACAATTTTTTTAATTTTTGTTGGAAGTTGACTTCTCAGGCTTTTTTTACATCTCATTAAATATAATGTATGTCTTTAATGGCATCCTATAAATGTCTGGAACCCATTATATTATACATCCAAACATTTGCAACCTGGGGTCCATAAAATGAAAAAGTTGCAGTGTATTCCAGCAAGTATCTGTGATATTAAAAAAGTTCCATGTTTTTTTCTTTCTGTTTTTTAACATCCAATGATCCTCCACTTTGTCCTGAAAAGGTCTCTCTAAACCTCACTAATGGTTCATCTGTTGTCTTCCTGCAGAAACTCACATCCTAGAAGATTTCAGAGCAAGACCTGTCATTGAGTGAGACTATTATTACATGTCAGACATATGCCTATCTCAGAAGGAATTCTGTCCATCATGTTGTCAGATGGTACTTTCAGTGTGTTATGGAAAACTGACTTTTATATTTGGCTGCAGACAGTTTGCAGCCAAATAGTTTAGCTGTACTTAGAATTAAGCACAGTTTTAAGTTTCCCATCTTTATGATTCTGACTAACAGGAATATAAATTTTGAGTCCAGAAATACAGTTAAAATCAAAGTGATAACCCTTGAATGTGCATTGGAGGACAATGTGAAGATATTTTTGAATATGTACAGGTGGATTACCTACTATATGACTGTTGTTTCTGCCTGAATCAATTTCTTATGAGTGCTTTGGTCACTGATGCTGAATAATGAAATTAATTAATAGCAATAATGATGTTGACTCCATGATTCAGTGAAGAAATGTGTTTTTTTGCCTCCATATAGTAGACAAAAACTGACAAAATGAGACTGAGCAAAACAAATTATTATGCTTCAGCAAAGGGTTTAAAGTTCATTTGTAAATTATTTAAAAAGAGGTTTTAATTGTCTATATTAGCTCTTATCCCTATCAACACTTGATTATATTATATTAATATATAATTATTATATCGTTATTTAAAATAAATCCAAAAATATTACACATTTGCACATACTTTATGAACATAGAAGAAAAGTAGACTTTTTTACAATATCTCACTAAATATATTTACATGACATACAATTTGCCATCAGTGCAATACATAGGAATGTTGCATATTTACCAAATGTTAGACTCTTTCCTTTATGAAGAAAAATAATTTCATGATAAAAGCTGATATAACTAACATGTAAAGTAACATGTGCAACTTTCATAATTTTACAAAGTCACAGGAAATAATACTAAAAAATCTTTATACCACCCTATCAACCATCATAGATTAAGCAATGAAAAAGTAATAGATCACATGTACATATGTCTTCATACATGTAATGGATTGCTTTTGTACAAATACTTTATATAACTTTGGCAGTTTATCAGAAAACAAAGTTATCAGAAAACTGTGAAAAAGTAAAGTCAAACTGCCTGTTATGTCACGTAAGCTCGCCTTCCAAAGCTCATGTTCACAGTGGTTGTTCAGGAAGGCTGGAAGTCAAAAGTCAAAATCAAAGAACAAAATGCCAAAGAAAAGGAAAACATTTCCACCCCTTCTGCTAACACTGTTAGCACTGGAGGCTGTCGTCATTGTTGTCACGGTTATAAAATTACAAACATCTATGAGGGTTCACATAGCAGTCATCGCCATTAAAAAAATAAAATAAAATAAACACAGTCTGTTTTTTTTTTCAGGTCGACTTAAAATACAAACAGTTGAAGGCAAGGGGACAGGACCCTGCTCGGTAGTCACTGTGGAATTATGGGAGAGACATGAATAAGAGAAGACATGCACAACAGTGCAGTGTGGAAGAACGTGAAGCCAAAAGAAAAAAAGAAAACAAGGGTGCAAAATAAACAACTCTGCAACAATCAAAACGCTACACAGTCAGAAAATGGTTTACACCGGACAAAATAATCGAGCAAATTTCAAACGTACGAACTTCACCATAAGTAATTTACGTTAATTTTGTTCTTTTTTTTTCCACTGGTTTGGCACTTTATTGGAACAAATCTCTGCTCAAAAAAGACTAAATGTTGTACAAAAGGTATCATGTCTCGTTACAATAACTCGAAGAATATAGTACTTAGTAGTGAGCATACGGTAAGTAAACACTTGTACATACTTTAGTTTTAAAATGAACATTCCAACAGATGTTTTACACACATGCACAAAAACAAACAAACACAACTCTCACTCATGCTGCTTCGCCATATTTGGACCTCCTTTGCTACTCTTTGGACGAACTCATTCTGACGCTGTTTCCAACACCCAACAGCTGTTTCCAACAACAATTGCTACGATGCACCCCACCCTCACATCTCTAGCTCTTACTGAAGACAACACAACTCCTAATACTGCATTTTGGCATCACATTATGACACTTCCTCTGCGGAGCGCGTGTCGGTCTTAAGACGCACAAACTCTTTGGCCACCTCATCGTTGGTCCTTTGAGAGAGTATCCTCATGATGGTGAGGCCTGTTTCGTCCATGGAGATGCTCTTCACCAGTGGGTAGCAGGCTGAGCAGCTGCCCTTGTCTGCCAGCTCACGCAGCTGGATGACCGTCATGCCAATGATGCGGTCTTCGCGGGCAAAGCAGTAGTCCTTTACCGACACGTGCAGCTCGTAGGCCTCTGGACCGTGTTCGTTACTCAGAATGCTGGAATAAATGACACAGCAAGATCAGGGTGAGGACACCAAAAAGCTCTGACACGTTCATAAGAGGCAGATTATAAAAATAAGTTAAATATTTACAATTCTCAAACACCAAATTTGAAACAATTTTACCATGAAGTTAACAGAATGACTAAATAAATACAGAATAAATATTGTCAAGTAAGCTGTGAATAAACAAAAGTACTGATACTACAGAGGAAAAGCCTAACATCCCCAACAGAATGCTTGTATTCGAAAGCACACTAATTGCTTTTTGGACCCTGACATTCAGCTTTGTTCTCAGCTGAATATAACCTGTCAGTAAATGAGTCGGGCTAGATGACATTTTCCCAGTAAAAATGCTCCCCATTGTACCCGTAACAGTGATGGGACAATTCAGCCACGTTCTGCAAGGGAATGTCTTTATTTAGATGAGCCAGTACACTGGGACAGCCATTTTTTTCAGGATGATTTCTAATTATTCCCTGCAATGGAACAACATCCTAAAGCTAAAATGATAAAGCCTGGGGGGCTTATAAATGTCCTTGGCAAAAAGTAAATAAATAAAATGACTAAACAAAAACATAAGTGTCTCCTATGTTTCAGTTGGCTACACTCTTGTAAGTCCAAGTTGTTTAACTAATGTAAGGAGCAACTGTTTATTCCTTAAATAATCAAGTTGAAAAAAAGTTGAAAAGATGCTACTGATTTTTTTTAATCTACAAACTTCTGGTTTGCAAAAATGAAAAAAAAAACATTAAGGAGAATACTAAATCTACAAAAGCAGGGTTTACAAATGTAAAACCTTGCAGAACTGTATATAAAATTTTATTGTATATAAGATTTAATCAGAATTTTGTAAATGTTTTGGTAGATGTGCCTTTGTGCCACCAAGCAGGTTGGCAACAGAGTTGCACTGGTCCACATGTAAAACAAATCAGTTTTGTGCCTCAGGATGTGATGTAGTGGTGATATACGGTTTTCAGGAACACCCTGCTGCAGAACTTAAAAACAATGAACACACACAGCAACTTTGCACTTATTTAAAAAATGGTTAACCACAAAGTGAATAGATAAATAAAGTTATCTTGTCATGTTTTTACAATGATATGAGGGAAACACTTATCACACATTAAAGCATGAAAATTCTACTGGATGCCTCTTTTGGTTTGACAAAATTCACAGGCTTGCCACAGCTTAGTTTTTGCATCAGTTTTGCAGGGTTGTTTTATTAAAGTGCCCACAGTGTCTTTGCAGACAATATGGTGCTGCTACTTGAGATGAGTAGCTTGTTAGAAACAGCTTGGTTCTGTTAATCACAGCGTTAGGAAGTGGATTACATTGTTAAAGCAGTTACCTGATTTCCCACCAGTACTTCAAAGTGAGGAGCGTTAAGTGATCCTAAATAGTTTGAATTCTTTTCGAAGCGTCATGCAGATACCCTGCCAGTGAGCTAATGCAGAGGCTCAAATCGGTTAGAACAGATTTATGTGAAATGCACAAAGCTTACTGAATCTATTTTAAATTTACATTGAGGAAAAAAATGCTACATATTATTTATAAAAAAATAAATCAATGTTCTTACTAACCCCAAAAGAAACAATACTCACTATTGGAATGTTTCGTTGTACTTTGGTGACCAGTTGTTATTCTTGGTCTTGGTGCTGAATTTGCGCTTCTTGTCAGCCAGGTGTGGACCAATGGCGTTGACCTCTACAAACGGCCTGAACATCGCATTGGTCTGCCAGCTGAGGTTGTTCACTGCATTCACTGGTAAAAATGAAGAAACAAAACATGATTGCATTGATTACATTCACTGTGATCACAGCTGAGACAAAATCATAAAGAAATTTGAAGTTTTTGTCATGGTCTGTTTGTTTTTTTGTGTGGTTTGATCAAGGTTTTGGTAAAACTCTTTAAATTTAGTTAATATTTGATATGTTTTGTCCTTTTTCTTTTGGAAAAAGTCAGGTTGCCTTTGGAGCTATCTGTCCACAACTTGCAGCAGTGACTGGAAAAAAAATGAGCTGGAGTTTATTTTTTACAACTGAATTAATCAAATTTTCTATGAAAAACTACTTGACTAAAGCTGTAAAATCATAAATTATGCGGGCATATTGTTAGTGCAAGCAGAAACATTTGTACTAATTATGAACAATAATTGTCAACATCTTCATGTGTTTGTGGTAGTGTGTGGACAGAAGCTCACAGGGATCCAATAATGACTGTGAATCAAACAACAAAATGTCTTTTTTTCACTCACAGAATTATAAAGTAGATTTCAAATCATCATCATCAAGAGAAAAATCTTAGTGACCAGTCCCAAAATCTGTATTTGAAGTTTTGTTTTAACATTTAATGAAAAAAAATCAATCAACTTCAATTTGAAACTTTTAAAGAAAAAAAACAAGCAGACATGATTTCCAAAGTAGCTAATTGCCAGTCCCATTTTTGCTTCTGCTCTCTCTGATTACATCTGTCAGCTATAATTGTTATTACTTTGAAGGAGGGGTGCATGTAATGGCAATTATTGGGACCATGTGCAAGTGTATGAGTGCTAGTGCTATATGCAGGTAAATTTGAGTAACTAAAAAAAACCTTTTGTTTATCTAAACACAAACTGAAGCTACACACACACATCGTGAAGCTAATCTCCACACTTTGGTTAAACATAAAATCTGCTGTGGAATTATTAAGGCTCACAAGCAAGTTAAAAACTGATTAACACGTAGTTTATATTTGACAAATTTTAACTACATCAAATCACAGTCTGTGACATTTACAGAGAAGCTACCAGGACTGCAGGTTTACACTTGGCTCAGTGATGAAGCTAAATGCTAATATCAGCAGTAAAGCATGCAAATGATCAACAGGTAAATTGCAAATCATTTGCTAATTTGCACTTCACACAATGTTTTTATAGAGACTGATTAGAATATAGATGGGTTTGTTGTGTCACTCTCTTTTACAGAAAGTGGACTGATTTCTTGTCCACTTGTTTATTTAACAAACAAGACACTGGCACCTAAAGAAAAGTCTTCTGATTACTAAAGTCATCACATTTGATTGTTTATATAAGTATATATAAGTGTAATGTTATGCTAGCTTTCAAAATAGAGTTGACTCACAAATTGGCAAATCTGTTTTCACAATCTCGATAACAATAAAATAAATCCTTGAAGAAATGCATATGGTCTGCCACTTTGCATGACAATAGCATGTTTCCATCCAATTTTATTGCAAATTTTGAGCAAACTTAAAATGTCGTTAAAAAAATGTGAATCAGCCGTGTTTCCATGAAAAATGAAATTAAATGGAGTAAATTACTACAGGACGTAGAGGTCGCACACATCTCAGGACAGTGGAGAGAAGCTATCAGGAACGTGTTGCTATCAGGTAAGCTGTAACTGTTCTGTTTTACACACAGATTTTGGGAGCTGTGTTAGCACTCAGTGTGTTTCAGATAGGTACCGCTAAACCAAATTATCAATCAAAATCTGCTATATTTGTCTTTGCAAAAGTTCATTAGCTGCAATGATGACCGTCTTGACTCAGATTCAATCCAAAATTCATAATCACTTGTAGGTGTACTTCCAATGATTACACTGAGAGTTTTACAAAGATCCATCCACTGATGCATGAGATATTTTGCTAACAGAAAGATAAAGTTCACTTAAATATTTTTTGTCAAAGTTGTAAACAAATATCTTATGAAATGACTTAGTACTTGAAGTGTTTGATGAGAATGAATTTATACCTACTAAAACACCAAATTTTAGACTGATATTTATAAAAAAATATTTGAGTTACAGAAAGGTTATTTTCCCAATGTTGATTAGCAGTGCTAGACCTCTGAATTCAGTTGTTTATTCAGTAATTGTCTTCTGAGAGTTCAATGAAATGTGTCCACTGGTTCGTGGGATATTTTAACAGTTAGACTAACAGAAACAAAAAACAAAAAACAAAAAATAGACAGTTACATTGTCGCCTGCAGTCCTGAAAGCAATAAAAAAAAACAAAAGATCAAAATAAATTATGGTTGTAGTTTTCTGTTGGATTATTTTAATTATGTCATCAGTGTTTCACAAGTTCCTTTCCTTTTTTTGTCTGAAGGAACATTAGACAACAGGGATGCCCTGGCAACCCATTTACCACAAATGAGATGAATCTGCAGGGCAAAATACATTTGATTAGAACTGACTAAAAGCAGTTCTGAGTATAGGAAAATCTCACCCTTCACGCTGACTTTGTGCTCTCCTGTGCCAGGGTGAGAGATGAGATTCACTTGCATTGACACCTCCCCCACTGATCCAATGGATGACTGACCTGGACACACACCAAAACAGCAACAGGAGAGTGAGAGCAAGGCAGGATAAAAAAAAGAAAATTAGAAGAAAAGGGTGAGCTATCCAGCTATCCAGAGAAAAGAGAGAGAAGATACAAAGAAACAATCCAAAGTTGTGGGTGCAGGTAGATGAGACATCCAGAAATACAGCAAGAAAGCTGTGTCAAAACAAAAAGATTAAATCTAAAAATAACTATTCCCAAGAGGATAGACGGGATTTTACGCCCACAGCAGCCATGCAGGTTTTCATTTAAATTTAACCAATCACAAATAAACAAACCTTAATCTTTCTGGTTTTAAGGCAAATGAAGAGAGAGGATATTGCTAAAACATAAGACTTAAAAATTTAAACTGAATTTTGTTGTTATGTAGGTGATGGATGTGGAAATGAATGGGTCAGCTATAGGCACGCAGGAGGGAAACACCCTTATTGGGCAATATACAGTTAACATCACAATTAAAGTTTAATCACACCTGGACATTTCCAAGAATTGCTGACCACGTGTCTCACTTTGTCTGATGTAAGGACTTCCTGCCTGTTTCAGCTGTCTCATGTTTCACCCAGCCCGGGATAAACAAACAGATGCTCGACACTAGAAGGTGTGGGGCAGCGCGGGTGATGAAGGGGCGTGCTGATCCGATGGCTAATCAATACCTGCCAAACGTGCAGCGCTCGTTACAGCTGGTAATGAAGAAACAAGCCCAAAGATTTATTGTGATGTTGTCTGGAGAGGCAGTGCTGCTGAAATGTTAAGGCCCGCTCTTGAGGGAAATTACCAGAGCAATGCCACCGCACGTTTACTTAAGCTACTGGCTGATAAGTTGCAGGTTAAGAGTCTGTATGTTTTCTGATGGCTCTCAGGATACATGAATAAATAAACAAGACGTGCAGAAAGGGCACAGCAAAATGGCGAATCTGGAAAAACACTAAGGAACAGAGTTTCTCTGATTAATAGTGTGCACAAAAGATAAAAGAGAGCAGTGGCAGATATAAAAAAAAGATTAAGTGAGAAAACTGCTAATAAAAGTAACAGGAAAGGGAAGATGTTGGCCATAATTGTTGCTGATGTGTTTTTACAATTCACGTTTTTCTTCTGACACATTATCGATCACTCATGAAAACTGAGTTATCAACAGGGGACGTAAAAACTTGGACAATAAAAGGAGAGATATGTTTTTAAATCCTTCTTTTTTAACATTTAAATCATTCACTTGGGGTCCTCTTATTGTAACTCCACAAGCCCTTCTTTCAACCCTTTTCTGAAACGTGTCTCGGATCAACTCGTTTTGACGCAGTTTTTTTTTATCCTGACAACTTTGAAACCCCGCCCCTCTACAGGTTTCAGAGTGGTCCATTCTAGTTTGATTGAGAAATTTATAGCGGCGCAGAAACTTTTTTATTTACAAATTATTTAAAAGATAACAACGAGGATAAGACTAGTCCATCCAGCCTTACATGTTGGACCCAGTGCCAGAGGGGAATGAAGACAACCAAATTGAAGTGGTAAGTCCAGCCCTTATTTGGCAGTTCCATCGCAAATACTGTGATGTCAGAAAATGTCATAGAGCATAGAGAAAACTGAATGGGCTGAAAAATGTTATCCAATCAGAAGGTAAAGCACCGGGAGAAACTAAACTCCAATTTTCTGCACTCCTAGAGAGTACACAACAAAATGCATGTATTGGCTAAAAAATAAAATATGTATAATATGCCCCTTTTAAAAAAATGATACACTACATTTAAATGGCTGTAACATATATTTACTGTTTCACAACCTTAGCCCATTTTTCAAACAAACCAACACACACAGTAAGCATTTAGGAGAGCACATTTGGTGGGATTAAACAAGAATAATCTGAGGTTTAAAAATGTCACTGTCAGAGCACAAGGAGTAGTGATGAATGAAGCTGTGCTCACCAAGCTACATCAAGCTTTAACACATCTACCCACTGTTTACTGACCTAAAACACATCCAGGACCTCACTACCTCCACACCACATTGGGCCACCTCAAACTAAAAGGTGACAATGTGGTGTGAAAGTGGGGGGAAAGGAGGGTGGGATGAGAGATGTGGAGCAAGAGACAAAAAGAAGAAACAGGGGGGTCTTAAAATAGAACACAAGCAGTGAAACACTGCATTTCTGCCTATCTGCCAGTCAGTGAGAGCAGCATGGCTGGTTGGCCTGCTGGCTGCCTGGCCTGGCTGACGAGTGTTCTCCTACAGCCTTTCTGCATTTCCTGCTGCCTGCCTTGGTAGTGTTCTGCAAGGTTGAGCACATTGAAGCAACCAGAGGCTTTGAGCTTCAGTGCCCCACTGGGCTGCATTCTATCTCTCTAGCTTTCTCTCACCCACTCCTTGGACACCTGAGGGGCTTTCTGTCTTGTTACAGAGAGAAATGAGAAAAAGTTCCAGATAGCGACAGATGAATGATACAACAACAAATGAAAGTGGGTCAGTGATGACAAAGAAAAACAGAGAAGAAATAGACAAACATTTACACTTAAACTCTTGTCATTAGAGCAGTTTATTTTTGCATGTTTCTGATGAAAGAGGAAAAGGAAACAGAATGACAGCTCAGATAACATTTTATGTGTTTTATTTTACTGTGAATGAGACACAAAACTTGAGCAGTAAATGGGCCAATTAATAAAATTTAACTCATAATTATAATAAAAATGCAAATGTATGTGCAGCTACAACAACTCACTGTTGGTCTTTTTATATTGGTCTTGATTTTCTTTTGTTTTAGTGCAATTTTTTTTATTAATTTGTTTTTGTTTGAATCATTTATTTGTGTTTATGTTCTTTCAGGGTTTATGGTCTTGACTTTCCTGCTGTGTTTATTAGTCTTTCCATTGGTGTCTCCTGCACACCAGGCCCTAGTTTTATAATCACCCCACCCACTCTGTATATAGTTATTAGTCCCACAGCATATATTCAGCCCAGTTTCCATAATTTAGTGCCAAACAGTAATTTTATTTTCTTGAATGCTTTCCACCTCGTTTTCATTACATTTTTTCTGCAACCATTTTGGCCTTTTGTTGCTCTGTGTATCATTACAAGTGCTTCTGCTACAGCTGTGTGTTGAGTTTTGTAAAAATAATCTTCTTAATCACTGACTTCCTCATGCTAATTTTTTCTGCATTTGTATTCTTTACATTCTTCATCACAGCATTGTTACAAGACAACAGAGCTTTTAAAATAACATTTTGAGAGGCTTTAATAATTCAAAAAAAAGTTCTTGAGTGTGTGGAGTTTCAAGCTTTATATAACTGTGTGAGAGGCCTCATTATGTACAACTCCTCACCCCACAATGGAGAGTTGTTAGGGTCTTTGTTTACCTGGCTCACAAAAAATATATTTTGGTCATATTCATGAAGGTGGGAATTAGAGCTTAAAAGATGCGATACGAGTATCTGGTCTAGTGGGAAAGTGGTATTGTGTTGCTCTAAATTATTCCGTTTATTTCCTTCTTAGTTCTTACATGTTTTTACCATGTTTTGTAGTAAGTTTTTTCAGGATACATCCATTGATTGGAGATATTTTTATAAAAACAGCAAAAGACCCAGAGAATTTTAAAGTCAAAGCAACCCCAGTCCTTGCTCCATTCAAAAGAAAAAAAAAACAACAACAACCTGAGGTTCTTACCTTGGGAGGTTTGAGTGCATATATATTTCTTAATCAAGGCATCTGTAGGTTGAGTGTAAAGGCTGAGAGCGTATTTGAGGGACTTCATGTCTGGGCTCTTTTCAAGGAACGTTTTCTTTAGACCATTTCCTCCAGCATGGAAGTATTGCTGAAAGAAAAAACAATGGAGATGGGTTCATTGTCGTTAACTCTTCAAGATAAACTTGAAACTTTCAAAGATCTCTAAAAAACAATATTTTAAGTTTTTGCATTGTATCAAATCACAGCTGGCTGATAAATAACCTAGGATCATTTGGACAGTAAGCATTTTTTAAAAGTAGGAAACCAGGCAGGAGTCAACACTAATAGCTACTTCTGTAACTAATTACCATGTATTTGAATCTGAACTTTCTGCCTGGATGGTTAATGTGCTTTGGTGCTCTTAAGCCCAGTAGCTGAAGATAGACAAAGCTTTGTTTTTTTTTTCAAATGCTGCCTCCACTCCTACGTATGAGACGGAGGCGGACAGACGAGGACAGAGCTTATTAAAAAAAAGAAAGCATTGCTGAAAAGAGGGGATGATGAATGTTAACTCTTGGAGATTGATTTCAAACCCATAGCCTTTCGTATTTATATAACTGACTTGGTTTCTTTTCTGTAGAAGATGAATTTTTCAGGAACAAAGACATACAGTATTTGTCAGTGTTTACAGTAATCAGAATAAAATGTTAATACAAATTATTTCCTTATAATAACAGACACTGGTCAGAAAATGCAGAATATATGTAAGGTCTACATAGATAGCAATTGGCATCTGAATTGTTTTTTTTTTCAAAGTTACACTTTTTAAAAAAAAAAACAAACAAAATGTTTTTCTTTTACTGGTATCTCATCACAACTTGAGTTTTTCTGATACGGCAGGAGGCACTGTTTTCTTTCTTGTGAATGAGTCACACAAGCCATAAAATATGGCCAACATGCGTCTTTCATGAAGTACACGTATTATGAGGAGCACGGATGAATCACAGGTGGAGGAAGAAAACAAGATCATAAAGACTGAGAGGGAATCTGCAGGAAAATATGTGCATGCAAACAATGAACATATTTCATGAACATATGTTCCCATTTTCTGCCACTAACAAATTTAGGTATGTACTTTTATTTCATTTTAAACAATATTATAAAGGCTGAAAAAACAAACTTTGGTTCCATCAAAGCAGACAGAATACTTGTACAACTTAGCAAGAGTCGTAAAAAAGTTATAAAAGGATTTCAATGAGAACATCCGAAGATGTAGAATACAGCCCAACCTTTAAGTCACAGTAATGCTAGATTTACACCAAACGCGTCTTGAGCGTCAGGAGCATCTGGTTTATATGCAAAGTCAATGGTGGACGCGCTTCTAGGCGCGTCTAGAAGCCGAGCAGCGCGTCTGGCGCGTTTTGAGCAGCACGGTATGAAGCGGTTTGAGAGTTTCGAGCGTTTTCCGCAGGTGCGGCGCGTCCAAAAGCAGCCAACGCTTGAGTTGGAATTTATGAACTTTTGCTGCTCGACGCGCCGCATCAACCAATCAGAGAGACTTATTTTTCCACGTGATGGTTTCCTGAATGTTAGCCACTAACCTGAAACAGACGGACAGGAGCTTTTTTAGCTTAAATGAACCGTCTGGAGTTGGTGTTCTGACTGGAGATATCAGCACCGAAACGGGACAGCGGCTCGTTAAACTGACCACGGTGTTAAAAGCGGATGAAATAAAGAGTCGCGCTAACCGGATAATTAATTCACAATTAATTCACCAAATAATTCAGAGGCGGTCTGCTCGGTGAGTTTCACCACAGGAGCTGCGAGATGACGAGGCTGGGTTTCATAACTATTTTTGTCCCGAGCCCAGTTTAAACAGACCGGCAGAGGAAACAACAGAGGCCTTTCCCGACGCGCATCTACGTTCACATTGAATGCGTCTGTTCCCACTGGACACCAGCATCAGGAGGCGTGCGTTTTGAGATTTTTGGAGGCGCGCAACGCGTTTGGTGTAAATGTAGCATAACAGTGTAACAGCTAAAGACTGATATAAAGGATGAGTGTTTACAGCCTGTGTATCTTCAGTAGTTTTGTTTCATCATGTTCAAAGATTTTCCATGCTGTAATGTATTATAGGTGCTTTGCCAAAGCAAAGCAAAGTTGGTATCACTGTTTTCTGATTGGTACAAAATTGTACTTTCAAAGTAAGATGCTTCCTTTTATAATATGTTCACATTTTTTTACAGCTTAGACAGCAGCTCAGCACAGCTTCTGGCCAAAAAGACCAGTCAACTTGATTGCTTAAAATATCCACCTGCCTCTAGCAAAATCACTGGTTGAACAGGCACATCTCTGTCATGTCTCCTTGTCCTATCTTTAGTTTTACCTTTCTCTTAATGTCTTTTATTTCAGTTCATTTGGGGTACTACAATTCTCTCTATTTTTGCACTTTAATTAATTTTGAATTGTCTTTTTTTTTAAATGATAATAGGATATACAGACCATTTTGTAATGAATAATGTTGGGTGCACACCTTGGAGTATTAAACAGAATCTAAATGTGGTTAAAAATCTAAAAACAAATTTTACTGCCACTAAAGTCACAGCTACGCCCACATTGGGGTTATGTCCTGCTGTTTTATAGCCTGACCCAGGCTGCCAGGAACTCTGAATTTGCATAGTAGGCTGTTCAAAAGATTTGATTGGTTGGCTTTTTTTGATTGACACCTTTTCTGACCAACTGGGTTCATCTGTTGGCTTTCCAAGGCCCAAATTATGTTGCAAACTCCTCGTGTCCCACTTGCAGAACACGTAATTGATTGACTATCAGCCAATCAGCTCTGAGCTTTGTTCAAACACCACAGCTATGTAACCAGTCAAGATACCTTTTATTCAATATGCAGGTTTGGGGGGTGAAGACCTTGTGAGGAGACAGAAAATTAAACTTAAATTAAATTAAATTAAATTAAACTTATGTGCTGGGCCAGCACATTCATTATCTTTTCATTAGTTTTCATGGGTCCAAAGGTCAGTCTGAAAAAACATTTAGTGGTAAAATCTGTAAATATATTCTGTGACTAAAGGAGGATTTTTTTTCCTAAGCAAAAGGGATTTGTATTTTTTGCTGTTGTAATGTGTGGATTTTGGGTTTGAATTAGGGCTTTAGAGGTTGGTAATGCTTGTGTTTTTAGTGTTGTTGTTAACAAAAATCCCAATTTTATTTGTAGAAAGTTGTTTAGATTCCTTTTTAACCTTTGTTTTCTTTGTACTTTTCCCTTTCCTTTGACTTAATGTCACCTGCTTAATTTTGTTGATTATCTGAATCAAACTCAGCAGCTTTCTATATACAGAATTGGCTCTTTAAACCAAATGTTCATAATCTTTCTGTGGGACTGAAGGCAAGTGTTACAAACTTTTTAACTTTCTCCATGTAAAGAAGCTCATCAACTAAACTGATTAGTTCTCACCAGAAAACAATAGTCTGGATGGGCTCAAAACCAAAGTGAATTACTGTTGTTTAAAAACAACTACAGTCTCTAAAACTTTATAAAACAGGAATCACGAGTAGAAACATTTACATCATTGTATATTTTTACATTTAATAGCATATAGTGCCAGTAGCAGCTATCTGTAGCATCTCCAGAGCAGCCTGGAACACATCTGGCAAGGATATCATCATCATCGTCCTCATCATTTCTACTAGAATAAATGGTGTAATGCAAATCTGACTGGGGGTGTAAAGATGTCAGAACAAATCAATATTCATTCAAACTGAGGTTGTTCAAAGCTCATCTACAACAGGTAAGATATTATTGATCATAAGTGTTCTGCAACAACCTAAGTCAAACGTTCTGAACTATCATTTTAATATACAATAAAAATGGTTTGACTTTGAATAGTACCCAGTATTTACAGCTTATAGAGTTTAGTTTTACACCCATTATACAGTATCTTAGAAACAATGACCCAGTGAAGGCATATAACCCCTCCAGACCAGAATTTTTTTTATCTAATCAGCTCCTTCTCCTCCATTTAACGGCATCAAGAGATTCTTCTTATCTAAACATTGATGGAAAGAATCCCAGTGATGTGACTGATCTAAACCTGCAGGTAGTTTCCATGGTGACAGTAAAAGCAATTAGTTTCCTTGGCACTTTATGATGCAGTGCTTCACCTGCAGCACCTCATCATAACTTTTCTCTTGCCTCTGAAGATTTGAAACTTGGTCTTCAAACTGTCTAAATCTGTCTAAAAAAATGTGCTATAGAAGGAAGATCCACTGTTTCTGTTAGATTTTTGTTGTTGTTTCTTTTTGTTTGTTTTTTTGTTTTTCATATTTTGCCATTTTCTTAATGTGGGTATAATTGCATTCTTTAGAGTAATAAAAAATTCAAAGGGCTACACAAACATTACCTGTCTTTTTCATTTAGATGCACATGTATTTGCATATCTCTGTGCATCTGCTCAGGTTTTTAAAGGTCAAGTTTATTTTTCCAGCCAATGGTGAAATTAACTAAAGTCATACCTTGATAGTGGGAAGCACAAGGTCCATGGCGGCACACTGGCGAGGTGTCAGACTCCTGGCTTCCTCTCGGATGACATGCTCCTGGAGAGGAACCAAAAAATGTGAATCACTGCAGCAAAAAGCTAAATATAAATACAAGTCACACTTTGACACTCTAAATTTTGAACTTTTATCTGCAAAATTGTAATGAAAACAGTGAGCCTTTGTACTTAAGGCCCAAGTCATTTACTGTTTAGAAAGCCAAAGAGCCATGTACTGTCATTTACACCAATGAGAGATAAACTTCAACCTTGCTGTTTCGCATCCGTATCCTAAAAATCCATTTTAATCATGAAAAGTGTTTTTGTCAATTCTAATTGGAGCTTTCCTGAACTGTGAATTGATTGCAGTAAATAACTTCTGGCATTGCTTTATTTCCCAGGTGCCAGTGCTCCTTACACAGCACAGCCAAAATACAATAAATGTTTTATGAAACGGGATGCTGAAGAAACTAAAACCACTGATGCAACTATTGCTGCAGCTGCAGATCATAAACTGCAGAATTTCATTGAACTGGTCAGTCTGTGAACGTTATAATTATCTTAGTGCTTGGTGCTAAGTTTACATCCATATAACCAAAGTGATAGCTGCAAGTTCAGGACACAAACACATGTTTTATGCTGCAATCACAATAGTGAATGCATCTAAAAAACAGCTCTTATAAATACACTTCTGTTAGTTGAGTAAAATAAAAGATTTGGATTAAGAAGTTGGTTTGACTAGCTAAACCATGCTCCGTCACTCTTTTGATAGTTTCCATCCCTGCAGACACTGGTCTTATTGTTTGACCAAAAATGACACTTGATTTAGAGAGATATTTAATTTATTGCTTATGTCCAATTAATTTTTTGATTTCCATTACTCATGTTTTTTTTTTATATTCAAGTTAATTATAGACAAAAAGCTGAGAAGATACAAACCATCATGTTTTGAAAGTTATTTTAACAATAATTGCTCTGTTACAGAGATTTTTGTAAAGTCTGTGCATGAGAAGGCAACATTTTTATAGAGTTTAAACTTCAGCTTTAAGTTATACAATGTTATATTAAATAGTGAAATACACAAAAATCTGCTTTAGGATCATCAAAAGTTTACCTTCAGTTTAGACAACTGTCCCAAGTCCTTGGCAGCATTAAAGATCATCTGAGCCCCCTGTTGCTGAATAAAGATGTATTGTCATTTGGACAAAAAAAAAAGTCCTATTAGCAACATAGATGTAAAAACAAAATCTATTTTAAGAACAAAATGAGAAACACAAGATTGCAGAACAACATTTTAAACAATGTTTAGTGGTGAAATTGTTTTTAGTTTTTTTATGTAAATCGCAGGCAATGCAGAAACTAATGACAAAAATAAATTTGTTAATATGATGGCAGCAAAATTTGAGTCACCCCAGTGCAGAGAAGAATAAAATAAAACAAACAAAATAAAATCTAAGATAAATTCTTACAATTAGAGGGATCAATTCATTAAATAAAAACATACAAGTCTGAAGATTCTGGTGAAGTCTATCCTAGTCCATATATTTTCTGCTGCCATTGCAACTCCAGTCCACACACAAACACCATTCTTGGTATAAACAGATATTAAAAAAATTCTAAAATGGAGATTTTTTTTTAAACTTCATTCATTGTAGATCTATGACACGAGATATAGATCTTTTCAGAAATGATGAAGTAGCAGCCAGTTTTGTGCATGCTCACTCATACTGGCCTAGAAACCAAAACAAATATGGAGCTTTTGTTACTGTTTTTTCTGGGTCTATCTAATTTTAACCTGATTCTGCTGCCATCACATTTTGATTGTATGCTAAAAAAAATTATCAGCTGCGACAAACTGTAAACTTAATAATAATAATAATAATGATGATGATGATGATGATGATGATGATGATGATGATGATACAAACTTTTGGCCAAGCTCTTTCTCTGTATAATGAGTTGTTGTTATGTGGGTGTTCTTGTAGCCTAGTGAGGGGATGTACATATCTCTGTGTTTGTTAGATCATTTGTACAAAGAAATGAACATTAACAATGGAAATTATTGTGAGAGTAAAAAATAAATTGTTTTAAGAGGCTACATTGTTTTCAACTTTTGAACAGTATTTTATGGCTCAACAGATGAATGATTGACAAGCAGAGAGATGGTTAAAAGGAAAGGAGGTACAGGCCACGGTGAGAAGAGAATGTCAAAAATTTGTAGAGGTAGATCATTCAAACTCACGCTCTGATCACTCAACGGGGGCAAAACAATTGTTCTCTCGATAGTGTTGAGCACAATTTTCCACAGCTCCTTGAGAACTCGTTTCAGCACCGTCTTCTCACAGATCTTTGCAAATAACATCAAGCTGTGAAGCAGCCAAAGGAGGCTTCTGTTAGGGTGACACTTGCAGCACATGTCTCAACCTGAGTTAACAAGACTAAAGGCTTCAAGTAATGATGCCCTCATACATGGAATAAAAAAACAGAAAACCTGTGACTCAGAATAAAAGCGGCAGCTTTACGCTTTAATCTTGCCCCCTTTGTGCCAACGTGGTCTCAGAGACGAGAGGAAGGATTTTGTATTTCCATATCATTAAGAAAATTCTCAGTAATACCCCATTGGCCTCTACACTGCTTTGACAAATGATGAGAATGATTCTCAGAGCTCAGTTGGAGTAAATCAGTTCTTTCAAGATTGCCTCTGAAGAAATCCGCACAAATAAATATATTCTTACAGTTGAATTAATAGACTTTCCTCAATGATGCGGGACCCTCTTTCTTCGACAAAGTCTAAGATATTGTCTTATATTTCAAAAGCCTCAAATGAATTAAACTGGAATATAAATTGACCATTATGTCAGTCTTCATTGTGTCCTAAAGTGAAATGTAATTATTACACAAATCAACATTGAAAAGGATTCTTAGATTTCTTTAAATTTGTGGGTTTCTTCAGTATTTCATGGTTTATCTTTGCATTGTAAACCCTGTTTTAACTTTGTTCATTACTGTATGTTGTTCTATACTTGAGTAATCACTTAATTCATTGAGAAAAAGGCTCCTATTGAGCCACAGATAGATAGAATAGCCGTATGAGTTACTGGTGCACTAAGCAGATACCCACTTTTTATCAAGAAGGTCCATAAGAGGCCGTAGGACCGTCTCTGCATCCATGGCGGGGTTGCTCCCTTTGATTGGCCCTTTCATCTGAACCAGCTCCTGGTTCATCTGCTTCACACAGTCTTCAATCACTGGTTTAAAACTGGGGTGATAAAGACATGTCTTTTAAAGACATTTCTGTACTCTGAATAATAACAGTCAATGTTGGGCTTTAGAAAAAGTCAAAGCTGACTCCCGCTGTTCCCATCAAATTAATGAAGAGAAATTATGAGCAGAGGTGTCTTTTCTTCTAGCTGAAATGTTTAACAACTCCCTGTGCTCACTAAGCATGACACACACAAACTTGAGCCAATTAAATTCTGAGTTTGACAGAAAAGGTGGCATAATTTCACATAATACGGAGACATCAGCTGGCTGAAAAAAAAATCTGTGGCAAACTCGCACACGAGCAATTCGCGGTTCACCCACCTGGAGCCGAACACTCCGCTGAGCTCGTCCAGCACTGTGTTGAGTTTGTTCTGCAGCTCTTTTAGCAGATCACTGGCTTCTGCATCCAGCTGTCAGTACAGTAAAAGACAGGCAGTTACTACATCTTTACACTTTATATAGTAGCCAGTAGTGGCAACGTCTCTGTATCCCTGGAAAACGCCTCAGCTGCGGTGGCAGGTGCTGGAGGTGGGAGGGCAACGAGCTCAGAGGAGAGGTAACCTGCCTTGCTGTTGGCCTCCCACTCATTCTGCGTGCCATGTGTGCCGAGCAACGCTCTGAATACCAATAGACAGCTCACCTCAGACCACTGCAATGTTGACTGCTAGCCGACTCATAAGATGTGGTCTCAACAAGGAAGTAGTTGTCAACAGGGACATTTCTGTGCATTATTACACAAGCTGCAGTGAAGACAAGATATTCTCAGCCTGTTATATTCTTAGAAATAAAATGCAAATATACAGGCTTATGTGTTAAAGTCAAATAAAGCCATTATTTTATGCCCTTCTTGATGCAACCTGGACCAAAACCTGAAGCCATTGACCACTAAGTTACCACTGTCCCCTGAAATAATGTGTGATTTAAGAGTAAAAAAAAATTCACTAATTCCCTGTTTACTTTTTTGTTTAAATCACATGTAAATATATCAATGTTGTAATATATTAACTGACACATTCAAAATGACCTTACAGCAAATTAATACCACTATATACAAACATATCAACAGATTTTGACCATTTGTATGGCCATGCACAGAATGTATTTTTTCTGAAGCTCCATATTTAAGCATGTTTATGTGATGAATGCACAGGAGTGTTCATGTTTCCCTTCATTTGGCTTTTCAGACATATTTTGACCAAATGAATGGGCTCTGGATGTTTGCGCTGCACCAAAAAATGTGAACATATTTGTGCTGGTAACTTCATACATGTATGCTGAAATGACCGTGAAGCACCAGATAACATGCATGACAAATCACCACATCAGGCCCAATAAGCTCAGCCAGGAAGCAGTTCATCTGACACATTCTCATGGTGGATGGCTCAGCTGGGAAGCGGATGTGTAAACGTTACTATTTGTTCACATCTTTATTCTGCACCCATGCCTTCATCTGCACTACGAGCAAGACAGATTTATACATCTATGTGTGAAATTTTCCTCACACTGATAATAACCCATACAGTTTTTTTTCCCCTGGAGTTAGGGATGGATTTTGTCTATTCAAGTGTTTAAAAAAAAAAGTAAATAAAAAATCACAGGTCTCGCTCTTTCCTCAGCCTTTTAGCATTTACTGGTTTGGATTCTAATCTTCAGTGTGGAACATAAAAAACTTAATTTTTTTGTTTTTGTTTTTATCCCATTGTAATTTTAAAGTTATTCTGGCAAAGAAAATTTCTGCAGCTTTAATACAAACCTAGTCATTTGTCACCTAGTGGAATGTGAAAATTCTACATTCATTCCTGATTTCTTGGATGCAAATGAACTGAAATCATGTGCACTGTGGTTCAGATCTTAAATCTGTTTAACTGTAGTCACAGGAGACTGATTTTTATTCACTAAAGCAAATTTCAGGCAATCTTTTAAAAAAGTGTCAAAAATCATATAAAACCGCTTGTTTTCATGTTTGGAGCAACTAAGACAATGGCCCAGTCCCAATCCTCAGTGCGCACCCTACACCCCTCTGAAGTGTGGATTCAGTCAAAGTGCTGATTAAATCATCGACTTGTGCTTCTGCGTCGTAACTGCGACATCCATCTTTTAAATATTCAGGCCAAATTTCATATAAACGCAAATGTTAAAATGTTAGAAAAAAATTAATTTTATCTTCTTTATGATTTAGTTTACACAATATATGCAATCTAATCACTTCTTTACTAATCAGAAGGCAAAAAAACCCATACAATGTTTTGTTCACTTTTTGGAATCCCTGATTTAACTTTGTCCTGATTGGTTCTTTTTTGTGATATAATCATTTTTTCTAATGTTTATTTTTATTTATTGTTATTATTATTATTATTATTAATATTATTATTATTTTCTTTCCTTTTTTTCATTTACAGATCTTCATTCCCCCTGGCAGCATTGCTATTTTTTGTACCATGTTCGAATGTTCAATAAAGGTTTATGAAAAAGAAATGGTGGTACAGGTCGCTGTCTTGGCAGACGTCACATGCAGCAATGAATTGTGGGTAATACACTTCGCCGAAGTCCGTAAAGAAGCGGACTTCACAGAAGGGCGAAAATAGTACTAGGGCGAAGGGCGGATGTGGAGTATGTGGGACACACCCTTCAACATGAACACGCATGTCAAGTTTCAGGATCATGGTGCTAAGACTCAATGTTTCTGTTTGTAACTTAAGAAGTAGGTAGTAGTTGTTTGATTTGGAAATGAGCTTTGAAAAGAAAAACTAAACAAGAAAAGCAATTAGCCAGTAAAAGCTCTGTTCAGTCCTTTCATTTTGATTTTTTGCTATATCAGAAGTGGAATTTTTTTGCAACCTCTGTAATAAGTATCAAGTTTTTACTTTGACAAAATCTCTTAAGAAAACAAATCATTTCATCACAAGTCAAAGTTTTAATGGTCCCAGTCACTTTTTCTTTTTCACGTCTTTTTAATGTAAATCATAAAATGACAACAGCAACTTTACTGATTTATTTTTCCAATTCGGCAAAAGGGCCGTTTCCTAAGCCTACCTGTTGTATTTTAGAATTGTTCATTAGACGCAGAACAAGAAAGTCATCATGTTTGGAAAAGATGGAGCACCTGGCTTCTCCATGGTGGCTAGTTTTGCTCAACAATGACTGGTATCCAGAGTCCTGCAGAGTGTGCAACTCTCCCCTGGCTGACAGCCTATCAGCTGCTGCCCAGCTTTGCTTCACTTTGCTTGTTTCAACAGTCCAATATCTATTCGCTGGCAGGTTGTTATTTTACAGCACAGCCAATCCAAAATGAGTCACAGTGCTGAGTAAAGAAGGCCCAACAGACATCTATTTCAACGGGAAAGAAGGATATTAGCAAACAGGGCAAAATCCAAAGTAAAGTCTGATACTAATCTTGGCAGATCAGTACTTGATGAGGCCATAAATTAGCATTGTGTTAGATTAGTATTAAGCTCTGTTATTGGTAGCACTAGACTATGATAACAGCACTTGCTAATTACTTTGGTACTCTATGAGTTGATTCCTGGAAGAAACAGTTTTACAATTAAAGGCCTGTGCAGGAAGAAAATTAAAAATAAACTTGGATCTGAAATGCAGTTTATTTGCAGGTTTAAAGAAGATGCTTCACAGAAATTACTTACTCTATTTCTAAAATATGATTCTTCACAAACAGATAAAATTCAAAATCTGACTTTTGGAAGGGAAGGTTAGGTCTTGTAGAGTCCTTATACTTTAGAAAATAAAACTAAAAGCAATCTAGGTTTAGATCTATACACAGTTAGATTACAGCAAAAACTCAGTTGAAGTCACAGCTGGAAGGATCTGGGAGTATTTGAAAACACAAACTGAAAAATCCTTTCTGAAGCTTTCGCAACGGCAGCTGGGGGAATGGAGAGAATGGATCAAAACCGCAGCCTGTAAGTTGGTGGTGAGCTTTAGGCTCTCCTCCTTGAGCTGGAGTAAAAGTGGGAACAACAACCTAAAATAAATAGCATAGTTCTAAATTACCCAATGACAGAAAAGTGGCAGAGAGGAGAAATAAGCTAAAAATAAAGATGGGATCCAATGATTTAAGCCAATATCCCCAGAGTGCAGGGGATGGTGAGCTTAAGCAGCCTGTCCAAAAGGGTGATGGGTAATTTCAGTTCCATATGCTCTGTGGCACATGCTGCTGGAAGGGGTGGGGGTGTGGAGTGAATAGCATAGGACTGTGAGGGGTGGTGAAAAGGGGCGTGCTTTGTTCTACTAATTGGTAAATGGCAAGGAAGGGTTGTTAAAGAGTCCTATATTTCACACACCTTACAGAAGGAGACAACCCCCTCCTCCTGGAGACAGAAAGAGAGCACAAAAAGGAAATAGGGGGGAACAGAGGACACAACAACAGGAGACAAAACGCAAAAGCAAGACAGGTGTTAGAAACTAGAGGAAAAACATGCGTGTCAGTTGGAAGAAGCCGATGGGGCTGCTCCTCAGGTTAAATACAGACAGATATACACGAGAAAGAAAGATCACCTAGATTTCAAACACAATACAGAATTGAAGGATTCAACTAGACATTTACTAAAATGGTAAATAAACACACACACATACACACACATATATATATATATATATATATATATACTTTTTTTTTTTATTATTTATATTATTTTAAACAGGCGTGGTTGGAAAAAAGTGAATGGTACAAAGGAAGTTACAAAAGAACAGTTAATTGTTTGGCAGAAAGCAACAAGCTAAAGGGACTGACAGAGAAAATGCAGGACATCAGTGTTGTGTCAAATTGCTTTTACAAAACAGGTGTCATTAAAACTTTTGCAACAACAACGGAATTCTTTTCAGATTATAGATCTCAGAGGAGATCAATAATGGTTTCTGCTTCTCAATTAACAATCATCAACTCTGATAAAGCTTAGCATGAGATCATTTAAGACCTGACAATTATCCCATCCATCCATCCATCCATTCATTTGCTCCAGTGCTCAATGGGCTAGACCAGTGGTTCCCAACCTATTTTCCTGAAAGCCCCCCCTTCTTATTTCCTAGTTGATCGGAGCCCCCCCCCCCCGCTACTACTCTTTTAACCCAAAGACTCCTTCAGATTTATGTCTTTCTCAGTGTGATAAAAGAATG